>JAJJWW010012098.1:0-73590 GCA_023531295.1 Papaver armeniacum
TTTTTTTTATACAGAGGTTTGGGCACGTGCGTATTATATCAATGGCTGCCAAATAATCTACAAAATGGGGGTACATTAATGAAGTCAGCCATCAAATGTATAGAATCACACCATGACCTTGGATGCATGTTCAACTGGTGGAGAAAATAATGGGTGGGCTTAGGCTGAGTTTGGTAATGATTTTATTTTTCCAAAAGCACTTTCAAAAATTATATATGTCAATAATTTTTGAAATTGATGTTTAGTAAAAAAAATCAAAGTGCTTATTACCTAAATCACTTCACAAATTCCTCAATTTTTAAAAGCTGGGGAGGAGGAGCTGTTAAAAGCTACAAAAACATAAGCTTTAGTCCCACCAAAATTTAATGCTTGATTTATCCTTTTTGTCCCTATTTTATTTTGTAAATGACAAAAAAATTACCCTTAAATATATATACAATCAATTTTTTATTTCTTATATTTTTTTTTAAAATATTATTAAATTTTATTTTCAAACTATTTTATGATACCATTTCATTTGATTTGTCAAAATTAAAAATAAAAACAAATATTAAAATTACTTAATTTTATTTTGATTTTTGGTTTGAAAATTAGATAATTTAATATTTAATATTTAATATTTAATATATCTATATTTAATAGTAAAAAAAATAATTATTTTTAAACCCAATAAAATTGAATTGAATAACACTATTTTTAGAAATATGTATGTTTTTGTCATTTGCCACTACAACAATGGTTGGATCTGATAATTTTAATATTTACTTAATTTTTTTAACAATCAAAATAGTAACAATTAGATAATTTAATATTTAATATTTAATATATCTATATTTAATAGTAAAAAAATTAATTATTTTTAAACCCAATAAAATTGAATTGAATAACACTATTTTTAGAAATATGTATGTTTTTGTCATTTGCCACTACAACAATGGTTATGGTTGGATCTGATATTTTACCAAACACACTTTGATTACTTTTTTAATCAGCTTTAATTTTAATTAATATTTTACCAAACGTCCACATGCTTTTTTCCCACTGCATAGCGCATCAACGCACAGCAGAAAAGTGCTTTTATAAAAGCCGCAGCAATACCAAACTAAGCCTTAATCTTCTCATATCGTTATTATACTTTTTTTTTGGAGCATCCGCGATCAACGTCTCTCAAATTCTTCATTGTCTTTTAATTGATTGAAGAAACACAAAATTTCCAATTTCAATTTCACTTCGATTGCTAATGTAACCAATTTCATTGTAATTGCTAAGTTTAGATCAATAAATCGTAAGGATGCATATGAACTTAAATCTTTCAATGATGAAGATCATATAGCTGTTGATTTCGATTTTTTTTCTAAGCTTTTGATTTTGATTTTGATCATGCGGAACAGGGTAGTCTCATTAGGTAAGTTTTAGACGGTTATGATTTTTTTTTTTGGTAGTAAATTTAATTTGGCAATCTAATTCCATTAAATTACTTCTTTACCCTCATTTATTATGTAATGGCTGAATGAAATAAATAGAATAAACGGCAAATTCGGAAAATCAAATTTTGCAGATTCATCTACGGTAGATGAACAGTGCCTAAGGGGTGTTCCCTTCATATAATAGATAGAATAAACAAGTATGCCCGCGCGCGCTTCGCACGTGCTCTCGTTTTGCCCTTCATGGGACCCTTGCACACGTTCCTATTTTCTCTATATTTTCTCTTTACTCTAGTTATGATTAGTTTTCATATTTACTTTTTTAGCATCACTTAATCTGGATGATATTTTTGATAGTGTTGTAAAATCAAGGACAAATTTGGGTTTTTAAAATTTACAGCTTCATTCACTGTTCATGAACAGTGCCTAAGGGGTGTTCTTTTTATAATAGTAATAGAAAATTTTAGGCCAGAGGAGCCCAAGAAGAATACAAGTTAAAGAAAGTAGTAAGTGAAGTACCACTATTATCGGAATTAGCATTTTAAAAGAAATAGCCAAATTAAAGGAGTTCTTGATGCCAACTAGAACAAGATACAACATTGATTCTACTATCATTTTCTTCATTAACTTTTCTTCTACTTCGTTCATGGAAACTAAGATGGAATCTTCCTTCGACTGCATTGTGGTAGAGCATTGTGAAACGGACCAGAACTTCCATGGATTCAACATGAATTTTAATATTTGTGTCCTGCAAGCCTTTGATCCAATCGAAAGCTAATCTGCTCCTTATGTTGCTCCCCATTCTCCATTGTGTCCTGGACATCCTCTAGTCCCAATGGTGTGTCCTGCAAAATCTAGAGTTGTAAGAGAAGTGTAGTAAACGAGGGTTTCAGGATCCTTAATGGGAATATTTGGATAATTATTCCCAAAGCTTCTCTTTGATCAGTATCAAGAGAGTACAGGCCGGTATCATAATCATCAGTCATGTTCTCATAGTCTCTAGTGTGAAGAACAGAGTTAAGGATATGATCCTGTAAATGATGAACTCTGTTGTGATTACATAGGTTTTTTTTTTTTTTTGATACTAATAGTGGTGTGTCTAGTATTTAGCTGGGTATGATTAAAGTTAAAATCACATCCAGCTTTCCAGATATACCAGCAAGCAGTATCATAAATGTTGTTAATGTATTGGGTGTTTCCACAAGGGAACCAAGAGTTTAACCAATCCAGGAAGTTTGTGGCGGAATCAAACTTTCCATGGGTTGGTCCCAGCAGTAAGTGCCAAACATAAGTAGCAGCAGGACAATTTTAACATGTGTGTCATAGTTTCCTCCCCACAATTGCGTAGCTTGCCGATGAGGTCAATGTAATTAAGAATGCTGGCGGTTTTTGCGTTTTTGGGAAGGATTCCATATTCACATTTCCATAGAAAGATCTGGGTGAATGGTGCAATATCCAAGTTCCACAACGCCATATCCAGAAGAGTCGTCCATACAAAAACGGAAGATGGTGAACTGATCATTATTCCATCGTAGACAATGCTTGCATGAATCTATCTCCCTAACCTCAACTTCCCAGTCTTTCCACACACTGATAGAACACTAGCTATCAACTCATGCTTCTTAGGTTCGCGAGCCAACAAATACATGTCCTTGAACTTCTATTGCTTCCACAAAATATCCTTGCCGGATATAAGAGTTGATCATGAAATTCCAAGTGATGATGTCTCTTACAGGCATTTATCAAACACTTTACGGGCATATGCAATCTGACCAAACTTTCCATGCATAGAAAGGAGTGAATTGGATGTAATCGATTCTAAGTCGGAACCAGTTATGATTGAAACAGCATGGAATTGAATTTCGATTGGACGAAATTGGCTTGGGAAAACAGAGCATGCCTTGAAAATGGAAGGAAGAAGTGAAGAATAATTGTCTTCATGGAACTCGAGATTTCTAGGAAAATGGAGTTGGAAAGTTCTGAAGCATTTGACTATCGGGTCAAACAATCCTTTTGAAACCAGATCATTGACTTTCTTATTCATGAGAATCATGACTGGTGCATAAGTGAAAGAGAATTTGCAACTTCATTTCGTGGCGCCACCATTACCCCTCCTCATAAAGCAACGGAAGTCATCCAGTCCGGTGTGCATATACGGAAAAAAACAAGGATGCTTTTTAACATTTGGGGTGAATGGCTAGAAACCCACAATTATGGTCTTTTTTTTTATATAGAAATATTTAGGACAGAGGAGCCTAAGAGGAGTACAAGTTAAAAAAGTAGTTAGTGAAGTACCATTATTCCCAGGATTAGCATTCTTACAGCAGGCCATCGCCAAATTAAAGGAGTTCATGTTTTGTAGCCTATGGATAACCTTGAGGCCAACTAGAACAAGAGATATAACATTGATTCTACTATTATTTTCTTCATTAATTTTTCTTCTACTTCGTTCTTGGAAACTAAGCTGGAATGTTCCTTCGACCACATTGTGGTAGAGCATTGTGAAACTGACCAGAACCTCAATGGATTCAACATGAATTTCAATATTTGTGTGCTTCAAGCCTTTGATCCAATCGAAAGATAAATATGCTCCTCATGTTGATCCCCATTATCCGTTGTGTCTTGGATATCCTCTAGTCCCAATGGTGTGTCCTGCAAAATCCAGAGCTGTAAGAGTAGTGTAGTAAACGAGGGTTTCAGGACTTAATGTGCATATTTGGATAAATATTCCCAAAGCTTCTCTTTGATCAGTATCAAGAGAGTAGAGGCCAGTATTATCATCATCAGTCATGTTCTCATAGTCTTCAGTGTGAAGAACAGAGTTAAGGATATGATCCTGCAAATGATGAACTCTGTTGTGATTACATAGGTGTTGTTTGATACTAATAATGGTGTGTATAGTATTTAGATGGGTATGATTAATGATAAAATCACATTCAGCTTTCCAGATATACCAGCAAGCAGTAGCATAAATGTTACTGGATTGGGTGTTTCCAAAATGTAACAAAGAGTTTAACCATTCCAGGAAGTTTGTGGTGGAATCAAACTTTCTATGGGTGTGTTGATTCAAGCAGTAAATTCCAAACAGAAGTAACATCACGACAATTTAAAAACATTTGTGTGATAGTTTCCTCCCCACAATTGCATAGATTTCATATGGGGTCAATGTAATTAAGAATGCTGGAAGTTTTTGCATTTGTGGGAAGAATTCCATAGGCACATTTGATAGGTGTCTAAAACACCTAATTCCATAACTAGTATTTATGCTTTCTTTGCTACTTTTTTTGTAAATTATGTATCTTATGTTTACTTTTGAGCTATTAGGTGCAATGGAGTCATTTGGAGTAAAAGAAGGAAGGAAGCACTCTTTTGGAGCATAAAGGGCAGAATCGTCAATTCACATGCGAGTGTAGCTGGATCTAGCAGAGGTTATGCGGCGAAGAAGGCTAAGAATGAGCTGTCAGTTCCCCGCAACTGACAGTTGAGCAAGGAAACAGGATAGGCAGGCAGTTCGCCGAAACTGAAAGGCCAAATATCATTGTAGTACCCCTTATCCACTTCACTCGAGTGGTTATATCCACATTCTACTCCTACACAAACACTAAAATCGATAATTGGTGGTTGTATTCATTACAATCTCCCTGAAATTCAGAGATGGCTGCTATCCGAGAGAGGTGATGATCAAGGGTTAGCTGAAATTGATGATGGAGATGAATTAAGTCTCGGAGATTCGGGGGTGTGGTATGTGCTTGAAGGGTTAGATCGAGAAACAGTGAAGGAACTGGAGATGGTCTTGATGTCACAGAGATGAGAAAAGTCGAATCTATGGTTGGTATTGTATATGGGAGATGAAATGATTCTGTGATGGGGTTTGTAATGGAATTGTTGAGATGAGGAAGTAGAGAAGAAATTGGGGGTTTTTGCTTTCGGTTCTGAGATTGAATTAATGGGATCGATTCATGGGGAAGGATTAAGAGATAGATTTGCTGTTGTGAATTAAAAGGCAGATTCAAACAAGAAATTGGAGAGATGGGTTAGTTATAGAATTGCCGAGATGATTATGAAGAGGGTTTATGCTGCTGTTAGATCGAGATGAAGAAAGTGGGTTTTCATTCAGTGGGAAGAGGAAATGATGAGAACAAGATGTTGGTGATGTTGATTGGGTTTGCTCTCAGATTTGGTCTGAGGTGTTGATGTTACAGTGATGATAAATATGAACAGAATTGAGATGGGTTTTGTGTTGCTACTAAGATAACTCCAGTAAAGCAGCCGAGATTTGAGCTATTAAGAGGAGATGGATCTGAAATTGAGGGTAGTAATTGAACTGAAGTCGAGTGTGCTCACCGGCACTGGAGCAGTGAATGGAAGAAGCACAGAAGGGGGTTGAACTGAATGTAGATGTATGTTTAGGAAATGGTGCAAGTGGATATGGTTCTGTGCTTGATGAGCAATATCAGCAGGTGTTAACACAGTCATGGATTAGATTTATGTTTAAGGCGATAAAATTGCAGGTTATGGAGGAATGGCTCAAATTGTGTGTTATGAAGTTGCAGGCGCATTGGCTGTGTTGCGAGAAGAAGCAGATTCGCTTAGTATTCTTTGGGCTGTACACGGAGAGCAAGTGATGAATACGATTGGTTGAGTTTTGAAGCTGCAGAATGGAATGTGGACTGAAATGCAGTTACATGGGCTGAGAGGATGAACTGAAGGTGGGGAATTGGTTCAGTGATGCAGTTGCCGTGGCTAGGTCAAGATGATTGTTGTCACAGGAAATAACAAAGTTGGCAGTGGTGAATGTATGTCATTGCAGGATTGAGTGAAGCTTTGTGTTTGCTGTGAATAGTGGTACTGTGTTGCATTGGTAGCTAAAATGGAATTGAAGCTGGCTTGTGATGTTTGAGAAGCTGTTGCAGTTGTAGTGCTGGTGAAGCTACAGCCAATGGATTGAATGGTTTGAACTGAAATTGAAGGTCATAGGAATGATTGCAGGCAGTGTTGGGTGTTTGAACTGGTGTGAGATATTGCAGTTGAGCAGAGATGGAAGTTAAAGAAGCAGATTGCAGTTGTGCCTATGCTCAGAAGGAGTATAGAAGATGGATATGTTGGTGGTGGTGGCAGTCCTAGTGGTGCAAAAGGTTGTGTAGTGTTCAAGTGCTACAGTTGAAATGGCTAGAAGATGGATGGGAGATTGCAGGCGAGATTATGGAGCTGAGAAGGATGGCAGTGTTATTGGTGGTGTTGGAAGCTGTCTTGGCTGACGAGATTATGAAGTAGTTCTGGTGGGATGAGGTGCTGGTGGTTGTTGCAGTATGGCATGGATCAAATGGTGAATGTGAAGTGAAAATGCATGAGCTGTGAAGGTTACAAGACAAGATACTGCAAGAAGATGGTGCAACATACAGGGCCATCATGGATGGACTATACATTCTGTGCAAATGGCCTAGGCCAAGGTGACTTAGACCCTGACTCAGCTGAGTGGCTGATTCAGATCCTGACTCAGTAAGACCGTTAGTCAACCGTTAACTTTGACGGTCGACTGTTAGTTTTGACCGGTGACCGAGTGTACTTTTCCGGTCACCTGAGATGCTTGTCGACGACTTTTCCGGTCAAATTCCGGCCTATGATACCAGTTTCCGGCGACAGGTTTTGGGAAGAATTCTACATGGGTTTTTGTTACATATGGGATTGATGGACTCCTTTGTTGGACTCTTTGAAGACTTGACCTAGTTTTGGAAAGCAAAGGATATAAAAGAAGAGTCTTTACAACTTGAAGTGGTATCACGTATTATTCTTGGAGCTAAGGAGAGCCGCTTTTGTTTACGCTACTAGGGTTTGCTTTTGTTTTATCCTCTCTATTCAATTAATATTTTTATGATGAACTCCATAGATATGAGTAGCTAATTTAATATTATTGGTTAAGGATGTAGTCCTATTTCTACAACTTGTGTTTGTGTTATGTATTATTTTTCTCTCTTGATTATCGCTCACATCTCTACTGTTTTAATAATCACATGATTGATGTATTGTGATAGGACTTAGATGTTTGGTTTGTTAAGTGGCCAATTAATTGAACTTGCATCCTTGTCCATAGCTATTTTAGGGGTTTTCATCGAGCGATAACCCTGAATACAAGTAGCATAATATGTTTACGGTTTGTAGTGATACACTCTCGTAATCATATGTAGAGTTTGACCATTGTACGAATTGTTATGCGCACTGCATGACAATTGCATTGATTAGCCTATTTCTGAAACTTATTGCTCCTAGGAATTGAACTTAATTAGCGCAAGGCGTTAGGTTATTCTTTAGGAAGAATCCACATACGCAGCTCTAATGTGTGTGTTGATGAACTTGGGAAATTAATAGATTATCTTGCTCTCTTGATACTCTAGGCTTTTGATGATAAAGAGATTAAATTGTAATTCTAATCATGTATGCAAGCACATGTTTAAGATTGAAGATGAATTCCTTGACCAGTATCTTTCTCTCATTGATTACTTTCTACAATTTACTTTGTTTTTAATTTACTTCTTTTGCTTACATAAAAATCAGAAATCCCCCCAAATGGGTACTTTTAGGAAATTGAATACGTAATAACTACAATTGCCTCTCTATGGAAACGAACTCTTTCTTATCATATACTTTAGGAAAGTGAAATTATTTTTTACGCATACGACATCGATCAAATTTTGGCACCGCTGCCGGGGAGGCATACGACTAGTTATTAAGTTTTTAGTTTCTTATTTTTGTTTTTGCTTTTATCTTTGCTTCTTTTTTTCTTGTCTTGTTTCTCACTTGTTTGCGAGAATTGTTTTCAGGTACCTAATCCATGGCTTCTAAAGATTGGAATTATCCAAGGTGCGGGATAGCTACTCGAAGAGACACAATACTCCAACCAAGTCAAGACACAACGAAAGAACAAGAGTTGGAAGTAGAAGAAGAGACTTTCCAGCAAGAAGAAGAAGTTTTAGAACAAGAGGTTCCGGGTGAACAAGAACCACCTTTTGAAAAAGAAGAAGAAGCAATGGGTGATGCAAACCGTTCACTCAAGGACTTGGCTTCTCATAGGCTTGATACACAACATGGGTGTATTCAAACAAATTCTACTTTTGAGATCAAGCCGGGGTTGCTTAGAGAATTACCAAAGTTCCATGGCATGGTGAATGAAGACCCAAACAACCATCTTATGGACTTCCACGCCATTGTCATGGCCATGCTTCCAGCGGATATTGAGGCGGATGGTGCAATGTTGAAAGTTTTTCGTTTCTCTTTGATGGATAGTACTAAGGATTGGTTGTACTATTTGCCTTCCGGAAGTGTCACGACATGGAATGGGCTGAAGAAACTCTTTTTAGAGAGATATTTTCCTTCATCAAAGGCTACTCAAATTCACAAGGAGATTTGTGGGATGAAGCAAAATATGGGAGAATCCTTATATGAAATTTGGGAACGATACAAGAGATTGGTGGCAAGCTTCCCTCACCACCAATTCAGTGACGCTATGATCATCCAATACTTCTATGAAGGACTCAAATAAAGTGATAGAAATCTTCTTGACGCTGCGGGTAGTGGTGTACTAGTGAGCAAGACGGTGGCACAAGCTAGATAGTTGATTGAAAACATGGCAGCAAACTCCCAACAGTTCTTGAGTCATGGTTCGGATGTGCTTCTTAGGAAGGTGAATGAAGTGAGCGAGGTCGAGGAACTTCGTCAACAAATGGGTAACATGACAACAATGATGCAACAAGTTGCAGCCGCGGTGATACCAAGTTCCTCTCAAGCTTATGAAGACGAGCAAGCTAATGCGGTCTTTCCAAACCAACAAAGACGGTATGATCCCTACTCAAACACTTATAATCCAGGCTGGAGAGATCACCCCAATTTTAGCTATGCCAACAAGCAAGGAGCGGTTCAACAACCTACCTTCAACTATCCGAATGGATTTCAACCTCAACAACAACAATTCCAGCCGAGACAACAATTTCATCAACAACAACAACAACCTCAAAATATGGGGTCCAATATGGAAGAGTTGCTGAAATCTTTTATGCAAAGAAGGAGAGTACGGTTAAGGATTCGCAAACTCAAGTTGGTTCTATGGCTATTGAGTTGAATCAATTGAAGGCACAAAATGGTGGGAAACTCCCTTCTCAACCTATCAACCCAAAAGGGGACGTCAATGCTATTATGTTGAGAAGTGGTACTCAACTTGTGCAACCCGAAGTTGCTGATTCGGGCACGGTGGAAACACCAAAGGAACCTATTTTGGAGGAGAAAAATGAGGATTCTCCCCAAACTTCTGAGGTACCTATTTCTAACTCTAAAACTCCAGTTTCTACTTATGTTCCTCCTTTACCTTTCCCTCGCAGATTTGCAAATTCCAAGAAGGCGGAACTAGAAAAGGAGATTTTAGACATTCTTAAGAAGATCCATGTGAACATACCACTCATAGATGCTATCAAGCAAGTTCCCAAGTATGCAAAGGTGTTGAAGGACTTGTGTACCAATAAGAAAAGGCTCAAAGGTAATGAAGTGCTAAGTGTGGGGGAGAATGCTTCGGCAATCTTATAACACAAACTCCCACTGAAATGTAAGGATCCCGGTAGCTTTGACATTCCAGTCACAATTGGTAACACCACATTTAACAAAGCTATGTTGGACTTAGGTGCATCTGTTAATGTTATGCCTGCATCTATGTATAACTAACTCGATCTTGGTCCTCTTAAAAAGGCTGGAATTGTGTTGCAATTAGCCGATCGTTCTAATGTCTACCCAATGGGTATTGTTGAGGATGTTCTTGTGCAGGTTAATCAATTAGTATTTCCAGATGACTTTTTCGTGTTAGAGATGGATGAAGGTTCACCGGACTCGTATCTTCCATTGTTACTTGGGCGTCCCTTCATGAAAACGGTGAAAACAATTATTGATGTGGACAAGGGAAAGCTAACTATGGAGTTTGATGGATAAATAATACGTTTCAACATTTTTGAGATGATGAGATATCCTAGTGATGTCCACTCTTGTTTCTCCATTGATGTGATGGACACATTGGCGCAACAAATGTTTGAGTTGAATGGTGTTGATACCTTGGAAACCATGCTTACTACACCTATTGACGATGGTTATGAGGATGGTGATGAGATTAAAGAAACCCTTGGTTCTCTTGACTCATTACCAGAAAAATCAGCAATTAAGAATATTTCATATGCTTCTTTACCTTGCAATGATGAATTTTTTTTGCAATCTATTGTTAAATCTCCAAGTTTAGAATTGAAACCTCTTCCAAGTCACTTAAAGTACTTGTACTTGGGTGACAAGGAAGATTTACCCGTGATTGTTTCTAATGATCTTAGTGAATTACATGAGCAAAAACTTCTAAGGATGCTAAGGACGTACAAGACGGCCATAGGATAGACAATCGCCGATATCAAGGGTATAAGCCCTGCCATTTGTATGCACAAGATCCATTTGGAGGATGAAGCAAAGCCTACAAGGGAATCACAACGTCGTTTGAACCCTCCCATGATGGAAGTTGTGAAAAAGGAGATACTCAAGCTTTTGGACGGGGGTGTTATCTATCCCATATCCGATAGCAAGTGGGTAAGCCCGGTACAAGTGGTACCAAAGAAATCAGGTGTGACGGTGGTGGAAAATGATAAGAACGAACTTGTCCCAACTCGTGTGCAAACCGGTTGGAGGGTTTGTATTGATTATAGAAAATTGAATGCCACTACTCGAAAAGATCACTTTCCTTTACCATTTATTGATCAAATGCTTGAACGTTTAGTGGACACTCTTACTATTGTTTCCTTGATGGCTATTCAGGTTACAATCGGATTGTGATAGCTAGGAGGATCAAGAGAAAACCACTTTCACTTGTCCGTTCGGTACTTTTTCTTATAGAAGGATTCCTTTTGGCTTATGCAATGCTCCAACTACCTTTCAAAGGTGTATGGTAAGTATCTTCTCAGAATATGTTGAAAACATAATCGAAGTGTTCATGGACGATTTTAGTGTCTTTGGTGATTCATTTGACCTTTGCTTAAACAATTTATCACTAATCCTTTAACGATGTGTTGAAACAAACCTTGTCTTTGAATTGGGAGAAGTGCCATTTCATGGTAACTCATGGCATAGTGTTAGGCCATATAATATCTTCTAAAGGCTTGGAAGTTGATAAATCTAAGATAGACCTTATTCGTGCTTTAACCCCTCCCACTACGGTGGTAGAGATACGTTCTTTTCTTGGTCATGCAGGTTTTTATCGTAGATTCATCAAGGACTTTTCCAAGATAGCATCACCACTTTGTAACTTATTGCAAAAACATGTGGTTTTTAACTTTGATGAGAAGTGTGTGGTGACAATCAATCGTTTGAAAGAACTTTTGATATCAGCCCCTATCATTAAACCACCGGATTGGAGCAAGCCCTTTGAGCTTATGTGTGATGCTAGTGATTATGCGGTTCATGCGGTGCTTGGGCAGCGTGTGGGGAAGATACCTCATGCCATTTATTATGCTTCTAGAACGTTAAATGAGGCCCAACAAAACTACACAACCACTGAAAAAGAGTTTTTAGCCATTATTCTTGCTTTAGAAAAGTTTCGCTCTTATCTAATTGGTACAAAAGTTGTCGTCTTTTCCCGATCATGCAGCGCTTAAGTACTTGCTTACAAAGAAAGAGGCGAAACCGAGGCTCATACGATGGATTTTACTCTTGCAAGAATTTGATATAGAGATCAAAGACAAGAAAGGAATTGAGAACACCGTTGCGGATCACTTGAGCCGTCTTGATGTGGACAAGGAAACTATCCCGTTGCGTGAAAGTTTCCCGGATGAGCAACTATTCTCAATTGCCTTTGGAGAACCATGGTACACTGATATTGTTAATTACTTAGTTTCTAAACAAATCCCAAAAAACTTGTCTCGTGCTGAGAGGGACAAACTTAAGAAGTTAGGAAACCAATACATATGGGATGATCCATACTTATGGAAACATTGTAATGACCAAGTAATACGAAGATGTGTTCCCGAATTTGAATTTAATTCTATCTTGTCTTTTTGCCACTCATATGCTTGTGGAGAACACTTTGGGAGCAAGAGAACCGCTCTCTAAGTACTAGAATGTGGTTTCTATTGGCCAACTTTGTTTAAGGATGCACATGCATTTTGTACCACATGTGATAGGTGCCAAAGAACAGGCAATCTAGGTGCTCGAAATCAAATGCCACAAACTATTATTCAATTTGTTGAGGTTTTTTGATGTATGGGGAATTGATTTTATGGGCCCTTTTGTCAATTCTAGTGGGAATTATTATATCTTGCTAGCTGTGGAATATGTCTCGAAATGGGTGTAAGCTAAGGCCACCCCAACTAATGATTCTAAAGTTGTTTCAGATTTTGTGCAAGCAAATATATTTGCAAGGTTTGGAATTCCAAAGGCTATAATTAGCGATGGAGGTTCACACTTCAAAAACAGGTTCTTGCAAACCTTGTTAAGGAAGTACAATGTGTCGCATAGGATTGAAACACCTTACCATCCACAAACAAATGGACAAGTCGAGGTTTCCAACCGAGAGGTGAAATCCATTCTAGAGAAGACGGTGAATCCAACAAGGAAAGATTGGAGTATGCGACTCAATGATGCTTTGTGGGCTTATAGAACCGTATACAAAACACCTATTGGGATGTCCCCCTTTAGGCTTGTTTACGGTAAACCTTGTCACTTACCCGTGGAAATTGAGCATAAGGCATTTTGGGCTATTAAGCAATGCAATATGGAGTTGGATGGTGCTGGAAGGCAAAGAAAGTTACAACTCCAAGAGTTAGAAGAAATTCGCAATGATGCATTTGAAAGCTCACGGATTTACAAGGAAAAGACGAAAGCATTTCATGATAGTATGATCACAAAGAAACAATTTTGCATTGGGCATAAAGTGCTTTTGTTTAATTCTCGCTTGCAATTATTTCCGGGTAATTTAAGGTCACGTTGGATTGGACCTTTTATTGGGACTAATGTGTTTTCTCATGGTGCAGTGGAAATTCGTAGTTTAGCTACAGGAAATGAACTTAAAGTGAATGGGCACCGGTTGAAACCATATTATGAGAACTTCTCTTCGGATGTCGTGGAAGGAGTTAACCTTGTGGAAGTGCTCCCTCTGGAGGAGTCGTAGAAAGCAAGGAGATAGTCGGGCTGACGACTTTAAACCAAGCGCTAAATGGGAGGCAACCCATATGATGAGTATTTCTTGTCTTATTTTTATCTTTTTCTTGTCTTGCATTTACTATTTCTGATTTCTTGTCCCATTATCATGTAGGATTTCGCACCTTGACTTTCTTTGGACGATTCAATTACATTGAGGACAATGTAAAGTTTAAGTGTGGGGGAGTGGTTAAGCATTTGCATTGTAAATTTTTCATAAATTTTCAACTTTTGTGTAAAATAGTGAATAAAAAACTCCAACTTGTGGTTAGTTTAGAGTCACATAGTATACATGTTGCTAAGATTACATCGAGATTCTCATAAGAGTGACTGAACTTAGAGATGACAGAGAACATGATCGGGTTTCTTACTTGTATGAGAGTTAAAGTTGGATTTAACCATGCCAGTGGCAAATAAGGTGCAGACTGAATTCGGTATTAGCGTAGTGGTCCCTTATAGTGGAGACTACCCATGTTACATCATGAAAGGCACCGACCTTCACTTATTTGTACCTGTCTAAATTTGTGCTTTTAGAGTGTGTCACCGTACGTAAACTCCGGGTAGAATGGTGAGCTACAAAACATCCCACCAATAGAAGCACTATTTTGATCTCTTGAGTGCTATTTTTATCAATCATGATGGTGACATCGAATTGCTAACTTACATACCACTTGTAATCTTGTTCGCAGTTAGCACAATCCACTTTATCTCTTTCTACACCAACAGGTCCATAGAAACACCATCATCATCAACAAGAGGAGCATCACAAATTCGAAGGAAAGTTGAAGACGTTAAAGGTTTACAAGCAACGGTACATAAATGGGCAGATTTCAGATTCAAGTAAAGCAACAAGATAAGGAGCAGAATGTTTACAAGTTGAAGACTTTATGTACAAGAGCGAAGATTATCAAGGATGGGAGTTCGAGAAGTTTATGATATCAAGACATATAAGTTATGAATAATCAAGCTGTAAAGTACTTACACCATGGCCTTTGTACTTACATTTTTATTTTATTTTCTCGTCTCAAAAAAAAAATGCAAAAAAAAAAGATAAGAGAAAATTTCTTTAGGTTTATTACTAGTTTTATTGTTTTGTTTCGTTTTGTTTTCATTTTGTATTTGTTTTATTTTTTTCTTGTCTCAAAAATAGAAAAAAAAAAGGAAGAAAAAAAAAGAGACAAGAAAAATTCATTGTATCATATTTTGGGTTTGTATAGTTCGTTTTTAGTTTGTGTTCTTTCAATAAAGCCAATGGAAGAAGGAATATCTACAATGAAGTTTCAAGCAATAAGGATTTAGAGAAAAAGAGTTACATTGTCAAGATTCTAAGAAGTTCAAGAGTTATCATCAAGAGTTGAAAACCGAAGACGAAGATGAAGAAAGAGATTGAAGACCGAAGACGTTTCTATGGATGCTGTGAGAGTGGTGCTAGCTGCACGTCGAACGGATAAAGCGGTAAGTAAGCATATTCCCACCTTCGTTAAGTGGTTGATTTCCTTTCTTAGAGATCGTCAGAAAAATGGGTTTTTCAAAATGAATAAAAGATGTGGGTTTTCAAAACAATTCAGAGGGTTTTTCCTTCCTACCATTCAACGTGTCGCAGGATTCTCTCTTCATTCCAACCTGGGCACATTTGTGACCCATAAAAAGCTATTTATTATTGAGAGCAACTTCATAAAACCCTTTCTTGTGAGGCAGAGTCGAGACTTTTGATCACCCCGACTCCGAATTTCTTTTGAGAATGGATGGTTATTTCTCTCTCAACTTTTAAGGATGAGATTGTGTTCATATATGTGTCTAACTTCTTATGACTAGTGTGCAGAATTTCTATGTCTTCTTAGCGTGTTGGATGCTATCATTATGGAGAACTATTAAGTTGGAAAAGTAGGTTTTATGGGTATATCTCTAGTAAACCCTCACGAGACCATAACTCGTCCACTAGGGACACCTAGGGGTTTAAAGGCTTGTTATACGTGATAAGTGTGACCGTAGCCTCGACGACACGGAGTTGTATGTATGTTTTAGAATTGTTTTGTTTGATTTGCTCGAGGACTAGCAAAGTCTAAGTGTGGGGGAATTTGATAGGTGTCTAAAACACTTGATTCCATAACTAGTATTTATGCTTTCTTTGCTACTTTTCTTGTAAATTATGTATCTTATGTTTACTTTTGAGTTATAGGTGCAATGGAGTCATTTGGAGTAAAACAAGGAAGGAAGCACTCTTTTGGAGCATAAAAGACAGAATCGTCAATTCACATGCGAGTGTAGCTGGAGCTAGTTGAGGTTATGCGGTGAAGAAGGCTAAGAATGAGCTGTCAGTTCCCCGCAACTGACAGTTGAGCAAGGAAACAGGATAGGCAGTCAGTTCGCCGAAACTGACAAGCCAAATATCATTGTAGTACCCCTTATCCACTTCACTCGAGTGGTTATATCCACATTCTATTCCTACACAAACCCTAAGATCGAGAATTGGTGGTTCTATTCATTACAATATCCCTGAAATTCAGAGATGGTTGCTGTCTGAGAGAGGTGATGATCAAGGGTTAGCTGATGATGGAGATGAATTAAGTCTCGGAGATTCGGGGGTGTGGTATGTGCTTGAAGGGTTAGATCGAGAAACAGTGAAGGAACTGGAGATGGTCTTGATGTCACAGAGATGAGAAAAGTCGAATCTGTGGTTGGTATTGTATATGGGAGATGAAATGATTCTTTGATGGGGTTTGTAATGGAACTGTTGAGATGAGGAAGTAGAGAAGAAATTGGGGGTTTTTTCTTTCGGTTCTGAGATTGAATTAATGGGATCGATTCATGAGGAAGGATTAAGAGATAGAGTTGCTGCTGTGAATTGAAAGGCAGATTCAAACAAAAAATTGGAGAGATGGGTTAGTTATAGAATTGCCGAGATGATTATGAAGAGGGTTTATGCTGCTGTTAGATCGAGATGAGGAAAGTGGGTTTTCATTCAGGGAAGAGGAAATGATGAGAACAAGATGTTGGTGATGTTGATTGGGTTTGCTCTCAGATTTGGTCTGAGGTGTTGATGTTACGGTGATGATAAATATGAACAGAGTTGAGATGGGTTTTGTGCTGCTACTGAGATAACTCTAGTAAAGTAGCTGAGATTTGAGCTCATAAGAGGAGATGGATCTGAAATTGAGGGTAGTAATTGAACTGAAGCTGAGTGTGCTCACCGGTACTGGAGCAGTGAATGGAAGAAGCACAGAAGGGGGTTGAACTGAATGTAGATGTATGTTTAGGAAATGGTGCAAGTGGAGATGGTTCTGTGCTTGATGAGCAATAGCAGCAGGTGTTGACGCAGTCATGGATTAGATGTATGTTTAAGGCGATAAAATTGCAGGTTATGGAGGAATGGCTCAAATTGTGTGTTATGAAGTTGCAGGCGCATTGGCTGTGTTGCGATAAGAAGTGCAGTTCAATTAGTATTGCTGGGCTGTACCTAGAGAGCAAGTGATGAATCTGATTGGTTGAGTTTTGAAGCTGCAGAATGGAATGTGGACTGAAGTGCAGTTACATGGGCTGAGAGGATGAACTGAAGCTAGGGAATTGGTTGAGTGATGCATTTGTCGTGGCTAGGTCAAGATGGTTGTTGTCGCAGGAAATAGCGGAGTTGGCAGTGGTGAATGTATGGCATTGCATGATTGAGTGAAGCTTTGTGTTTGCTGTGAATAGTGGTGCTGTGTTGCATTGGTAGCTAAAATGGAATTGAAGCTGGCTTGTGATGTTTGAGAAGCTGTTGCAGTTGTAGTGCTGGTGAAGCTACAACCAATGGATTGAATGGCTTGAACTGAAATTGCAGGTCATAGGAATGATTGCAGGCAGTGTTGGGTGTTTGAACTGGTGTGAGATATTGCAGTTGAGCAGAGATGGAAGTTAAAGAAGAAGATTGCAGTTGTGCCTATGCTCAGAAGGAGTATAGAAGATGGATATGTTGGTGGTGGTGGCAGTCCTAGTGGTGCAAAAGGTTGTGTAGTGTTCAAGTGCTACAGTTGAAATGGCTAGAAGATGGATAGGAGATTGCAGGCAAGATTATGGAGCTGAGAAGGATGGCAGTGTTATTGGTGGTGTTGGAAGCTGTCTTGGCTAACGAGATTATGAAGTAGTTCTGGTGGGATGAGGTGCTGGTGGTTGTTGCAGTATGGCATGGATCAAATGGTGAATGTGAAGTGAAAATGCATGAGATGTGAAGGTTACAAGACAAGATATTGCAAGAAGATGGTGCAACATACAGGGCCATCATGGCTGGACTATACATTCTGTGCAAATGGCATAGGCCAAGGTGACTCAGACCCTGACTCAGCTGAGTGGCTGATTCAGATCCTGACTCAGTAAGACCGTTAGTCAACCGTTAACTTTAACGGTCGACTGTTAGTTTTGACCGGTGACCGGGTGGACTTTTCCGGTCACCTGAGATGCTTGTCGACGACTTTTCCGGTCAAGTTCCGGCCTATGATACCAGTTTCCGGCGACAGGTTTTGGGCAGAATTCTACATGGGTTTTTCTTACATATGGGATTGATGGACTCCTTTGTTGGACTCTTTGAAGACTTGACCTAGTTTTGGAAAGCAAAGGATATAAAAGAAGAGTCTTTTACAACTTGAAGTGGTATCACGTATTATTCTTGGAGCTAAGGAGAGAGCCGCTTTTGTTTACGCTAATAGGGTTTGCTTTTCTTTTATCCTCTCTATTCAATTAATATTTTTATGATGAACTCCATAGCTATGAGTAGCTAATTTAATATTATTGGTTAAGGATGTAGTCCTATTTCTACAACTTGTGCTTGTGTTATGTATTAGTTTTCTCTCTTGATTATCGCTCACATCTCTACTGTTTTAATAATCACATGGTTGATGTATTGTGATAGGACTTAGATGTTTGGTTTGTTAAGTGGCCAATTAATTGAACTTGCATCCTTGTCCATAGCTATTTTAGGGTTTTTCATCGAGCGATAACCCTGAAGACAAGTAGCATAATATGTTTACGGTTTGTAGTGATACACTCTCGTAATCATATGTAGAGTTTGACCATTGTCCGAATTGTTATGCGCAATGTATGACAATTGCATTGATTAGCATATTTATGAAACTTAATGCTCCTAGGAATTGAACTTAATTAGCCAAGGCGTTAGGTTATTCTCTAGGAAGAATTCACATACCCAGCTCTAATGTGTGTGTTGATGAACTTGGGAAATTAATAGATTATCTTGCTCTCTTGATACTCTAAGCTTTTGATGATAAAGAGATTAAATTGTAATTCTAATCATGTATGCAAGCACATGTTTAAGATTGAAGATGAATTCCTTGACCAATATCTTTCTCTCATTGATTACTTTCTACAATTTACTTTGTTTTTAATTTACTTCTTTTGCTTACATAAAAATCAGAAATCCCCCCAACTGGGTACTTTTAGGAAATTGAATATGTAATAACAACAATTGCCTCTCTGTGGAAACGAACTCTTTCTTATCATATACTTTAGGAAAGTGAAATTATTTTTGACGCATACGACAGCGATCAACATTTCCATAGAAATAACTGTGTGAATGATGCAATGTCTAAGTTCTACAAAGCCAACCAGTTATCGATATAGACATCATTTCTGTAGAGACTATGAAATCTCCAAAATCATCTAGATTCCACTTGATTTGATCCTCTTCACCAGGGTGAGTGATAGTATCCATGATAGCCTTGGCAGTGATCATATTGAACCAATTGTTGATGAGAGGAAAATTCCAGTCACCATTATGAGTAAGAAGCTGTTCAATCCTAAGGAGATCTGAGGGGCAGTTGGTAGGTTTAGAGGTTTGAGTATGAATAGTATGGATCCAAATATCCTCCCAATTTTTTATATTCTTTCCATTCCCAATTCTCCAAGAGCTATGCTGCTCAATGTTGTTGATGCCTTCTAGAATGCCTTTCCAAATCCAAGAATCTCCATATTTAGGCTTGGTGTCCATATTGAGAACATTTCTTCCAAACAAGTATTTTGCATCCATGAGCTTGTACCAGAGAGGGTATTTGTCTTTTTCCAGTCTCCAACCAATCTTAGTAATCATAGCACTGCTGAAATGTTCCATATTCATGAAGCTTCAATTTCCCAGATCTTTAGGTTTACAAACAAAAGTTCAGGATTTTGGATAGTAGCTTTTGGAACTATTTGTAGCTTATTTAGCTCTATACATGTTTGTTAAGGAAGCTTGAAACGATTCATCTAGTATATGCTTGTAGTTGATTTGACAGAATTATGAGAAATTGTTTTCTAGCAGGGTTGTGGGGGCCATTCTTCCAACTAACAAGTCTGAGCTTAAGTTTATCAACTCCAGGTTTGAAAGGGTTTATTTTTATTCCATGAGTGAAGAGAGGAGAGCCAAGATATTTATCATTCGGCTGCAAGATTTGAATTCACATGTTGTTGCTAATGATGGAGCTCAAAGCAGGATCGATGTTATTGCTGAACAAAATACCAGATATGCTGAAATTATTAACTGACCAGAGGTATTACTGAAGATTTGGATAATGTCCATTAGATTTTGAATCTCAATCTTGTTGGATTTGTGGAATACCATACAGTCATCAGCAAATATGAGATGGTTGATGAAGGCGTCATTCTTGCAGATTTTGATACCAGAGATGAGGCCCATATATTCAAATTGTATGAGAGTTCTAGATAGTGCTTCCATGCAAAAGAGGAAAAGATAGGGGGTCATCTTGTCTTATCCCCCTAGAGGGTTTGAGAAGCTGTCAGGTGAGCCACTTATGAGAACAACAGAGGTAGTAATGGAATTACATTGGTAATTGGTTATTGAAATTAAATTGCTTCATTATAGTTACTAAGAAGTCCCAATCAACTATGTCAAAGGATTTGGCCATATCAATTTTGATTCTCATGCTACCATTTTCTCTTTCTTTTTACTTTTATATCTCATGGAATGAATAATTTCATGAGCTATATCAATGTTGCCAGAGATCTGTCTGCTTGAAATAAAAACAGATTGGTAAGGGGATATGATCTTAATGAAATAAGGTTTCATTCTTTGAGCAATAAGTTTAGATATGATCTTGTAGGTAGTATTGCAAAGGCTTATGGGTCTGAAATGGCTTGGGGAGGATGAGTTATCAATTTTAGGGATATGAGGGAGATAAAAGTAAAGTCCATTTCTTTGAGCATGTGTCCAGATGTGAAGAAATGCTGGACCATCTTGACAATATATTCTAGAAAGATGTGCCAGTTGGCCTAGAAAAAATTGGGGGGAAAACTGGACCAGGAGCTTTGTCTCAAACCATGTTGAAGAGGATGGCTTTTATTTCATGAGTATCATGGAGTCTATTGAGGGTGGAGTTATTTTTAGAGGTAATGGTAGTGGGTATATATAAGTTGAATGATGTATGGGTTTATGTTGATATCCTCAGAAACTTCCATTTTGGTGAAGTGGTTGGTAAAACAAACAATCACTTCTTGGTGGTCAGTTATCCAATTTCCATTTTCATCCTGAATAGTGTCAATCTTATTTCTTCTAGTTATGCATTTGGTGGCTCTATGGAAGTACTTGGTGATTTTATCCCCCAGTTTGATAACTTGATCTCTACTTTTAGTTTTCAAAAAAATTTCTTCAATGTCCAACCAGTCCTTGAGCTTCCTATTAGTTGTTTTGGTAACTTCTTGATGGCTTGATCAAAATACCCTTGATGGATATAAGAATTGATCATAAAATTCCAAGTGATAATGTCTCTTACAGGCATTATATCAAATACTTTAAGGGCATGTTCAATCTGACCAGACTTCCATAGATACAAAAGAGTAAATTGGATGTAATCGATTATAAGTCAGAACCAGTTTTGATTGAAACGACGTGGAACTGAATTTCGATAGGAAGGAATTGGGTTGGTGAAACAGAGCATGCTTTGAAAATGGAAGGGAGATTGAATAATAAGCATTTTCATGAAATTCGAGAAGTCCAGGAAAATGGAGTTGGAAAGTTCCGACGAATTTGACTATTTGGTCAAACAATCCTTTTGAAACCAGATCATTGACTTTCTTATTCATGAGAATAATAACTGGTGCATAAGTGAAAGAGATTGTGGAACTTCATCCCGTGGTGCCACCATTACTTGCCGCTCGTGAAGCAAAGGAAATCATCCAGTCCTGTGTGCGTATACCGAAGAAATCAAGTGTGCTTTTGAACATTTGTGGAACGGCTAAGAAGCCATTATTAGAGCAACCGTAGTGTTGTTGATGTAAGTCATAGATAGCAAAAAAAAAAAAATGAGGCGCAGTCTCGGTTGATAAAATTTCCATATTCATAAATTGCTTTTCCAAATTTGGCAACTGAATATTGCAATTCTCAAATATGGCGAGACGCAGTTTTAAGATGCACGGTATGTTAGACGGTGTTTTAAAACATGTTAGATGTTTAGCGCGTTTTGTAGGGGGATGTAATGCGTCTGTATCAGGCGGTATTTAATAGTGCGTTTGTTGGAACGCTGTTAACGAATAAATAGCATTATGTTGAGACGTGTTTTAAAAATACGTTTTTTCAGACGCAGTCTATACTTCCGTCTGTAACCAGACGTGAATAACAACAGCGTTTAGTGAAAATCTATTAAAATTTCTGTTGTTGTTATCGCGACCAAAATATGCGTTTAAATTTTTCAGCGGACAAATTTTAATTCAATGGTCAGATTTTCGATCGTTTTAGGATGCAACGACTATTTTTGATTCATATAAAAACGTAGTTTGCTATCCATTTTCCACACATGTCAACTCTCAACTCTCATAGGTCATTTTGTTTTTGTTCAATTTACGATAAATCATCATACAATTCAATTTCTTTGGAAAATAATCATGGCCCCCAATCCGCGAGGTCCTAGTTTTACACTTATTTATCAATATCTTGTTGTCGGCGCAGCTCAAACAGAAGCATTGTTGTGGTTGAAGGTCAGATAGAAAATAGAATTAACAATACCTTTACCTAAGCGAACCCTGGGCTCTATTAAGAGTCATTTCCATGTAATAAGTAAAGACGCTCAACTATATTTGCAAAATTACGTGAAGTCGATCGGGAATATCAGAGTGGAACCAACATAGAGTTAAAGGTAAAGCATGTTGTTTACGAATATATGATTTATCCAATAATTTTTTACAATGACAGATGATCGAAGCCGGTAGGAGATTTCCGCAAGACAATAAATGGAAAATTTCTAAACGCAAAGCATGTTACCAAGTTTTGAAAGATCATCCAAAATTCTCCGAACAGACGACATATATGTTTGATTCGACTAGAGATTTCTCCCGATCTTTACGGTGGCAATGAAGAACAAGAGAAGGATTCTGACTCCCAACACCCCGGAGGCAATAATACAATGGGGGGATCCTCAGGCGGTGAGGTAGATACATGGGACATTAATATTCCTTACAATCGTTCGATGAGTAAAAAGGAATCGAAAGCACTGAAGAAAGCAGGGAAAACAAAAATGAAGGCCTAGATGAAGTGATGGAAGAAATAATGAAAGAAGATTGGGATGTTAATTGTCATTACATAGAACAATAAAAAATGAAGATTGCGATGAGAGAATCTCAGTTAGCAGAAAGACAGAAAGAAAAATCTTTGGAACGAGAAAGGAAACGGGAAAGAGAGAAAAGACTTGATGCACAAAAAAGACGAGAAGAAGAATATCGCATAATGATGACGGATGTCTGAGTGAGTATAGTGACCAACAAAAAGAGTACATCCAAATACTCAAGGATGAGATAATGCATAATCAGATTAGAAGAAACCATTCCGGGTAGACATCTTAATTATTGTTAGTTTAAGAATTTGTATTTTCAGTCTTTGTATGCGGAGTATTAGGTTTAAATCATTTTTTTGTAATTTCAGTTTACTTATTTGGAGTTTTAGTTTTAAATTAAATTTTGTTTTCTGGTGTTTGAATCAAAACATGTTGTTAACTTAATTTAATTATTCATTTAACATAAAGTACAAACATCAGAATACATAACATAACTTATAGACAACAAAAATAAACACGTAACTTAACCAGGCACACTAAAAAGAGAAGAACATGAAAGCCCAAAAAAAAAAGAATTTAAATCTACGTTTACCCCAACTTCTCAATTGTTTCCGTATTCATTCAATAAGTGTTAGATTTAGTCATTGCGTAATGAAAGTGCATTTATTTATTTGTGGGCTATAAAAATACGTCGTTGTTGAGCTAATGATATATGTAGTTGTTGAGCACGTTCTCCGGAGACTTGTACTGGTGGTGTTGGGCAGCGGATGTCATAGTCATGCGGCCATGTACCTGGAATACGTCTATCCTCAACTATCGTATTATGTAAAATAATACAAGTTTGCACGATATAAGAAAGCACATGTGAATTCCACATCCTAGCAGGTTGCTTAACAATTGTGAATTGTAGTTGCAGTACTCCAAATATTCTCTCTACATTTTTTCGGGTCCCTCAGACATCGCCGCAAACAAACTTTTCTTTTTGTGAACCAGGTTGGTTTTGACAATAGTTACAATCTCGGGATATACTCCATCACCTAGATAATATCCCATGTTATATTGATGGTGCTGCTCTTCCGATGACAATATCTCTAAAAATATAAGAGCGCTTCATCATATTAATATCATTATTAGAACCCGACATTCCAAAAAAGGCATGCCAAAACCAGAGATCATATGACACCAATGCCTCCAGCATAATACTTGGGTATCCTTTATAACTGATGTATGCCCTTGTAAGAGCACTGCTCGGTCGAACTCGCATGCGTTGCTATCTCAAGCATGTTTGTCAATATTAGTGATCAAAACTATAAGTCTTGATTTCTAGTCTACTATTAGCTAAGTCTCGGACTAGGATAGAAAGTGTAGTTGTGCTCAAGACTCCATGGCGATCATCATACAAAGACGAAGAACTACTCAAGGAACTTGTGGAACTTCATCGACTAAAAGGTATGTGGAGACTTGAACTTATCTATCACTCAAAAGTCTATCTACTCTATCTCCTATCTTGAGACAAAAGTCGTTTTGCTATATAGACTATGATTATACACATTTGCTATTTCGAGCCGAGTTTATGTCGCTTATCTATTTCTCGAAATATGTGTTGGTAAGCTTTAGCTTTGGCCAAGTTCATCTTTACTAGTGACGAAAGTCATATTAAGTTTCAATCACTTGAAAATGGCTTTGACAAAAATGGTTTGTGAATAAATACTATATAACGTCCTCTAAGAATGTTTCAATGATTGAAATGAGAGTTTAGATTACATAACCATGGAAGGATATAAACATTGTGTGGTAACACACATATGTGTAAGTCCTTATTCCTTGAACCAAAGTATCGTACTTTTCTTTGCTTTCAGAAAACCGGAACTAGAGTCCGCGTACTGTCGGAAATTCTCATCCCGAGAAATTCTGCTGAAGTTTGTAAACTAAAAACAAACTTATTCCCGGTACTTAAGTCCACGTACCAGTTCGCGTACTTAAGTTGGTTATTTTCTAAAAACGATTATTTGTGAACTTAAACTTATATAAACTAAGGAATGCATAATTGCAAACCGTGGCTATAAAGTTCATGAATCTATTCGAGTGAATCAAATCGTTTTTGTTTTCAAGTTTGTCTATTATAAAGATCTAAGCAATTGAACAACTCTCTAATTAGTTCATTTGTGTTAATTTGAACTAGTTATGGTAAAGAAGAATATGGTTGATATGAAAATGCTAATATTGCTAACAATTTGGTTAACTACTGTTGAACCAACTAAATGTACATGTTTGGGTACGGTTACACAAACCTAAAAACGTGCATTTTATTTGTGTGTAACAAGCTAAGTTTCGATCTAACGGTTGAAAGATATTAGCTTGAATCTAATCAGGTTTTCTTCTAACGGTGAATATTGAATGCTTTGTTACTAAGCTAACATTGATTGCAAACCCTGATTTGAAAGACTATATAAGGGAGAACTCTAACAACTGGGAAACCTAATCCCCACACCTCCTGTGTGATACTAGTTGTATAATCTAGAGTCGATTCTCCTTTAACCTTAGGTTTCTATCGGGACCCTGTAGGTTAACGACTTGAAGACTTCATTGGGATTGTGAAGCCAGGCCGGTACTACTTTCTCGTAGTTGTGTGATCTGATCTTGCTGTTTCTATCGTACTAAGTACAATCGTAAAGATTGGCTTGAGATTGATTTCTCCGATAGGTAAGATATAAAAGAAGTCACAAACATCTTCGTCTCATCGTTTGTGTTTCCGCAATATCTTCTTTCGCTAGTCGATTAAGATTATTGTGAGGTGATTGATAATACTAGGTTGTTCTTCGGGAATATAATTCTGGG
Organism: Papaver armeniacum; assembly: GCA_023531295.1. NCBI lineage: Eukaryota > Viridiplantae > Streptophyta > Magnoliopsida > Ranunculales > Papaveraceae > Papaver > Papaver armeniacum. Next base: position 25,988 of record JAJJWW010012098.1, read on the forward strand.
TTATCAATTGGTTCCTGTTCACCTTGATTTATCAAAAGACGGAACAAAACTCGTAGGTATATTTGTGGGAGACAGATTTATCTATTACCGTAGACTTTTCTGTGTGATACAAATTTGTTTATTAAAGTCTTCGATTTTGGGTCGTAGCAACTCTTAGTTGTGGGTGAGATCAACTAAGGGAATCAAGTGCGTAGTATCCTACTGGGATCGAGAGACGTAAGGAGCACAAGCTGTACCTTGGATCGGTGTGAGATTGAGTGGGGTTCAACTCTTTTTGTCCGGACCGAAGTTAGTTTGTAGTAGGCTAGTGTACGTAGCGGCTTAATACGGTGTGTGTTCAATCGGGACTAGGTCCGGGGTTTTTCTGCATTTGTGGTTTCCTCGTAAACAAAACTTCGGTGTATATGTTATTTCTTTTCCGCATTATATTTTGTTATATAATTGAAATATCACAGGTTGTGCGTTTGAATCGATCAATTGGGAAATCCAACCTTTGGTTGTTGATTGAAATTGATTGATCCTTGAACATTGGTCTTTGGTACCGTTCAAGTGATTTCTCTTGTATGCAATTAGACTCGCAAATTTCTATTTGCTTGAGTAAGTATTGAATCGAGAAAGTGAGATATAGCTCTTTAATATACTTTTATTAAGATTGAGTCTGATTGTATAGTTGATTCTCTTAAAAGTATATTGGAGTTAGTCCATACAGATCGCTAATCGAAATATTGGGTGTGGTTGTTGTACCCCCCGATTTTTCCATTGGTATCAGAGAAGGAAAACACGTTAAAGACCTTATAAGTCTGTGTTTGTAGCGATCTGATTATGGACGAGTCTATCTCTAATAACATACCATTTCAGAAATTGCCAGATGATTCTCAAATCTTGGATTCACCTCAGAGAACTGTCACATCTAAGTCAATATCTAAACATTCTCTTAATGTAAAAACTATTGAAGTCTGGGAAACACTCCTAGAAGAACAGTTCAGATATTGATAGAGATGTTTATGAGGAAGTCTCTGAGTATGTGAAGGTTTTGAATTCGTTGGAAAAGAAGAAGGTGACAACTTCTCATGTCACTCCTCTTCTGACTCATCTCTGTCGATAAAACAAGAAATTGAGAAGATGTTACGCAGGTGTTTATGTTTCGAATTGTTCTAACGAATCGATCCTCAAGGATTCTGAGGAAAACCTACGTATGAAGTCACTTGAATGTGATAATATTTTTCAAAAGTACTTTTCGTTGGAAGAGAAACTTGCAGAATCTGAAGCAAGGTTTAACTCTCAACAAATTAGTTTTGATGATGAGAGAAAGCGCTTTTCTCGCTCGAGAAAAACATTTTGAGGCTGATTTATTTCTTGCTCTTGATAAAATCAAGATGTTGGAAGATGACTTGAAAAAGTTCAATACTAGTTCAAGCAAATTAACCACTATGCTAGGAGCAAGTAAAAATCATCGTGATACACGAGGACTGGGCTATAAGGGAATAGATGCTCCAAGTATTAGCAAAGAGGTAAAATTTGTCAAGGCTAGTGATTCTTCTCTACAAAAGGTTTCCACTGATGGCAAAAGTGAAATACCTTTACTGGCATATAAGGTTCAAAAGAGCAAAATATATCAATCAACCTCCAAAATTAGCACACACGGATCGAGGTAAGAACATTCCTTATTTTTGCCACTATTGCGGAAATAAAGGTCACCTGGAAAGGAGATGTCGTTTCCGTATAAGGAATGAGAAAATTCATGATGCTTGTTTGGGCATCACAAGAAGTTGTGAAACCAAGATCATATGTTAAGATTGATCCCCTTAACGTTACATGTTGTAACTGTCCAACCTTTAGGGAAAGGAATTAGTGTTGTGATTTTCCTAGTTTTTCCTATAAACGTCATACGAATCCTTTTCACAATCGTAATGGTTATCAAAAGGATAACTTCGTAAAGACGAAGACAAGATCTGATGCACCTAATTGGAGAAAGACTAACTTGCAAAAGAATAGTCAATCCAATTCTCTTCCGAGAATTCTAGAAGAGAGTAATGGGAAGAAGGTTCTGGTTGTTCCTAAACGCACTCAGAAGTGGGTACCAAAGAAAGCCAATGATGCTTTGAGTGTGAAAAGGAATGATCTTCCAGAGAATTCCATGACTATGAAGAAGGAAGTATCCATGATGTTGGAACATAACAAGTTTTTTTGGAAAATGGAATTGGATGTAAAAGGTTCTAAAAGAGATCTCTTTCATGAATCCAAAGGTCACTTGTGGTGAGCAAGACATTGTTCACCCTAGCACAACTTAATTGTGTTTTTAGTGCATCCTCACCAAGGAATTCCCTGCTATGTATACGGTGAGGGAAGCACGAGAATTGGGGAACACAGATTATGTTCGTTAAGGCTGTAGAATTCGACTGGATTCTTCTAAAAAGGTATTTCTATAAAACTGAGCAAGATTTGTGTTTTTATTTGCTTAGAGTAGTTATAATGATCCATGTACCTTGCTTATTGTTCATTTCTACCTAACTTGATCCGTGTTTAAGGTTCTTAAACGTTTAGGTTTGAAAATAGTAGTTCGGGATGTTTGGACTTCATGGTACACCTACCTGCAGGTATGCATAACATCATTTAAAATCAAAATCCAGGGTTTTAAGTACGCATACCCATTTGCATACTCCCCCAGGTCATGAAAATTCGTTTGCAAAACGGTATGCATACTTAACGTCGATATTCGGTAAACTTGTTTTGGCCCTAACTTCTTCGTCCTAACTCGGAATGACCTCATTATTTTTGCATTCTCTTCCTATTTGAATTCTCTTCAAAATGGAGATGATAATTCCTGAATTTGGATGGATTAAGATTGGTATTTGTCCTGTCTCTTTTTTTTTGAGTGTTTTGCTCAGTTTCGTCGCACTTGTTCCACTTTTCTTGGACTTGGGCACTTGGATTCTTGGAGTACTACTATTCTAAGATCATTTGTTGCTTTTACAAGAATATTGTTGGTGAATCACAAAGAAGGAAGTTCAAGAATGGGCAGTAGTATGCATTACTATGGGATTCTTGAATGTTCACAATCATCTTATGTGAACTATGGTGCATGGTCATTAGTGACTTTGTATATTCTTCTTTGTTAAGAAAATATTTTTATACGCCTTTGGTAGCTATTCTTGGTGTAAATCTGGGCGAAAAACGATTGATTCAACCCTCTAAGGACAAATCATCTTATATGTGCATTACGAGTTTGTCTTGATACCTAGGAACTTCTTATGAGAATTTATTCTTGTTTTTGAGAAGGATTACTAGAGTTTGGAATAGCAATCATTGTGATTACACATAGCTATGTCCAACGTTTTCATCTTCATGTTTTTAGATTTATTTATTTAAATTCTAAGTTATTTGGAAGATGATTTTTGCAATTTTAATCTTTATGATTTTATATATTGCAAATTGTTATGGGATATGTTGTTTGCGTCCGTGAACTATGATTGTCCCATACTTTGTCAAAAGTTAAGTCTTTCATATGTCGATATGCAAGTATTGATAGAAGAATGAATGAACTTTTGACATTACAAAAGTTTTAAGCCTATTGTATGTCATTATGCAAATATTGATGAAAGATAGGATGAACTTTTGTTTACGAGGATTATGTCTATTGTATGTCATTGTGCAAATAGTGATGGAAAATAGAATGAATCCTTGTCTATTCCGCAGTATTGATCTTCCCTGATCCATATTTTTATGTATATAATGTGTGGCTCCGTAAGTTCTCTTATGTTGAGCATTTTCGATTAAATTAATCATGGGTTTTCTTGTGGTTAATTTAATTGAGTATTGTTGGATTCAAATTCATATTCTTATGTGATTTGTTATGTCCAAAAAAATCCATCTTTTCTTGTGAAAGTAAGGTCACTCTTGTTGTTCTTTCGGGAATGACATTTTATGGGGGGGAGTTCTTAATTGAACTTGTGATTAATTGTCAAATCTTTGTGGGGAGTGCGGCTATGGAATATTATAGGGGTTATCTTGTATCTTTATAAACTCCTCGATGAAATCATTTATCTTCGGCTATATGATTGCATCTAAAAAGTTGATATGTACTTGCTTTTGGTCATGAAATGTCTCTATGTAAGTTTCATTAGGATCCCACTAGTTTTCGTACCTTTGCCAATTTTATTGAAAAAAAAGGGGAGAATTAATGTATAGTTCACACTACAAATACATATGGTTTTTTGATCATTATGTAAGGGGGAGTGGTTTCCATGTGAGATGGAGTATTGACTAAGGGGGAGTGATATATATCACCATAGTATTGTTGTCGAAGTTGTGATGCAATTGAACTTTAATGCTATGTAATAATACTATGACACTGTGTAACAATGATTGAGAATTCTTGTGTTCTCACTGGCTATGAATTTTCAACAACGATGATGATAAACTTACAACCTTTGGAATCATTGGAGTACTTGGAAGTGACGAAGATTTCGAGTAATGTTGAAGAACCAAGAAAATCAGGCATGTGGAAGAGAAGCTACAAAAGTTTATTTATCTATTTTTGTATTCCATATGTATTGATAGTTTTGTCACTAAAATTGACAAAATGGGATATTGTTAGAGCACTGCTCGGTCGAACTCGCATGCGTTTCTATTTCAAGCATGTTTGTCAATATTAGTGATCAAAACTATAAGTCTTGATTTCTAGTCTACTATTAGCTAAGTCTCGGACTAGGATAGAAAGTGTAGTTGTGCTCAAGACTCCATGGCGATCATCATACAAAGACGAAGAACTACTCAAGGAACTTGTGGAACTTCATCGACTAAAGGTATGTGGAGACTTGAACTTATCTATCACTCAAAAGTCTATCTACTCTATCTCCTATCTTGAGACAAAAGTCGTTTTGCTATATAGACTATGATTATACACATTTATCACTCAAAAGTCTATCTACTCTATCTCCTATCTTGAGACAAAAGTCGTTTTGCTATATAGACTATGATTATACTCAAAAGTCTATCTACTCTATCTCCTATCTTGAGACAAAAGTCGTTTTGCTATATAGACTATGACTATATAGAACTACTCAAGGAACTTGTGGAACTTCATCGACTAAAAGTTATGTGGAGACTTGAACTTATCTATCACTCAAAAGTCTATCTACTCTATCTCCTATCTTGAGACAAAAGTCGTTTTGCTATATAGACTATGATTATACTCAAAAGTCTATCTACTCTATCTCCTATCTTGAGACAAAAGTCGTTTTGCTATATAGACTATGACTATATAGAACTACTCAAGGAACTTGTGGAACTTCATCGACTAAAAGGTATGTGGAGACTTGAACTTATCTATCACTCAAAAGTCTATCTACTCTATCTCCTATCTTGAGACAAAAGTCGTTTTGCTATATAGACTATGATTATACACATTTTCTATTTTGAGCCGAGTTTATCTCGCTTATCTATTTCTCGAAATATGTGTTGGTAAGCTTTCGCTTTGGCCAAGTTCATCTTTACTAGTGACGAAAGTCATATTAAGTTTCAGTCACTTGAAAATGGCTTTGACGAAAAATGGTTTGTGAATAACAATTATATAACGTACTCTAAGAATGTTTCAATGATTGAAATGAGAGTTTAGATTACATAATCATGGAAGGATATAAACATTGTGTGGTAACACATATGTGTGTAAGTCCTTATTCCTTGAACCAAAGTATGCGTACTTTGCTGCTCAGGAAAACCGGAACTAGAGTCCGCGTACTGTCGGAAGTTCTCATCCCGAGAAATTCTGTTGGAGTTTGTAAACTAAAAACAAACTTATTCCGGGTACTTAAGTCCGCGTACCAGTTCGCGTACTTAAGTTGGTTATTTTCTAAAAACGATTATGTGTGAACTTAAACTTATATAAACTAAGGAATGCATAATTGCAACCGTGGCTATAAAGTTCATGAATCGATTCGAGTGAATCAAATCATTTTTGTTTCAATTGTGTCTATTATAAAGATCTAATCAATTGAACAACTCTCTAATTAGTTCATTTGTGTTAATTTGAACTAGTTATGGTAAAGAAGAATATGGTTGATATGAAAATGCTAATATGGCTAACCATTTGGTTAACTACTGTTGAACCAATTAAATGTACATGTTTGGGTACGGTTACACAAACCTAAAAACGTGCATTTCATTTGTGTGTAACAAGCTAAGTTTCGATCTAACGGTTGAAAGATATTAGCTTGAATCTAATCAGGTTTTCATGTAACGGTGAGTATTGAATTCTTTGTTACTAAGCTAACATTGATTGCAAACCCTGATTTGAAAGACTATATAAGGGAGAAATCTAGCAACTGGGAAACCTAATCCCCACACCTCCTGTGTGATACTAGTTGTATAAGATATAGTCGATTCTCCTTTAACCTTAGGTTTCTATCGAGACCCTGTAGGTTAACGACTTGAAGAATTCATTGGTATTGTGAAGCCAGACCGATACTACTTTTTCGTAGTTGTGTGATCTGATCTTGTTGTTTCTATCGTACTAAGTACAATCGTAAAGATTGGCTTGAGATTGATTTCTCCGATAGGCAAGATATAAAAGAAGTCACAAACATCTTCGTCTCATCGTTTGTGATTCGCAATATCTTCTTTCGCTAGTCGATTAAGATTCTTGTGAGGTGATTGATAATACTAGGTACATTCTTCGGGAATATAAGTCCGGGTTATCAATTGGTTCCTGTTCACCTTGATTTATCAAAAGACGGAACAAAACTCGTAGGTATTTATGTGGGAGACATATTTTTCTATCACCGTAGACTTTTCTGTGTGATACAAATTTGTTTATTAAAGTCTTCGAATTTGGGTCGTAGCAACTCTTAGTTGTGGGTGAGATCAGCTAAGGGAATCAAGTGCGTAGTATCCTGCTGGGATCAGAGACGTAAGAAGAGCAACTGTACCTTGGATCAGTGTGAGATTGATTGGGGTTCAAATACTGTCTAGACCGAAGTTAGTTTATAGTAGGCTAGTGTCTGTAGCGGCTTAATACAGTGTGTGCTCAATCTGGACTAGGTCCCGGGGGTTTTTCTGCATTTGCGGTTTCCTCGTTAACAAAACTTCTGGTGTCTGTGTTATTTCTTTTCCGCATTATATTTTGTTGTATAATTGAAATATCACAGGTTGTGTGTTTGAATCGATCAATTGGGAAATCCAACCTTTGGTTGTTGATTGAAATTGATTGATCCTTGAACATTGGTCTTTGGTACCGTTCAAGTGATTTCTCTTGTATTCAATTAGACTCACAGATTTCTATTTGCTTGAGTAAGTATTGAATCGAGAAAGTGAGATATAGCTCTTTAATATACTTTTATTAAGATTGAGTCTGACTGTCTAGTTGATTCTCTTAAAAGTATATTGGAGTTAGTCCATACATATTGCTAATCGAAATATTGGGTGTGGTTGTTGTACCCCCGCTTTTTCAGCCCTTGCATGCGCTGACGGACATTTATCCCATTTCCAATGCATTCAATCTACACTTCCCAACATTCTTGGAAATCCTATGACTTCGTTTTCCTTAAGTAATATTTGAACATCAACTGGAGTTGGTGAGTGAAAATATTCTTTCCCATATATTTGCACAATCTTCTTACAAAACTTACGAGTAGCTTGCAAGACTGGTGTATGCCAAAACCAGAGATCATACGAAACCAATGCCTCCAACACAATAATCGGGAATCCTTTATAACTGGTGTATGCCCCTGCATGCGCTGACGGACATTTATCCCATTTCCAATGCATTCAATATATACTTCCTAGCATTCCTGGAAATCCTCTGACTTCGGTTTCCTTAAGTAATATTTGAACATCAACTGGAGTTGGTGAGTGCAAATATTCTTTCTCATATATTTGCACAATTGTCTTACAAAACTTACTAGTAGCTTGTAAGACTGTAGTTTTTCTAATACGTATGTACTCGTCGATTGCATCAGCAGCGGAACCATAATCCAACATTCAGATTGCTGCTGTAATTTTCTGATTAGGTGTTAGTCCAAGAATCTCACAAGCATCTTTTTTTTAAACGAAATAAGAATTTTTGGACACCACATCTGATAATATTTGATTGAATAACTCTCAACGCATTCTAAAACTTCTACGAAATATAGGAGGAGGAAAATATGGACATTCTCCAAAGTAATCATTCCAAAGTTGTATGCCGCCTGCAATGCGATTTCTTTTTATTTGTATACAAGTTTGAACCGTGTGAAATTTTTTAACATCAAGACCCATTGAAACTGCTTGGTTGTTAGCGTCTAATGCAACATCATCGTCTGATGAAGAAAACTCATCGAAGAAGTAAGAGGAATAAGAGGAAGAGGTAGAGATGAAGATTGAATAATATCTTCCTCGTTAATGTCATAGTTTTGCATTGCTAGTTAGTTACTTGGAAGTTGAGTGCGGGTTTGAATGTGGCTTGATATTATTTGGGAATTGAGTGTTGGTTGAAAGGTGTTAGCATTTGTTGGGTTTTTATAGATATATCTTCAAGAGCAGTGATGTCCCGCACCGTTTTGCGGGAAGCTATCCCTCTCAAGCGGCTTCTTTGCCGGATAATGAATGAACTTAGATATGTATAAAGAATTACTTTTCTATTTTTTTACAAATAAAACTATAAACACTCCCCGTCAATTAAGAGATAAAAAATACCAAAATCGCAAACACGACATGTTGTCACACAAGTAACCTATCCCAATTGAGCATCCAGTCACTAAATGGAGCAGTGATTTCAATCAGATTGGTTCTGTAATTGTTTTTGAAAAAAAATCAATGAATCAAATAAACATATTAATGAAGAAAAAAAAACAATTCTTTTCCCTAAATAAAACCCAAACCAATTACGAACATACCTTTTCCATACCCTTTTCAATTGGAAACCCAAATCAGCCTAATCTCATTGAACAATATTGAAATTGGTTAAATAATTTTGGGGAAAAATCTTGCTGCGTTGTTGGTGTTTCAATCTTCAGTAATAAGTGTTTCTGGTAGTCGAGAAAGAGAAAGAGGAGTTTCTGGTAGAGTAAAATAGTGGAGAGATAGTTGAGGAGAAATAGAAATGTGGATTTGACGAGACGGGTAACTCCGTCTGGTATCAGACGCTTTTAAAAATCCCGTCAAGGATAAACGCTACTTAAAGTTGTGTTTCATCGAACATAATTATAAAAGACGTCTAACATACGGATTTATAAAGAGTGTCTTACATGAGATGCATGTTATAGTTACTTCTCGTAACAGACGGTTTCAAAAAACTCGTTTGCATCACACAGATTTATTAATAACATTTCCCATAAAACACTAATTTAAACTGCATTTTAGTTGAGGAATTACTCCAACGCTGCGCCGGAAACCAAATTGCCAAAAAAAAGAGCCAAATACGAGATAAAAATTTGGCAAATTCATGAATGTAGTTGATCTTATGGTCTCAAAATGCCCAAAAGAAATAGAAGTAACAAAATAATTTGATTCCTCAAGAGATTATACAAAAAAAAACCCAAAATAAAATAAAATAAAATAATCCCAAGCTAACCCCCCTTGTAGGAAATTAGGGTCCCAAATTGAATGACATAGGACCTAGTTGAAAAGTTTTGTGAGTGGTTGTTTTTGTGTTGTTTGGTGGGACAATTTATCAAGCATTTTTTTTAAAATATAAATAATAATTACCAAGTACTAGTCCAAAATATATTTATCTAATTGATGATATATATTTCAGAAGTCATATTTTTTTAAAGTATCTATAATAGATTGTTTTTTTTCCACCAAAATCAAAAGCATTTCATTCTCAGTTTTTGGTAATATGAAACACATTTATGAAATATTTTTTTCATGTTGTAGCAAGTGATTTTTTTCTCGGCTAGTTTGGAGCCTATCTCAATTATTTGAGGTCTATCACTAAAAGACAAAACGGGTTATCATGAAGTTAAATCAGAAACCCCTTAGTCGATTATTTTCCTTAATAGTTTTAATGTGACGGATCAAGAAATTTTTGCTCCAAACGGGTCGGGTAATGACCCGCTTGGCAGCTCTAACTTCCCAATATGCCACTCGAGAAAAAAGGTTTTCAAATTTTTCGTATTCTCTGAGAATATGTCCCAAACCACTCAGAAAATTTCACTGGAGTTCCCAACTTTACAAGGGTCATCGAATCGGACAATTGATTCCCATCCAACAAGTAAATTTCCATCATTTTGTGAGGATACAATGTATCTCTCGGATACTAGTCATGGATGGCCAGTTGCCAAGGATGAGGGATGGCCAGTTTCCAATTCAAATAATTCATGTGGCCAGTTGCCAGATGACCAGTTGTCATTTCAAATAATTCATCTGGCCATTTTCCGATTCAATAATTCATGTGGCCAGTTGCCAGATGGCCAGTTTCCATTTCAAATAATTCTTGTGGCCAATTGCCAATTCAAATAATTCATGTGGCCAGTTGCCAGATGGACAATTGCCATTTCAAATAATTCTTGTGGCCATTTTCCAGTTCAAATAAATCATATGTCCAATTTCCAATTCAAATAATTCATGTGGCCAGTTCTCATCGTTTTACTGTGACGCAATTGGCAAATTGCCAATAGTGAAGGATGGCCAGTTGTCATCGTTTTACTGTGACGACATTGGCCAGTTTCCAATGGTGAAGGATTGCAATCATCTCCAAGTAAATGGTATGAACTGCCAAAACAAAAAACCTAAAAGTGTTAAAAAATACATTAGACTTTCAGAGTTTTAAGCACTCTTGGCACGTAGTTTGACTAATGGGTTCACATTAACCCGAGAAAAAGGGTAAGGAATATTACATTTAACCTGATTAGTTAGTGTTAATTAATCATTTGAGGTTTTAATTAACTATGTCAGATGTGAAATCAACTAATGTTAATCGAACTTGAAAATATGAAACAAATAAAAAAAACACTAAGACAAAATCGGTGGATGTTCATGGACACATAGAGTGATTCTGGGTTGATGTTCTCCATCCACAAAGAACACCTAGAATCGATAGAAATTTATTTATATATGACTGCAACAATCGGCGGATGTGAATGTTTTTATATACCGTTTGTGACAATTAGTAACATTTATTTATAGAGGTCGGTTATAACAATTGTGGATGTGGAAATTTTTGTAAACAGATTGCAATAATCGGCGTAAATAGAGAGTTGTATTGGCTGATTGTATCCTAACACATTGTTCATGGTGGATTTTTGACAAAGGCTAAAATCGTAAAATCGTGTAGAAACATCATAAATTTATATGTCTCGGACTCGGCATCAGAGGTATGAATTTCATAGCAAGAGGATTGAAATAAAGTTACAAGGATCTCTGACTGATGACGTAACCTCTTCAAAGCATAAATATATAACGGAAACATTAGAGCCTCCCGGCCGAGATTTCAATATTCTATTTATATTTATTATACTCTTTGACTTAGTATCCACTTATGTATTGAATCTAGCACGATCAGACAACTTCTAGATGGATTGATCACCAATATAGAGCAATAATCTCTTCAGGATGTCGCTGGTGCTGATGGTAACCCCTCCCCAGATGTTCCCTGACCTTACATAATACATATTTAGAACGATCATGATGCTTCGACCATCCCGTACCCTGTTCTCGAATCAATACAATGCTCCTAGATAGATTGCTAGATAGTATACAACGGATTATAAATAAATTATGTTGCTATATTCATCTAGATAGAAAATATTCATTCCCCAAAATATTGTATTACTTCAATTCATAGTTATTCTCAGCTGAATTCCATGAATTAGTAATAAATATTCGCCTTTCAGACATATGAGCCACCACCGCCGGTTAACCCTGAAAAAATGGCATGGGTGCTCATATCAATAATGCTCTAAAGACCAAAATATGGATTAAAGAGGATTAATGAAAAGAAGAAGAAAAAAGAAATAAAATAATAATAAATAAATATTTATGGCGGGACTGGCGCCAGCCGGTCCCCACCTTTTTTCTTTTTCTTTTCTTTTATTTTATCATTATTAACATTCTTTTATCTAGGACTTCCTTTTCTAGCAAACTCTTTCTTTTGGTCTTTATTCCATATATTATCAAATATTGCTTCAAAGAACATATAATAGACAAATAAATGGTCCCGCCACCATATTAAAATATTATTATTTTAATATTTCCATATCTTGGTCTTTATCCTAGAATATCCTATTTACTCGGATGACAAAATAAGGTGTTTCAATCAAGTTAAAACACTTCTGAAATATACCAAAATATGCTATGAATACCAACAAATACAAAAATTACATGTGCATCACCGTGCACCATGGCCGACCATCACAACCGCTCCCTCTTGCTCCACCTTGGTCGGTCCCTCTTGCCACAAGTGAATGCCATGGTCTGAAATGCATCTTCAAGGAAAAAAAACAAACCAGGAGAAATACACTTGGGGACTGAAGGAGTCCACAAAATCTTTATCTATTAGAAGTTTTACTTTATTTGAAGAACTTGTCAACCAAATTGTGCAATACCTGTTGGAGTAGTTGAGTAAGATGATTTACCTCTCAAAAGCAGAACGGGAATATTTTTACTGCTCTCAACCATGTTGTGTCAGGAAACCATTATCCTTCTCAACCCAACCAAGCAAAAAAGAAAGTACGACTGGGGGATGTTGAATTTGAAAGAGCGTTGGTTGATTGTGGAACTTCCATCAACATCATACCCTTCAAAACTCTCAAAGTTTTGGGTATCACTTGGTGAGAAGCTATTTGTGATCCAATATCAATCAAAGAACATGAAAGGAAATCCATGGATGTCTATGGTCACATCACTCTAAAGATGAATATGGTTTTTGCTTGGACATGAATCAAAATTTACATAAACAAGGAAGATCCAGGATATGATATTATCCTAGGACGAGCATGGTTACACTCTGAAAAAGGTAATCTACGATAAGGTGCCTCTATCGGCATACCTCTCTGAAGAAAGAAACATTGAACTGGAGGATTTGATAGATGATCTATACTTATGCCACCTATAGAAATTTCATACTCTGATAACATTGAAGCAAGAACCTAAAGAATATTTGAAGCCATACATTAAGTGGTTCCGCAATCAAGCAAGTCTCATTTTATTCACATCTCTACCATTGAGTTTTCCACTCCCTCTTCTAATATGGGGACTCCATTTTTCTAAGAAGAGCACCTCTGTTGTAGCAAGACGTTATGACGTGATAGGTTCACCTATACAATATTTTTCTAAGTGGAGGAACTCAATGCCTGTCCATGAAGAACATCTTACTAAGACATTCACTATTCAGGTAATGTCTAATCATGACAAATACTATCATGGACGTTTCCTTGTTACACTACGGGAATGTCCACATGTTCCATAAAATAGTAACGATGCTAGCAGTATCATGGGAATGAAGAACAAGTCGTATCAGCATAAGATATTCAGGGCCAAGACAATAAACCATAACACCTTTCATGCTGGAGATTTGGTCATGAAAACGGCAAGGCGCAATCGTCACTCTATGACAATCTCTAATTGGGAAGGAATATTTATGATTGTCAATGCTACCATGGGAGTAGATAACACGATATTCTCCATTTCAAGAGGAACCAAAGAGGTGGGATCCTCTGGGTGATATTTAATTGAAACACCTACAACACTAGTACAGCTGATTTATTCACAGTTTGGGCCATGAAAGATCGTGGCACCGTAGTAATGCCCTTCAAGGTAGTTGATGAAAGTTTTTCTATGTATTGCATAAAGTTTTCATTTATTTGCTTCTGCCTTTCACTCGGACTAGTCTGTAGTTTCTTAATAATCTCCGTCTCACATCTCTAAGACGACGCTTGCAATCTCAAAAACTATGTCCAATCGATTTATGATGCATGCAAAAAAGAAAGAAGCATTTAGTATGTAAAGTAGGATAAGAACGCAAAACCATCTCTCTCAACCAAAATTTCATCATGCAGCTAAAAGGTCAATTTCCACAAGAACTTTTGCAAAGTGATCGTATGCTCGATTAATATCTAGAGTATTACCATCCACATTCAATGACATTCTTACAACACTTGTCATTCAAAATAAGGTTTTCTTACACCAATATTCAAAGCTTAATGTCATATGTACGAGCCTATATTTAAATTAGGGTTGTCTTTGACAGTCATGACTAAAATCCTTAGTCAAGCATTGCAAGTGCGCAATACCCGATTGAACCAGTAGAGCTAATCATTGAAATAACATCAATTGAATTGAATAAAACCAAAAATTATCTTTCCAAATTAAGATAAGAAATTACCCAGGACATATTGGAAGGTTATATTGTAAGCAACTTTCTTCTTATGTCTTCAATCTTCATAAAATGAGAACCCTTGGAAGGATACAACACCCAGTTAGATTATTAATTCCTATATCCATAGACCCTTATGAGATATTCATCTTCAGATATCTTGATTGATAAAACATTATTATTCCGAATAGGTTTTGGCAATTGAGAAAGGCAAATCCCTTAATTTTTCGAACAATTTACCATCACTGCGTAAGAGATGGGCTCTTCCACGGGTTGTTGAACTATATGAGCAAGATTATCATATTATTAATAGTATCAATCATGAACTGAGGATTTGCATCATGATTAGATAACATAATATCTCAATAATCAACAAAACGAGCCATCAAACCTCGAAAGTTTTCGAGAAAACCCTTAGGAATGATTAAACGCGGAATTTGATTATTCTTAATTTCATTGACACTTTTGAGATATTCATTTTCAGATATCTTGATTGATATAACATTATTCTTCATAATAGGTCTTGGAAATTGAAAAAGACAAATCCCTTTATTTTTAGAACGAAATACCATCTCTGCATCGGAGATGGGTTCTTCCACAGGTTGTCGAACTACATGAGCAGTATTAATCATGAACATAGGATTTCCATCATGATCGAGTAATGTAATATCTCGATAATCAACAGTAGAAGCCATCAAACATAGAAAGTATTCGAGAAAACCCTTGAAAAAATCCGGAAATTGTAGATTATATGCTCTCCACTTTGAATATTTTAGATTATTCTAGAATATAATTAAAGATAACACGTATTCCTTTTGTTATTTTATTTTCCTGTTTTGTCAACGTAAATTAACTATATAAATTATAAACCTGACTAGTTTGAGGCCTACCACTAAAAGAACAAATAGGGTCATTTTGAAGTAAAATCAAAAACATATTATCCAACTATAACTATTTTCGCTAATGAATAATGTTCCCTTGATTATCGGTCGATCAGTAGATGTCCAATCTTGTTAACCATGAAATCAACTAATGTTAATTGATCGTCAAAATATTAACAAAAAAATTGATTTGTTTTGTAAGAACTTCAACCAAGAATCGATGGATATTCATGCCTACGTAGGCCAATTTTAGGTCACGGAGAACACTCGAAATCGGTGGATATGTGGATGCCATATTAACCGATTGTTTGAATATGCAGTACTCATTTTGAGAATGCATATCAAATTATACGCATTCTAAGATTAAGTATGATCTAATACACGATTTTAGAATACAATCAAGTATTATTTCAATCTTTTCCAAAAATCATACTAACAATATGCATGTATAGAGTCTCATATCGTCCAATTCTGAAAACGAGGTTCTTCATTTTTTAAATCAAAACCAGAATCGGTACAATGAGTGTCTCTTAACCGATGGTTATAGCTTAAAAATATCCATATAAATGAGCATTTCAAAGGGCAATAATCTGCCGATAAGACATACCAATAACCAATGATTCTTAATTTATGAAAAAAAAAATCAAAATAAGATTCTAGAATTAGCAGATAAATGCTTCTAACATATGCTGATAATGTGTCAGAAAACCGTAAAATATGAAATCGTTGCATATGGGTATAAGTGTGTGTGTGCCGATTCTGGTTGAGTGTGATCACGGACATGAAGAATATCAACTAGAATAAGTTGATGTAGATCTATTGTATCTGCCGATTCTGGTTGATTTTAAGAAAAATTTGATGAAAACTTTCTAAAGTTTAGTAGCTAAATCATCGAGATATATTTTAAAAAGAACGGATTAAAGAGATTTTACCCACTCAATCTAATTGTTTAGGAACAAAAAAAAGATATTTGAGATGCTTTATTATTAGGTGTTGGTTTTTTATTATCATGGAAATTGAAATTATAATATTAGGTTTTGAAATTTATTACTCCGTACTAGAAATGATTCAGGTTCTTGTATTTGTTTTACTAATTTATCACCCGTGCATCGCACGGGTGACTGTTTCTTGCTTATGAGATATCGACAACTTGTTATGAAAAATATCTAAAAAATAAGTGACGAACTTTTCTTATAAACAACAAATCAATAGACAAATATCTGAGTTGGTGTGTATGAAAATCAAATGAGCCAAAAAAGGCTAAAAAAAATTAAGAGACAATGAACTTCTTTTTAACATTCATAGGCATCCTCTTTGTCATCGCCAAATGTAATACATCACGTCAAGGCAAAAAATTATATCAAAATCGAGTAAACATTGCAAATGAATATTCTCCGTCATTGGATTTTATCCTAGTCTCTATTTGATAGGAGTTAATATTTTGGAATTAGTCATATTTCCATGGAAATAACTTGTTTTCCGTCGTTTGTTAAAAAATCTATTGTATAAAAAAGGAGCATGGTCTAATATATGTTTTAAACTTAATTCCATGGAGAGCTTTTCCTTGCCTCCGCTGGAAAACTTATGTCATGGTGTTTCCTTTTTTTATTATAAAACACAGCCTCTTACTATCAACAATTCTAAAGCAACGCCATAACGAACAAACTTCAAAAAAATATTTGCGAATTTCTCTTAATAACCTTTTGATTTTTTGAGATGCAATATATATGACATACAGGCGTGGACACAATCCAAAATCACGGGAATGATATTAATCAATTGTGTGATCTTTATGGTGGCGATGTTCCTTTAATTTCATTGTAATTCTATATATGTTAGCAAAACTTGAGTAGTAATATCAACGGTCAATTAAATTATTGACTCATATTCTATATATCCTTAAATGGTGTTTCCGTTTGTTTCGCACTTGCAGCGAGATAAGAATGACTAAAAAAACCTGGCCATACATTAACTAAGACACTCCCTCACAATAGAACCCTTTAGCCCAAATGAGGTCAGTAGAGCATCAACCCGCGGTGTGGTGCTATACGCATACATATTGATAAACGAAGGTAATGAATTTAAAAGAATGTTATAAATTATAATATATAAATCCCCACATCCATTTAAGCATTCGATGATCCATTCGATAATCAATGTTGTAGTTGCAGGATTTCCTACACTACACCCCTCATTAGATTCAACACAATTAATCCATTTGAATATGAATAACTATGAATTTGATTGATTATTTTCTTGAAGTGTTTACAAAGAAAGATAGAACAGAGTCAAAGAAATTACAATCACTCTTAACTTTCTCTCTCCTAATGACTTGCTTAACAATTCAAAGAGAACCCCTACAATGAGATGACTCAATCCTTTATATAGGGTAGTATACAGTGGATGACAGCTAAGTTGTCCTTTATTTTCGGGAATAACTTGCGAAGTGTCGCAAGTGTATAAGTGTTCGTCCTCGCGACACTCTTAACCTTCGCCAGATTTTCATATCTTCCTCGTGTTCTGGCTGTTGTCATCCATTACGTCATTTATTTTTCTTCCCCGCGACTCCTTCGTGATGTGGTATTTATTAATCTCGCGAAGTATTGATGTCGCGATATTCTGATCCTACATCTTGCCTCTTCTCATGTCTTTTCTGCGAAGGAGAAAATGTCATGAGAATCAATATTTTAAAATGCCGCAATTGCTCATCTTTATCTCGCGATTGTTCACTTTTATTCGTTTTATTCATGTACGGAATTTATTACAGGTGTTTCTTCTTCCACTCTTTTCTTGACACGTCTCTTTCAACCGCTTATTCTTGACCATTCACGTCCCATCTCGCATTAAATGCATTTGTTTTATCGAGGATTCTCTTCTCTATATATAGTTTTCTTACCCTTCTCTTTTTCTCTTTGATTTTCCCTCTGCAACTTTCCTTCAACTTTCTTCCTCCGCAATTTGCGCTTCTGCTACTGTAATCCTCCCCTTCAATTCTCTCAATCTTCAATTCTCCATTCATTCCCATACTATATTAATGGCTTCACTTGGTCGTACATATAAACCTCTTTTTGAAGAAACTCAAAAGAATTTGCAGAAGAAGTTATCAACCATTCCTGATCAAGAATCTTCGTCTATTCTCACTGCAAAACTGTTTTCTGATTATCAGTGTAATGATCAGAAAATCATAGTCTCGCTAGGTCAACTCCTCGCAGGCCTTCCCATTCCCCTATACAATCCCGAGATACCATTATTCTATGAAATTCTTGCTCATGAGAAATTCTCGCGAGCTATTTATCAATTGAGCGGCGACTGCATCCGTCTGATGCTTGAATTTGCCAACCGTGGTGCTGGTAAAGGATCTTTATATTCTGATGATGTTAAGGATCCTAGATTCGCAAACTTAGAAATAGTCGCTGAGAAGTATACCGTGGAAAACATTTTTGAAAATTATAAAGTAATAAATATGAGAAATGATAAATCTCGTTGGGGTGCTCGATTGAAAAGAAAAGATAATATTTCCGAAGATAAGCTACTTATGCAAGATATTGATTGGCACTCGGGTAACAATAGTACTCCTCGTCATTCAAAGATGAGAAATGGTGGGTTGTTCCTTTATTTTGAAGGGACCCTATATCATGAGTTCACATGTACTCCCCGAGATCTCGCAAACTATCATCCTTGGGAATTTAAGTGGCCCGAGAAGGCAAAAGAGGTATATTTCCTATTTCAGTTTTGCTTTTGCGATATTCAGATGACAAGCATTTATTGAATTTGCAAAATTTACAGGTTGAAAAACTGAGGAAGAGTTATGAAAGAAACCCAAAGGCGAGCACCCTGGCGATACTTCGATCGATCACGAATGAAGTAAGAAATATTTTCTTTTGTTATTCTTTAACAATATTGTTGCCTCTGTTTCTTATCTTCATTCGTGTGCGAAGGTTATTGAAGAAACTGACATCCCCGAAGCTGCGAAGGTTAAGGGCAAGAATAAAATCGCTTTTCGCAAGGACAAGTCTTTTGCTCCACTTTCTAAAAAACGGAAAACCCATCCCTCTTCTCATTGTAGTTCTCAAACCAGTGAGATCTCTGATGAGGATGAAAATGAGGTCGGTACTTCCTCCGCGAAAGAGAATCACTCGATTACTTCTGCTATGGCGCAATTGTCTAGTGTTTTCTCCGATTCCATGCAAGGATTGGGTATGATCATTTATCGCTACTTGCGAAGCTCTCGCTAAGATTTGCGATGCCCCATTTGTTAGAGGATAATGAATCTTTTCGCGGAGTTTCCCGAACATTGACTTCCAGTCACTTAAATGCTCTCACTGCTTTGGTATGTTCATATTCCCTTGCTTCTTTGTAATTTCGATTATAAGCTTTATCTTAACAATTTCTTTATTTTCCTTTATAGTCTGGGAAAGCTTCATTTGTTGTTGCCTCAGATCTCGAGAAAAGGCGCGACAACCTTGAAAAGAAAAATCTCCAACTCAAAAAGAAGATCCAAGAACTAGAAACTGAAGTTGCGATGTTTCGCAAGAAAGATGAAAGAATTCAACAGATGGAAGTTAAGTCTGCTTCTCGGAAGACTAAAATGTCTACTCTTCAAAGTTCAAATCAACAACTTTATGGTATAAAACTTTTACTCTTCAAGTCGTCTTTATTTTATCATCGCTTTCTTTTGATTTATTATTTTCGAGACATATATAATCTCTCGAAGAAGCCATTCTTCTCCATTCATTTCCGAGCCTATGGACAATGATGTTCTTCTCACTCATCTCAACGAATCTTTAAGCAATTCGTCAAACAAAATTGATTCCCTTCCATTAAATGAACTTCAAGCCAAATATCGTCTCTTAGAGATTGAGCATAGATCTAGTTTAGGTTTAGCCAACCGATTTAAACAAATGTATCTTGATTCCCATAAGAAAACCAAAACTTTAAGGCAGAAAATTAGTGGTCTCATAGATGACAAAGACCGTATTGCTAATAAAGGTGCACGAGGCATTAGCAAAATTTCAAAAATCTCTTCTCGAAGTACAAATTGAACAGAGACGAATCTCTTCGTCGAATGCCATACTTAATGAGCGAGAAGATCAAATTCGTTCGCTTCTTGTTATAAATAATGATGATGAATTCGCTTGGGCTGCGAAGGTTCTAGATAATGCCGGGAATAACTTAGCTGTTGATGTTAGCCTTCATGCCGAGAGCATCTTGCCTTGGTTAAAGACATGATATCCGACGAGAGAATGTTGTTTATTATACTTTACTTGCTCCTTATATACGTAGTATTGTTATTGTGTTGTTAATTCATTGTCATATGTTTCTGAGAATCCGAGAAGAGATTTCAAACAAGGATTGAAGAACTTGAGTCTGAAAAAGGGGAACTCATGAAGACCTTTCTCTTCGCAATAACAAGTATTCTAAGTTGAAGAAACAAGCGCAAGCTACGGTGGCGAATTTCAACAATAATGTTGTTCGTTTTCGCAATCAAACTATTGAAACGGTTTGCAATGATCACCGCATTCCTCTTAGTTCATATCCTTGTCTTCGCGATGATATTCACGAAGATATGCCTTTCTCGGATGTCTCGATAGTGAAGCTAGCGAAGAAGAAGAATCTGGCGAAAAGAATGATGGAATTGAAGAATCTGAGCAAGAAGAAGAATCCTCAAAGAAATAACTTCTTTTTCTTCTTTTGCTTCTTGTAATATCTGTATATATACTCTTTTAATCTTCTTGGATTTGCTAAATATGAATTCAATCTTTGTTTTCTTTACTTGCGCATATTAATCAAGCAATTCTCCTTTATAATTCAACTGACCAGCATTATGAATACATAAATCCATCATGTGGAAATGAATAACAAGATTTTATCCTATTCATTCCCATACTTGCCTCTGTTATTCATTTTCAAATGAGATATTTGATCAATTATCTCTGAGTAATGAAATCTCTGACTTTGGCTTTTATTGTTTGTAATTTTATGATGGAATATAATCGTTTTCGCAAGCTTATTTGCTTCCTCAATTTTATATATGTCTATATCTTTTGTTATGTTGAAGTTCATCATTGCGACAAGATCGCAGGACGTCTTCACAAATGAAGAAATCTATTGATCTTGCCTTATCATTCTTGTGTGGTCTTATTTTGCCTTCCTAATTAAAGGTCTTATTTCGCCACCCCTCGTTGCGACAAGATCGCAGGACGTCTTTACACTTTCATGTAATGACCCATTGACCTTGTCTTATCATTTGTTAAGTATTTTTGCCTCTGTAGGATATTTTATTTGCGACAATGTGACAGGCTTAAATACTCTTGCGAATGTAAAATCCCATGACATTGCCGTCTTCGCGACGAAATCGCAGGACGTCTTTGCATTTTCATGCAAAAACCCATTGATCTCGCCTTATCATTGCGTCAGTATTATTGCCTCTACAGGATCATCGCACAAATATGACAAGCCTCAATTCCCTTGCGAAAATAAAGACTCGTGACATTTGCGTCTTTTGACACTTATCAGCTCCCTAATGGAGGGTGCCACCCTTATCTTCTCCCTGGTTGCCCCTTCAAGGAGGCGTACATCGGCCATACAAGACTAGATCCTCCCATCCGGTCTTAACAACAACCAGTTGTTTTCGTGAGCCTCTTATCCCTTATACCTATATGGCTTATGGTTACAAGGCGCACCCTAAGTGGAGTTTTCTTCGGGCCGAGTGCGGCATATACCAAGACTTGCCAAGAATGGCCGAGACACTTCAAATGCCCTGGGCACTCTTGGCTCAACCGTGTACCCCGTCTCCTTGAGCATACAACGACTCCTTGGAAGAGACCCTCGGGCGTCCAAACGGGTATAACCATATATATATAATTGGAAATCCAAGGTATCTCTCCGGATAGGCTTTCATGGGCCCAAAATCTCCATGACTCGGGTTCCGGGAGCGGTGTAACCTTTTCCCTGAGCCATGTCAAGAGATACCCCCTTATATGACGCACTTTAGGTCTTACATTTGCCTCTTACGAAATATAATTCGCGAACTAGGGTGTACGCCATAAAGGTTCGTCCCATTCACTCACTCTTTCATTTTTGTTAATTCATTCAATCATTCATTTTGATTGAAGCTATCGCGCAATCTTACATTGTTTAATCATTTTTGTTTTTCAATTCTTCAATCTAATTGTCATACATTCTTGATGGCGAGACCCTCGCATATTTCTTCTTCAATTATTTTTTTTCTTCCTCTTACCCTTAACAAGCTTTTGTTCTTGCCTTTTGATGATTATTGACTTCTTACACTTTTTGCTCATGCTTGCTCTCTGCTTCTTCACCATTCAAATCTCTTAATGATTCCTTTCCATCATAATTTTCAATTGTTTTTCATTTTTGTTTCGCAATGTATCTTCTCCTCTTATATCAATGGCATCCACCATCAATCTTTCTCTTCTTTGTTCATCTTTTACATGTTGCTTCCAACCCTTTCCTTTCGCAGCTCTCTCTTCGCAACTCTCCACGTCGATCTCATAGCATTTTTGTCCTTCCGTCCAATCTCCCTTTATAATTCCAACACCACTAGGGTGAGGAAATTTTATGCATTGATGATAAGTTGACGCTACGCCTGAATTTCGTGCAACCATGGCCTTCCGATCAATGCATTATAAGGGGACTCCACATCAACTATACAGAACAAAATCCCCGTTGATAACCCTTGCAAAGGTATTCTCATATGAACTTCTCCTTTAGGCTTATTCGTTGTTCCATTGAAACCATATATCTTATATGTCGAAGGTATCAATTCTTCATCCTTCCCCCCCATAGTTTTGTAAGTATGGTAGAAGAGAATATTTACTGAGCTCCCCGTATCAATCAAGATTCTATTGATCGCCCAACAATTCTCTGCTTCGTCGTCTTCGCCATCTACAGGTTTTGGATTAATTTCCAATTTTACAACCAATGGGTTGTCATGCGTCTCTTTGCCTTGAGGGAATCTCTTCGTGTTGAAAGAAATAATCTGTATTTGCCATTCTTTTAACTGCGACGTCTTCGCAATGTTCATCACTTCTTTATTATTAACATCCCTCGCAAAAACCCTACTGAGAACATTATCATGAAAATCTTCAATTGTTCGGTAAGAGTGTACAATGGAGTTGCAAAACAAATTTTTAGCTTTCGATCCAACTTCTATTACGAATGTTTCTTTCCCCTTTACTGAATTTGTTCTGTGCATTTATGGTGGTGGTAATGGCTGAACCTTCTCTTCACTTTTTAGAAAATGACTTAGCTTTCCTTGGTCAATCATTCGAGAATGATTCTTTTATATTTCTGCAGTCATTTGTTAAGTGTCCATGAAAACGGTGGTAAGAAACAGAACTCGTGACTTCTATCACTTGGTGGTGGTGATTCCCCATGTTCCATGGCGCGGGTATGTTTTCCATCAAGAGTATAGCTTCCCATATTTTTTCAACACTAGCATTTAATCTTTGGAATTTTTATTTCTTCCCATACTACTCGTGACGTCGCTGCCCTCCATGATAATTCGCCTTTGACTTCCATAAGTTTCTTGCGGATGATCAAGTCTTTGAATTTTGTTATTGCCACCACGGTTGCGGTAGTTTCTTTCTCTTTCGTATTCTTCTTGGTCACGGCTTCCCATGGCTACTATCTTTGGCTGTCCATCATTTGTTATCCTTTCTTGTTAACCTTGCAGAAGTACTCGCCACCGTGTTTATCGTTTGGGTAATAAACTTGCATTCGCAACATTTGAACTTGTATTCGCAATTGGATATGATTCCATCTCATTTTGCCTTTCCTCTAAAGCAATATACTCCTCTTGAAGTTCTCGCACTCCGTCATCGTGATTGTATTCTTGACTCTAAAAATTTGAATATATAGCAAATTAGTTGCGAACATAACATTTATAAATGATAAAATGAGATATCTTTCATCCACTCTTCCAGCCATCTCGCTACACATCGTCTTCCATCTCACGGTTAAGTGTCTTAAACTTTCGCCAACTCTTTGTTTAGGTCCAAATACATCTTCAATTCCTGGTCGCGAGGAGTTGTTACTTATATATTCCCCTAAAAATATAGCTTGTAAATGGTTTAATGACGTGATGGTGTTTCTTGGTAAACCCTCAAACCATTTCGGTGCTTCTCTGTTAAACTTGATGCGAAATATTTGCACAATATAGCGTCATGATTTTCCCACTGTAACATACATCTTACATACGCTTTGATGTGTTGTATTGCAAGTTGTTCCATCAAAAATCTTTGGTTAATGCGGGTAAATTGCACTTTGGGGTATTCCTCCAACCGCACCTCTAGTGTAAAGGGATTTTTTGCGGCTTCTTCAATTGCCTCATCTAATTGTCTTCTTCCTCCTCCTCTTCTATTGTTCATCATTCCTATCATTTCCGCCAACTCTTTTAAGATTTGTTCATTTACATCAGGATTCGAATTTATTGATCTTTTTAGCTCTGCCTCTCTCCTTCTGCGTTCATGTCTATCTTGATTTTCTTGTTAGGCATTTTCTTCTCTTCTTTCTCTGCGACTTTCTCCTCCATCTCGTTCATGGATTCGCACACCATTGTATCTATCATTTTCTCTTCTTGGTTGTCTATCAGTTCTCCTTTGTATTCTTTCATACTCTTCATTGATATTTCCATTGTTGCGATTTTGCTCGCGTCTTCTTTCTCGATTGTCATGATTATTCTGCCGAATTGCTTCCTCCAATTCTCGTTCTTCCATTTCTACTCTTAATCTTTCCCTTTCGCAAGCTAGACGCGCTTGTTCAATATAATGCTTTTTGATGTCATCTTCAATCTCCTTTTGTTTCCTCTGTGTTTCTCTGTCATGCAGTATTCTTCTTCCTCCTTCCTGATTTTCTTCATCAATTGGATTATTCTGCTGCCTATTCCTTGATTTCCATTATTTTGGTCATTCTGTAAAATCTCTGGACGTGGAATACACACCACTTCCCTTCTTTCGCAGTATCCTTCACCGAGATTTAGCTCTCTTTCTAAATTTTCTTCATTAACATTTTCTACCGGTAACATTCTCCTCCTATCATCTCTAACCGATCCTGGTCTTGATGCGGTATTACTTCTCGACCTCCTATTCTCGCAACCTCATATTTTCCATTCTTAACTCATGGCTTTGCCTTGTTAAATCTGCGCGTTCTTCCGCTTCTAATCGTCTTTCTTCATGTATTGTTTGTCTCAACGTTTCTAATGCTACGATTTCTTCATTTCTATGAGATTTGTTTCTCCCATTTCTTCTCGATTTCTCTCCTCTTGTCCATTATTTACCAATTGTTGCACTACTTCTCTTTCTTTCTGAGAATCTGATCTCCATGTATGCATGCTCACCCTATCATAATCTATTACTCTATTCGGTCTTTGGTTGAATTGGTGGTTGAATTTGACCTTCTTCTCTATCTCTTGCATTTATTCTTGATGGTTCACCTACTTCATTTCTCCTTTCTCCAGCTAATCTCCCGCTTCTCCTCACAATTGTTGGTTGTTCTGACGCATTCCTTCTTCTAGCCATTTCTCAATTTTAGTAAATTGTTGAAAATTATTCAAAATTTATTTCTCGTTACTCCTGATTCTTTCAATTCACAAGGTTAATCTTCTTCTCAGTCCCTGTTTCTAGCGCATATGTAGTTGCAGGATTTCCTACACTACAACCCTCATTAGATTCACACAATTAATCCATTTGAATATGAATAACTATGAATTTGATTGATTATTTTCTTGAAGTGTTTACAAAGAAAGATAGAACAGAGTCAAAGAAATTACAATCACTCTTAACTTTCTCTCTCCTAATGACTTGCTTAACAATTCAAAGAGAACCCCCCTACAACAGACTGACTCAATCCTTTATATAGGGTAGTATACAGTGGATGACAGCTAAGCTGTCCTTTATTTTCGGGAATAACTTGCGAAGTGTCGCAAGTGTATAAGTGTTCGTCCTCGCGACACTCTTAACCTTCGCCAGATTTTCACATCTTCCTCGTGTTCTGGCTGTCGTCATCCATTACGTCATTTATTTTACTTCCCCGCGACTCCTTCGTGATGTGGTATTTATTAATCTCGCGAAGTATTGATGTCGCGATATTCTGATCCTACAAATGCAGATAAATAATCAAATGAAAGTGCTTATACTGTGACCAATTAGGTAAAACACAACTTCTTAGCTTTAATATCAATAAAAATAGTTGTGAATGCATGTATTTATATGAGAAACCCGAGTGTTGACTTTAACGACTTTTTGATTCTTCAAAGCTACAATGTACAACCCATGGGTAAGCAACAAAATTGAAAGTGTCTTACTGGAAGATTTAAAAATGTAAATGAGCAAACAAAGATTACCTTGAACAACATCCAAGAACTTGTTGCTATGTTGTTACTATTAATGGAGGGTACTCAAAACTCTTATTTCCATTACTGCGCCGCCACCATGTGGAGTTGTATAACTGAATTGGGTTAGGATATACGTGTGTAATCACATAGGCCTATGGGCGCATATCAAAGATTAAACAGATAAATACTAACTAAATTCATACATACACGTCACCCTCCCCTCTGTGTCCCGTTTGGTAACTCGCACTCGCAGTTCATGTAAACCAATAGTCAACTAATACTATATAGTCTCAGAATTAAACACAAAGAAGTTTACTCAAATTAAATAAGCCAACGCAAACTCAAGTTCTCCAAAGAAAAAAGTGTTGACAGTTCCGAACGAAACCATTAATTTGTGCCAAAGTGTATCCACCTTTGCTAGCATCTGAACCAACCTCATTGCATAGTCAATGTATCCACCTTCTTTGCTAGCATCTGAACCACCTTCTTTGCGTCTGGCACCAAAAACAACAAACATACATATAACAAAACTGGTCCAGTGAAATGTGATCCATAGTATCGGGCAGGAACTCCAGGAGTGGGTCATAACTCATGAGTGTAAAGAAAAAAAAAAAGTAGAAAACACTCAAAATTTGATACCATAATGTATTATATTGCAATATCTTGTTAATAATCCTTTGAAGCCTCACCCAAAAGGATAAATACGTTAACTCTCAGTGCAATATTTAGTAACTTGGTATACCAATCTTCTAGCCAATAACGATGGTTTCTTTCTGTGGGCTTGAATATCTTATAAATGAAGTTAATAGTAAATTAAAAGAGAAAAAAAGGAAATTTGACACGAAGATATTAAAGCTTACTGCAACTATTAACATAGAAAAGTTAAACACAATTTATAACAATGAGCAACAATGAAAATTCAGAACACGCACCTTGGTTGCACTGGAGAAACACAATCAATAACAAACCTTGTGTTCAACTTCAAACATCTCATTTTGCAACATCTTGCTCACTTCAATGTTTTCTTTTTCAGACGTACCATTTTTAAATTAAAGATGGTAAAAATAAAAATCAATATTTCTCCACACGATAAATAAGAAAGTTAACATATTAACAAAAGCTAACTTACAGTAGCTGTTTTTTAGACGTCAAAGTACTTATTATCTCGGCAATATTATCAAGAGAAAGTTTCTCCTCTTTTGCCGATTCTTCCTGCATAGGAAAAACAAATAATTATCAACCATTTAGCCCTTCTTTGCAAAGATCAACCAAAGAACTAACGGTGAAGCATTAGAAGAAAAAGTTGAAGGAAAATTTTGAAGAAAATAGGAAATCTAACCCGAGAAAGAAAAATATTTTAGCCAATGAAAGGTTCTACAGCA
This sequence comes from Papaver armeniacum, assembly GCA_023531295.1. NCBI lineage: Eukaryota > Viridiplantae > Streptophyta > Magnoliopsida > Ranunculales > Papaveraceae > Papaver > Papaver armeniacum. Next base: position 53,897 of record JAJJWW010012098.1, read on the forward strand.
TAGATGAAAAGAGTTCAAAAAAAGATGGGGTAGGTTAGGTCATAAAAATGCAAACAATAACCGTAGATGCAATGCCACGATAGAGAGTTAGACTAATATAACAGAATAAAATATATGCAACACTGAATATAGTAACAATCATAAAATCAAATAACCATAAGAAAAGGTTTGGTATGTTACGTTTTCGTCTAGGAGATGCTATCGATGTCCGTAGCTTCTTTGGTTGACACAAAATCCTTCTTGTTTCTCTTCTTGTTTCTTTGGTTAATTTACAATCCCGTAAAATAGAATCAATCAAACATCTATGAAAGAGAGACATTTACCAATTTTTTCATGCCATCGGGCTTATATTTTGGATAATGCAAATCGAGATACCTGTAAAACAAACAAAGAGCTTATCGAAAAATCGAAAAACAAATAAAAAAACAAAACCTAGAAGAGATAAGAAGCGGCGTCGAAACAATGGCGTTTGACTTTTGGGGTAATGGTTTATATAGATAGAGACACCAACCGAACCCATAAATTAGACGATTTTCTTTTGGAAATAATAATATTTAAAAATATCAAGAATGTCTATATTTTCAGTAACTCGTGAAGCCTACGAACCAAGAAAATAATTTGTTTACCTATTTGTATTATATTGTTCACCGAATGTTATCAAATAGTACCGTATCTTTTTTTGGTATGTGAAGGTAGCAATAAAATCATAATATTATTTTGTTCAAAAAATATTAGGCATATGTATAGAAATAAAATTGTTATACTTATTTAATTTAATATATTTTTATGCAAGGAGTAATATTAAGAAAATAAGATCGGAACTCATTATTGTTTATTGCATTTTTGTGCTAATATTCTTGTTATTCATTCTCGAAGTTTTGCTGAATGTTATGTTTTAATACCTCCACAATATTCTATTAATTATTTTGCGTTTCGACTATTGGACATGATTGATGATCATTCTTTTTTTCCGGAAGAGGGAATATCCTTCAGCATACGTGTAAGCATCTACAAATTTATTTATTTATTTCATAAAGAGTTTTTAATTTTTTTAAGAGTGTAATTTTAAATTTCAATTAAGGTTTATTTAGTTCTTGATAGTTTGTAAAATTTGTAATTATAGTGTGGAGTTAAGATATTGATGTAGTTATGAAAATTGTAACTGGACGTTGGACATTGGACAATTTTCTAATTTTTTTTTTTTATGGAGATTGATTTAATTTTATGATGAAACCATGATGAACAATACATATCGATTTAATTTTTGATGTGATTAAATTATAATTTATTTCTTAATTTTAATTTTACAGATGTATTTTTGGTAATGTCAATTATTTTATTTGTCTAATTTCACATTATATTTTATTTAGAATTAAACTAGGTATCACCGGAGCCTTACGGCCCCGACTCAACCTCTCCTTTTAGTTTTAAGTGTACACATTTTATTTCTTTGTACCAATACATTAGAAAAGACGACAACTTCATTTAATAGTCCTACATGGGCTATCAGCCAACAACCACTTGTTGAAACTTGAAAAGACTACAACTTAGTTAATCTATCCAATTACTTTAAAAATACTACAACTTCCTTAATTATACAATAAATAAGTTATATCGTTCCACATGTATCCATACTTTTATATAACATCAGTAAACACCTAATAAAATCAGTATTAATAGTATCAGTCTATCTTTAGGCACACTGAAAATATATTTTGAACAAAATTATCAATCTCTTGATTTAATTTCATCAATATTTATCTTCGGTTAGTTTTAAAAACAGACATTTTTACTGAAGACCAAAATAGAGAAATCAAAATAACAGATGGATCCATATTGGTAACTATAAATTAGTTAGTTGGATATGTAATGGTGATAACGATAAGAGTGTAACAAATGAGATGACCTTTTTTCTCTACCAAACATATTTAAATATACTTAGAGAATGATAAAAAAACATAAGCGCTCGAATTGGGTGAACTTCATGAAAAATAAAATTTCTAGTGCTTTACTTCGAAATTACAGTATGGTAGTCCTTTTTATCACAACACATATATGATTCACTTAACATGTGATGGTGAGCCTAATCCGTTGTAAAATTCAAGGACAATAACAACGTGGTACTAATGCTTCACATGTCTAAGCTCCCAATTTAACTAAAATCAATTGGAATATCGATCAGCTCAATTATATGATACTGCTTCGTTTTGAGCTTAGCTTGAACAATAAATCATATTCGTTTAACAAACAAACATGTGTTAAAATGCTTGATATTAAAAAAATAATATGACAACAAATAACCAAGAAAGAAACTCAGTGAGTAATATGATTCAATGTAAAAATTTGCGAGACACTCGGTAAAAAAATTGCGAGATAAATTTTTAGCTCTTATAAAAGAGCAAATCAATAATCTCAAATAAAAATATTTAAAATCCCTATTTAGGTACACTTTCATACCTATTGTAGCCTAAATTTGTACATATATCACGTTCACTCAAAATAAGAAAGCAACAATATATGTTGATTAAAAAAGGACCTGAAGCAACCATAAAGTGTAACGTAAAACGTAACATGTCAATAACATTTAATCCTATTTGAGTTCTGCTAGTCATATAACCTAAAATCAAATATATATGTCTTTGGATTGCGCCCGACTTCCCATATTCTTTCTTCCGTTTTATACACTATAAAACCTACTTTGCATATCTTCATCCTTTCTCGATCCCCAATTTTATCCATATTTACACTTGTTGTAGATGTTCTTTGAATGTTAGCATTCTGCGTTCTTTTCTCTTTTTTCCTTTTCATTCATCTTTGTAATAATATTTTCAAAATTCTTTTATTTGCTCTTCATCCATGATTTGGGAAAATACTCCAACTATCATGCTTTCTATGTATCTGTTTTGTGACTTGTTTTCTTAGGAATGAAATTACTTCTGTCTATTCGTTTTAGTATTTCTTCTTCAAAACAATATCTGTAAAACATAAATTGTCTATTTTACGTTGCAATGATGTCTCTGTAGTTCTTTTGTATCCGACCCTCATTAGACTTTCAATCTTCTATGAAGCTTTTCTCCAGTAAATAAGCTTCAAGCATTTTACTATCACGCGAAAATAGATGAATTGTATAATTTTTTCCTGCATTATTAATTTTTTAGTGTCATTCAATTTTATAAATTGGTTATACATGATGTCATTCAAGTTTTTGTTAATGTTTTTGTATTTTCTTTTCGTTGTGCATATAAATATAATCTTATTGTTATGATTTCTAATCCAATCTTTTTTAGATTCATAAAACTCAATCAAACAATACTGCGAAAATGTGCCCTTGTGCCCATATCGTTCTCCATGTATATACTGTTCCAACACATATTGGTTATCAAATCCATCGGTTTTCTATTAAGGAAATAAGGGCATCGTGAGTAGGATTTATTTTGTTGTGCGGTACCTAACATAGGTTGTTTGATAATGATCCGTTCTTCATCTATTGAACTTTTTTGATCCGAATTTTGAACTATGTTGTTGTGGAGAGATATTTTTCTCTTTCTAATGTTTTCTAAAACCATAGCTTTTAGCGTTCTCAAACTTCTGATGTTGTAATATAAAAATTCTGTTAATTTATGGGTTTATGTAGCATAAACTTTGTTATTATGTTTGTTTATATACCTTTTTTTTTTTTTTTTTAATGTTGGCTTGTGATTCGCATGCCTGAGTATATACGAAATTCAATCTGATATTGGAAAGTTTATAATTTTGGGAAACTGTGTAAGGTGTTTGATATGTTTTTCTTTATTTTAGGTATTTTGGAATTAGTTTGTCCGATTGGTCTGAAACCTTAACATTTTAGCAACCAAGTCAACAATATTTATGTGAGGTACGTGTATTATTTTCAACGTTTCCTTTTCACCCAAATAAGCCAGTTTTTCCACAGAAGTACTAACATTGTAACTTGATTTTAATCATTGAAGTTTCACGAATTTCACAAAGTAAACAATGATATTTTATCTTCATTGTTAACATTGCTTTTCCACATCAGCAAGTCAGATTTGATGTTGGATGTACTGACCCTGTAACTTGATAAACATTTACTCTAAGATGAATACCTTGATACATCCCAAGTTCACTAACACTTGGAGATATTAACTTTACTACTCTACATTATATTAAATGTGATAAGTGTTGGTTACGGTGAGTGGAGTTGGAGCTCGACTAAACTGCGATTTGTCAACGATGCATTCGAACTCTGGAAACCATGATAATCAGTAGAATATTCTCCTAAGATTAATTGTTAAGGAACTGATTGGTCCAGTAATTTGTAATAAGCACCACCTGAAAAACCAAAAATGGTTACTTAATTTTCCTTAAACATCGTTATTATAAATATTGCAGTCCAGGTCAGGGAAAAACATCAATAATCCTTAAAATAGATAAAAATAGATTTATAACCCATAGGGTATGCCAAATAAATTCATAGGACAATTACCCGAAATATTTTAACTTAAAAAAACCCTAAAACATTATAATTGAGCCTTAATGTAGAAGCTAGTACCAAAAAGAATAATCAAATCTTCTAAGGAACTTATTTCAAAAATAAATATCTATAGAAACCATTCAATTATTTCTTCACATTAGTTTTCAAAAAATAATTAGCCGCCTACTCTTCATTATCATAGTCTACTTTTTTTTTTTCATCTTAATATACAACTTGTACACAACGGTTTTGCAAATTTTGAAATTTAGTACCAGGAATCTAAATTTAATTAATATCCACTTGTTGTAGTTGATATATGGTTAAATCAAACATAGCTATGAGAGTTTTTAAACTCCAATTCTTGTTATTTATACTATTGATAAGTAATACATTCTGGAAGTGCATTGATTTTTCTAAACATATATAAATAAAAATGTGATTTGCATTTGGAATTCTTCTATTTATAATAGATAGTGATTTCTAATAATAGCGTTATTCATAGATATTAAAGCAATGATTATGCCCATGCATTAGATATAAATATTACCACCACACTCCATGATATAACAACTCAGTAAAACACAACCACTCTTGTTAACCTATGGCAAAAACAACCTATGAAGCATGTACATTGGAAAATATGTCATATAACACAATGAATCTATATAAAATCCTTAATTACTTTTTACTGAAAATCAAAGTAACAATAGTGGTAATTGATATACATGAAAACAACAACAACAAAAATCATCCTGAAATTAAATCAAAGTTCATATGTGAATTCATTATCTCTATAATAAAACCTCAAGGTAGACAATCTTTGTGGTTGAGAGGTCCTTGGTTTCATCCGGTAGTAGCATAGTTATTATACCTGTAGCAGTGCATCTTGATAGTACTACTTAGAGTTTCCCATGGCTAATCACAAAAATGCATAAATCGATCCGAACGCATTTACTGTCTGTCCTTGTGACTTGTTGATTATCACAACATAAATAGGACGGACATGAAATTAACGGCTCGTCAGGTTAGTATTCTTTCTTAGAAATGACAGTTTGAAATTTATCTTCGGGGGTAATATAATTTCTCCGGTTTTTCGCCATATAAAATCTTGTCTTTAATTACATGTTGTCCTAGTGACTAATAGTCTTGTGTCGTTGCAGAGACCTTTCTCTTGTTGTAAGATTTCTTAACACCATCATTGGGAATCCAACTTTGATACCTAACTCGAACTGAGACATTCCAGGTGGATTGAATTATGCAGAAATTCGCTAGAAAGCTGTGGAATATTGCCAGTATCATCTGCATTTAACTTTTCTGCAGTAGGTATGTGTACATATACTCATCTAAGTTTTAATTGCTTCTACATTAATCTCTTGCACATCGTCATAGTAGGATGACAATATAATCTACTGAGTAAAGCATTCTGGAGAAACTATTTCTTTTGTTCCCATTCAAGGATAAAGTCTGGTTATCTTTCCATGCATGTTCTTGCATCTATTTCCTGACTATGGAAGATAAAAAAACTTCCTTCAAACAATCATCAACTTGTCATTATATCCAACATATATAGATCAAAGACATGTTAAAGGACAAACGCAACAAATGGATGTAAACAACATTAGGGGTATTCATATCCGTACAAAGAACTTTGCATGAGATACATTTTCCGGTTCAAGCACATTCAGCCACATATCTTGATGGATCGCCAAGACAGTGACATCATTTTAAAGCAATGATCTCCTCAGACATGCTCCAACAACTTCTTCATGATCTCCACCGAGCATAACATGCAACATCAGTCTAAAGTCTCCTCCTAGAACCATGGTAATTCCACCATATGGTTTTTCCTTATTCTGAATATTACGTAGCGTTCGATAAATTGCTCCAACTAAAAATCTATGATGTATGGGAATTATTTTCCATATAATTAGTTTAATTTGTTGCAGGAGTTTAGATTGTGTATCATATTTTTCAACTCCCCAAACATTATTCTCAGATATTTCTATGGATATCCTCAATGTCGAGTGTGATGCATGACCTCCTAAAGAAATTCTAGATGAAGCAGCAGTTAGAACTATATGTTCCCTGCGGAAGCTAGACACCAATGTGTTATACACAAATGTTTTACCACAGACTGCGCTACGATTGAGAAAAAAATATTTTACCTTCACCATCTCTTACAGAATTAAACATAGTGTTCTACGATGATGACTGGGAAAAATTCAACTTTTCGGTAATTTTTTTGACTTCAACATCACATACTGCCAGTTCAAGGCACCGATGTTCCCGCATGAACTTGTCACCAACAACATCACTCCATGTCAGTTTTGGTTTGGGCATATCCTCGAAAAGTTCAACCAAATTGCCAGATTCATGCAGCTATTCATCCAAAATCAAATACATGCTCATCGGTTGGCTTACTGATATTATACTTTGTGCGCTATTTAAAATATAGACCATCACATGTGTTTAGTCTAAACTTTGACCAAAAAATGTCTAGCTAATTTGGATTACAGGTCACATGGAATAATCTTGAAAATTTTTCTTAATTGAACTCTAGTTTTCATCACTGTTGCCTCTTGTAAACATTTAGATCATTCATTGTCATCTCCTAAATTTCAAGCGCAATACACGCTCCTTTAAACGTACGATGAAATTTCCTATCATCAGAATCTCGAATTGTTTTCAGGTTGTCAAAAAAATTTGCACCTCTACAACCATTAGTAATAAGTGCAGGTAATACAATTCACCGGCATTAGGACTAACAAAGTGCATCCTTGCAATCGCAAAACCATGCTTCCTTACTTTCCATTTTTTTTTTCTTGTCTCATACAAAATGTGGGAACTCTTGATAAATATATGCTTTGGGAGTGGGATTCTTGAGATAATGATCATAAAATGATATCAATGTTGACTTATAGATTTTTTCAGCAATATTAGCCTTTCATTGACTTAGTTGCATCGCACACGGTTCTTTGTTGGCCTGGAAAATGAATAGACAGTCGAAATCTGTGAGGTACTTTCTGATGCATTGAGTGACCGTCCAAACGTCACACGTATCCTCGGGTGGACCAATATACCTTGCATCAATGTACTGTTTTACCTTATCACATAATTATTATTGCACAATTTTGGTCTTTATAGATATATTTGTGTATATAGTTAACATCCCTTAAACACCCAAGAATCTCAATGTTAATGTGGCAGTTGAACATTCTAGAGTAATATGGGTTACAGGGAACAACATCTGCATTGTTCGCTTTGTATCCCCTGCGGATAATCACTTCCTTCCCATTATGGCGACGACGAAATATTGGATATTCACCTTCAACCATACTTGTACTCCCGTTATGTTTCTTCGGATATACTCAGCTCCATTTTCCATTCTTCGTGCACATGGAGTCCACACCACATGGAACATGTCCCATGTATTTCCTAACAGTCATAAATAAAATTAGATCGGTTTTTTTATCTGGAAATTCAGCACACAAATTTATCAACCTGTGTAATTGTCTGAATTTTTTCAGGACCATCTAAGAATATAAGAGCATGCATATGAGGTGAACCACGTTCCTGAAATTCAACCATGAACGCAGGAGAAACTACTTTTGTGAACACATTTCCTTTCTCTATTTCTTTCATCAACTCAACTCGAAGACACGGGATATTGAGATCAGGATGATAGGAAGATATTTTGATGATGATCAAACCGTGTAATGGACATTAAATCTTGATAAATCTCATAAATATGCTTGGGACCACCAATAAAAGTCGATGATAAACACATATGGGTTACCTCGTTCATTGGGATTCAGTGCAGATTCCGTCCGATCCTTTTTATTTTTTAAGAATCTGCTCGCAATATATCTTGATTTTTTAAAGATAATACAGGTGGTTTTGTTTGGTTGATGACCAAGCATCCACCAAGTACTCTTGAAACAATTTATTTGCTCTTAGGAGGATAGAATACTCATCTGAATGCTTACAAAATCGAAAAACTTTGAAATTATTTCCGAGTTAACCGTTTTGAAGTATATTTTCCTGTGTCCGGATCCAGCTATTTCATATCCCGATGCCAACTCATCTAGCCCTACGGAAATAATAAATGTAATGCAAGGGAAAGTATGGGCAGTGACACTCTGAGATACATTTGAATCCATTTTTCCCTTTCGGCGAAGAGATACATTTGAATCCATTTTCCCCTTCCGGTGAAGTATGATATCTCTGAAGTTAGGTCTTTGAGAACCATCTCCAGATAGTATAAGGGAAATTTCGTCAGTCATTGGCAGGTTATAACGCCTTTCATATGTAGTTTTGTTATATTGCATGATGACTTTGACATTTTTTTTTGGCGGGATTGACATTGCTTAGAATCTCTTGTGCCTGGAAATTTTTAGTGCAAAACATATTATGTTTTGAGATAATTTTTTGAATTATTCCAAGAACGTCTTTATCCAGTTAGGGATTTTATTTTGCACGAACATCCAAGGATTGCTCAGGATCATAGACATATATATGTTTATGGATTGGGTCTTTACCCTCGTTGGGTAGTAACGTTTCGGTGTTGTGCCGAAGTTTCCATTGTTTCGCAAAATGATTTTAGGCCATTTCCCTTTAAAGTTCTCTTATCCAGTTTGCAACCAGAATGGAAGATTTCGAAGTATTGTACTCTCGGATGTGATCCATGAAAAATCCTTGAATTGACTTCGTATTCGTCAAGTAAATCCATTATTTCTTAATGAGGCTCTCACCACGCATGGAGTATTATATTTCCTTTGCGATAACATTTTAGAACAGTTGGATTCTTCTTGGGTCGAGACGTCTTCTCGTCGATCCAATGTTGTGCTCCACACACTGAAAATTCAATATCCGATAAGTGTAGATCATCTTTTTGGTTTACGGTGCTCTGTGTAGCAACGTCTCGAAAGACCACAGAATCATCGATATAAAATCTTCATTAGCAAGCGACATGTACACATCCAAAAATATACACATAGTTAGTGGCAATTATGAATATGTATATACAAATATAAGAAACTATAAATCCGGAAAATTATGTAAACGTGAGGTTACATTTGAATATAAGTTGAATCAAAAGGTTCAACAGTTGATTCCAAAGGCTCCATTAAAGCGTGTACAATTAAATCTTTATTGTCTTCCAGAATTCTTGAATTTATGTTTACATTAATCCACAATCAAGCAGATAGTCTTAGGTACTTAGGCTTGTAAAGATGACAGAATCCACAAAGATAATTCGTTTAGATAATTTCCGTACTGTCCGAGATAATGTTTTTGCACAAGTGTTTTTAATAGCATGTGCACAGCCGTTTGGGATGGTTAGCGTGTAACATGCACATCTAAATTTTGTCAGTAACATATGACCATTCAGTAATTCTATCTATTACTATATATAAACAATAACAACAGTAACATCTAGGCTTGACGACCTGCTTGTGGGACAACTTTTTGATTCTAATACAAAAAAAATATTGCAGTCACATGAGAATTGTCTAATGAGTACCGTTACCTTTGTGATTTTGTTTTTCAACAAAATAGAATTATAATCAACCCAAATTCCTTAGTATTAAATAGATAATTATTATTAAAAAATATAGCCTGGCAAGTAGAAAAATAATATATACTGCATTACACATGGAATTGTAATCAAGTATATATTTTTGGAGTACATATTCTTTGCGATATCAGTATAATTGATAAACTTATTTGAAAAGAAGTAGTAAGCCTAAACAATACTTATGGAGTTAGCCATGAAGTTTTTTTATCCAGATACCCTAAATACATTATTAACCTTTAAATTCTTCTGCGACTACAAACACATCATCATCAATACCTCTGAACCATATTTTGCACCACCCGGTTAGATTTGTTTTCTCCACGCGTGGCAAGTGTTCTTCTTGCTATGCTTGATACTACTTCTATTTATCTATTCTAACTGCGTAATTGGTGCTCTTGGCTGATCTTCCATAGTTGCCTTACAACTTTGGGATTTCGGTGGAGTTATTTTCCTCTGAAAAAAACTATTGGAGAAAACCATTTGGAACTCCTTAGTAAATAGGAAACTAAATATATCTAGCGTACAGATAAACGTGAAAGTAAATCCAAATGTCATAATAAAAATATAAAACTCGCAAGGGTTTGATGAAAAATAAAAAAGAACACTGAAAATTCAAGTGCCTGAAGCCGAAGTGGCTGCTTTCGGAGTATCAAAAATAAATTTAAGTACAACACTAAAAAGGAAATGGTTTTATGAATATTTACCTACATTTGTGTCATATCGCCTCATTTTCGGTTACGATAAAATCGACAAATACTTCTTGGATGTAGACGGAGAATAATATACATTCGCTAAGATGATGGGCAAGCCGTGGCAAGACAGCATGGTATTAAAGACTTAATTTGAAGTGCCGATCTTATCAACTATCAAGGCAATCAACCATGATTACAGTACAACTAAAGAACAGGTCTCAAAAGGGTCCTCACAACATCTCTTTCATATGAAAAAATTATCGGCCACCATATTATTCAAATTAAACATGTTGAAGAATACAATGATATAACTCAGTGAGAACATTATAGCTATTTAGATTTGCAATCAAAATTATAGCTATTTAGATTTGCTTGAAATGTACAAAAGAACTTAATTGGCTAACCTAAGGTATACATATCAGGTGCTGGCTAAAACATATAAAAGTATCAATTATAATTTCATTACCCCATTGTGTAATGCAGCGCTCCTAAGATGTTCACCTAATGGTTACGCAATATAATGGTCATTTTGAAGCGAAGACACTAATGAGTTGTCTACTCATTTCCATTGTCTGCCGTATATATATAATTATGGACCATTCATCTGGATAAAGAATCAGTTCATGCAGTGCTCTTAGGATGCTAAACTTTCCTGCAAAAAAAAAGCGCATAAAGGAGGAAACTTGAATCGCAAAAATAAAAACAGATAGCAAGAATTAAGGAACATGAAAAACAGGGGAATCTGAAGCGGTTAATAAACATATGTTAAAAACCCTATTTTAATGCTCTAGATCCTAGAGCCAGGAACATCTAGGAATACCTGGACGTCCCTAGTCATCCCCAAGCATTACCCTCCTTTATTTCGTTCACCCACACCGTCTCTATAAGGTTCTTAGAAGTTACAAAATCGAACTAATCGGTGTTCGATGAATATTTTATTACTGACTTACTTTCTTAGGTAGAGAGAGCGGAGGGAGACTTACACATTTGTTTCTGGCGACCACCTTGGGCCCCAGATCGTAGAATATTCCGGCGGGTTTCCCGACCAAAGATTACGTTCTCCGTAGGACCCCCGTGGTCCAGAAAAGCTTTGCATTGAGCTTCCATCATTCCAAATCGAGTAGGGACCACAAAGATAAGCAATCATCAAGATCGTTAGGAGTAAAAATAGGCACGTCAGTCTTTGGTGGCGCACCCATCTTTCCAAGAACCTCTTCAGAGAGTGCTTCAAGTACCTGTTACATAGATGAAAACTATTCAACAACACTATCCAAGTGAACTGTATCCCACTGCAAATTTACATTTTGATTATATTTATTCATCAATCATCATAACCTGTCTCCACTTTATTGTGTATCTTTGGAACATCCGGTGATACATGCCAGATATGTAAGTGATTTTTCCCTACTTCAACTCATGCTTTGCTCCCCATACTCCACCCATCACAGGATTGAAATCTCTTTCAGCCCTTGATAACATAAATAACTGAGCATGTTTCTCAAATTGGGTAGGTATGATAGACCATAAACCATAAACTAAATATTAACAATAACAACAGTGAACTAATAAGGGAGAAAATGATCTTGAAATATCTAATATCAAGTGGAAATCAATATGAACAACAGAAAGAGACGAAAAAAATCAGGGGCATCACTAAGTCAGCAGAGACAAAGAGATACTTCAGCAGGAATCAAATATTTGATGTTGTAGTTGAAATTAAATTACAGATGAAATTGAAAGAAAAGGTGCAGTGATGAAAATGTGTGGTGGTGGTGGTGGAGGTGGTGGCAGTAGTTACACACGGTGGAGGTGGTGGCAGTAGTTACACACGGCCGCACCAAAATGAACAGAGATCAGAATTTTGTACTTTTTTAAGACTTTGTCAAGTGGCTGGGCTACAAAAACCGAAACCAATAGGATGAAGATTAATGCATTCATGTAGTTGAGACTTGAGAGTAATAAAGTGGTGTCACAAGATTACATGGGGAAGTGGATGGGGGAAGTAACACAAATTACATTAAAATGTATATGTATATATATATTTGGAACCAAATCATAGGTAAAAGCACGGCAATCCAATTTTAGTTATACATGATAACATTCACAAATATACTAACCTCTTCTGTCTTCTGATTCAAAGTTGTAAAACGAAAGTGGGTTCTCCTACCAAAAGTTCTTGAAAGGAACTGACTTCCAGCTTTCATTAACTGCTTGTTTTTGCATTTGAACTTCTAATGAGAAGTTAATTGCGTTCAAAACATCAAGAAAGAGTTCCTACACAATGCAAATTATAAAATAGGTATAACTTAAAATGTTAACAAACTCAAAAAAAGTTTGATGCAAATATAATAAAGGTAGCAGGTTGTTTCTTCTTCAGACAGTTGTAGATTCTTACTTTCATAGTTTGATGAGGTCCCTTGGCTGCAATAAGAAATAAACCAAAATAAGATGATTGTGAATGGAGAGGTTTGTAAAGAAAGTGAGTAACATGTTGATATAGTTCGAGATTGTCGAAATTCACATCAAAATCCAAAGCAAGCTAAAGTGAAGTATGCTAAAGGTGAGAGGAGGAAATTTCGTTCCCCTGAGAAAGAGGGCTAAATCTAGAGTGTACATAATTGAAGTAACAATAGATGACATATATTATAAAGAATATGAGCTACACCCATCACATCGGAAGACATATATACATTTGATTAAAGTTCATTCACCTGCTTTAGCAGCAGTAGCATTAGAAGCTACAGTTTTATTACTCAAGTTGGCATTTATTCAGCAAAATAAAATACAATGAATTACCTTGCTTCAAGAGGTCTCCATTCACGAGAGATCGGGAGGTCAAGCGGGCCCATGTTCTCAAAGTATCCTATAAGTTCATTAGAGAATAACTTTTAAATTCACAATGCGATTTCTGATGAATCGTAGAACAATTCATGAGAGGGCATATAGAGACTTGAGCTTTCTATCTATGAGCTTATTGTTGTTAAGAACCGGCCATCGAAGCTCTAAGTCATCTTTCAACCAATGTGCTAATCGATAAGCCTAAAAATCTTTGGATTGACATCACAAAAAGCTTCGCTGATGTTTCACCCTTGGTCGGGTCTGCATTTTTCTTCCCTGAAGACTTACTACCACTTGGTCCTATTTTATTTCAGGATCGGCAAAACAATAAATGTATCACTATTTTTTGACATATAAATGAAGAACCTATTTCATGAGTTATGTATAAACTTTCCCATTCCTAAAAACCTACACATTCATTTTGATTATCCCCAATTAACGGTAGCATCGATTTGAATCTTTTCCAAACAAACCCGGGTTTCTCTCCAATATTTCTCATACCCTAAGCAAAAGAAACTGATAATGGATTAAACAAAAACAACTTATATTGCTAATGCTTTACCAACTTAAAGTGCAAGATCAACTCCTACGTACCAATGCCAGCAATGCATGCATTACATCTTTCAAATCTATCCAGGTACATTTTAAACCTTTTAAAGCTCCCTTGATAGCAAACCGTACTTATAAAAATCAGCCGAAATAAGAAATCAACAACATCGCAATATTGTAAAGACAACATCCTTCATAAAGACAACACAAAGTTGGTTGAGAGTTTAGGAAATGAAGACAGCAGCTAGTGCCCATTGGACCAATTAAATTGAATTTTTACCTAGGAATTCAATTTGATTTGAGAGACATTTAAGATACAGATAATGACCAAGATGTTACATACCATATGGGTCCCCAAAACCACCTGTTGTAACTGATCACTTGTGGCTTCTTGCTCACTTGATCTCTAGTCCCATAATGATTCCGGTGGATGAGTACATAGAGCTCAGTGAATAATTAAGAAATAGAAAAACAACAATTTTTCGGAAGTTGAAATGAATTTAAACTATCGATGCATCGAAGATGGACGAAAAGAATGTGATTTCAGCCTAAAGGCTATAAAATGACCATCCTTAACACGTATATTAGCTTTTTAAAGTTAACTTAAGAGGACTTTCTAGAAGGGTGCTTCGCGTTTCATGATGTTGTTTTTATCTTCATTATTTCTACTTCTTCTATATCTTCACATAACTGGCTGAACACAATACCTCGCTTTTGATCCACTGGTATTGAATACCTACAATTCATATTGAATACACACCATTCGCTCCACAAATCATATTTAGCAAAAGAGCAAAAAAACAGTGAAGCATAGAAATTAAATTCTAATATTATATTGAATCAACAACAACAGAATCACATAGCTTGAATCGTAGCCAAAATCCAACTTTAATACCTTAGTTTGGGCTTTTCAATTCCAGTCCCTTCCCATTCCCATCAACAATTATGTCCTATTCAATTATTTTTTTTTGCTGAAAACAACTGGTGGATGCCTGTTATTTTGAATGCTTATACCACCTGGTCCATAATTTAAAAGGAAGTATGAGACATGAAAAAGTTTGCATCATCTTCACCACCGCATTGTCCAAAAACAGGGACATTGTTAACAAAAATTTAGTTGTAGTAGCTTCAAGGATCTCGCTATGATGAATAAAATTTTCGAGCTATGATAAAGAAAAAGAAAAAAACCGATCAAACTAACTTAACTTAACTGAAAAAAAAGAAATTATCATTGAATTCGATGTGGTATAGCAATGCATTCGCCATTATATATACAATATGATCGATAAGAGCTTAATGTTGCATACTAAAGGAACATATATCGTACCTTACACTACAAAAAGAGTTAACGTGCTTTTCTCTAAGACATTCAATTTTTTAGGTTAATAAAACAAATATCGAGTGACAATGTATACGGAATCAATCACTGTTTTGTTGGTGGAGACTGGAGATGATTGAGGTAGTCTTGGTAATGGCGATCGAATCGAATTTAAACTTTTGTTGGACTACATTGAAAATCCCCAAATTTACCATCAAATATATGAACCCTCAGTTTTAAATTCTGAAATCGTGACAAAATCAATTACTTATGCCAAAATCTCTTCTTACCTAAAAACCCTTTCAAGTACGACTGAATCCACAAAAGAAGATGCAGATATTGTAAGCACTTGTAAAAGCATGAGAAGATGATGCTGTGGTCAGTAAACCACTGTGGCTGCTCGAGAAGGAGGTGTATGAGAAGATTTAAAGAACCAAAGAAGAGTTGAGTTATATCATCAAGCGTCGCCCCCTTATTTTTGTTGACAACACTAACCAAACATTCCCAACCATCGAAGTCAAACTCGATCCGGATTACCTTGATCCCCTATCATTCCTAGCCGTCCAAGTCATAGCTCGATCAGGATGATTCCGACCGCGGGATGACCCTCCCCGGCGAATCCTATCCGTCTAATGACTCTCAAATCTCAGAGTCAAAGACCACCTTTTTTTATAACAGTGATATCATATTATTGCCAATATTATGAGATTTATTTTTAAATTTGGTAGGAAGATATATATTGTGGAGTTTAAAATATTTTCTTAAAATTTTATTGCTTGAAAATTTAAAAAACTTTACTTTAAATAAAAGAAGTGGGGCCAGAATCAACCAGGAGCTCCGATTAATCACGAGGCTCGAAAAAACTCTGTTTTTATATAGAGAATAGGTCGGTAGGATTATTAAAGTTAGTGTAAACGGTAATTTGGTAGTTTCAACCAATGTAGACCCCCTATCCTGGTAGTTTCAACCAATGTAGACCCCCTATCCTCCGTCTACGTAACCGAATGTAAGGCCTCTTCCTATGCACATGCCAAAACATGGTATTTGGCATATATGCACCCACTATGGGTATGCCAAACTGCCAAACTCATATGCCAATATGTTATTTCTGGCATATAGGCATACGCGACAGAGTTTCCAGCTGAGCGATAGAGTCTCGGTCGCTCGATGGTCAAAGAATCGTTCGATGGTCATTCAATCGACAATGACAGTCAAGCTATCGCTCGATACTATGATAATCGCTCATCGATCTTCATCTAACGGCTACAATTTCCCCCTCTATAAATACCGATTTCAAACTCATATCAACTCACACCAAAAAATTCTAAATCTCTAGAATTTCTTAATTTCTCAATCTTTTCAAATCTAAAACTATCACAACTCCTCTACAATATATTTTCTTGTAAAATGGATTCACAAGCAAAAACTCAAGGCAAAGGTAAGAAGAATCGAGTCCGTAAGTGCAAAATACACCATGATAGAAGATGAATGTATTTGTCGTAATTATGTTTTTTTACCCAAGATTGTATCGGTGGTGCACACCAACATGGTAACACCATGTGGGATAATATATTTCAAAAATATGAAGAACAAACCATGAACATCAATGGTCGTGATGCAAAAGGATTGTCGAGAACACTTCATTGTAATCAAGGAAGTAGCCGCTTATGTTGCATTGATAATGCAAGCCAAGAGAAAAGGAAAGGACAAAGGGTCGACCGATGTTGATTTTGAAAGAGAGGTTCGTGACAGATTGGCAACGAAAACATGGTAAACAGTTTGCTTTCGAAAGTTGTTATCATATTTTGAAGGGTTTGAACAAATATAATCCCGATTACTTAACAAATAATCAAATAGTACCTGAAAATTCACCATATAATTCTTCTCCCTCAACACCAAATTCTTCACCATTTTCACAAGGTCCATCAAATTCTTCACCGAGATACCCCTACAAGCTCAAATTCCAACGTAGTTTTCAATAATTATATTGATGGTAATACTAAGGGAAAACTTCCCAGGAGGAATAAGGCAAAGCAAGCTAGAAAATTAGCTCAAGAAGGAGGGAGTTCCGTAGGATTTAACATGGCGGAGTTTATGGATTATCAAAAGACCATCGCGAAGGAAAGATCCATTCAAAGGAAAATTCAAAACCGGGAGAGTAAGAAAAGTCGTCTTTCTCAAGAAAAATTCCGCTTTTGACTATGACAAGCATAACATTCTTCAAGCTAACACCTCAATTATGAACGCCCAACAAAAATATGTATGGCAAATCGAATTTGATAGGATTCAAGCACAGATTGAAAAGCAAGCTGGATTTACTAACAACCGTGATGAAGAAGATGATGATGGAACTGATGATGAGTTTGATGAAATAATTCCTCTAAATGATTAATGTACTAGTTTATAACTAGTTTAATGTAGCAGTTTAAGTTTTAATGTTCTAGTTTAAGTTTTAATTTGATATGTTGTTATGCATTCCAATTAATATTAGTTTGAAATGAAATGTTGAAGCTTATTAATTAGAAAAATAACAATACATAACATAACTTAAACTAAGCTAAAACATTAAGAAAAATACATAAAATCATCTTCCATGCTCGCCCAAAGATTCAATCTCGAGATCATCTCTTAACCGGTCATACAAATTACGGTTCAATGTAGTTAGTCATTTGACCATAATTCCTTGCAGGAGGCCTCTTTCGGTGTCGAATCTCCGGCCTCAAATCTTCATCATCATAGTTAATCCAATCCGAATCACGTCCGGTTCCTGAATTACCATGTTATGAAGAATTATGCAAGTGAGCATAGTCTTGTGCATTTCACGAGGACTCAACCCACGATATGGGCCACAAATGATAGCGAACTTCCTCTTCAAAATTCCAAAAGCGCGTTCCACATCCTTCCTCAGTGCCATTTGGGCATCGTTAAAATATCGGTATGAATGGCCCAATGCACCAGCAGGAGGCTGGCGGTAGCATTGAACCAAGGTGGACCATTTTGGGTAGATACCATCCGCAAGATAATAGCCATGAGTGTACTGATGGCCGTTGATCATGAAACGGACAGATGGAGAAATTCCATACTTCAAATCTTCAAACAGAGGCGACTTGTGCAAAACATTAATATCATTTTGTGAACCCGGAAGACCAAAAAAAAGCGTGCCATATCCAACAATCGTAAGAAGCAGCAGCTTCTAAGATAACTGTTGGTTTTGGATAATGACCTTTATATTGACCACCTAATAAACAGGCATCCATGCCATACCCAATGCATACAATCGAGACTACCTAGCATTCCTGGGAATCCCCTTTCCTCATTCTCCCTTAATATTTGTCTAACATCTTCGTCGGTTGGTTTTCGTAAATATGTTGGACCAAAATGATTAATCATTACTTCACAGAACAATGAAAGGTAAGTGTAAGAAGTTGTTTTACCCATACGAAGGTACTCATCATTCGCATCCACTGGAGTGCCATAACCTAGAATCCTTAAAGCCGAAGTAACTTTTTGTTCGGGACTATGACCTCTAATATTCAAGTGCCTCAAACCGATAATTGAATTGAGGTTCCACTCGACAAAGTTCTTCAATAATCTTTTCACCCGATGACGAGGCATGCGGAATCGACCTTGAAAATCTCGATCGTAGTACACACAATTGGGAAGAAAATAATCGTGCATGAGCTTCTCGATGGTAAAATTCCCTCCTCGATACGTATATCTTCTTGATAATACTTTGGGCTACGGGAACTCTTGGTATTTGACCCGTATGTACAAGCATCATAGTTTCGATTAGATTCTCATCTTGACTTCCTCTTCGTCAATTTCTTGCAACCTCATACGATAACTTTCTTGTTTGTAACTTTGAACATATTCATAATAATATCCCTTTCTTCATTGGATCTCGACATTGTGAAGATTAAAATTGAGAATAAAGGAGTAATATCTTTAGAAGCAGTGTGAGTTTTTGTCGAGGTAAAATGATATATATATAGGAACCATAGGGGAACTAGTCGTTGCGAGAATAACTACTTGGCGATAATCATTGTACCGCCAGCGTTATTGTTTTTATCGAGCGGTATTGTCAATATCGCCAGCGATAAAGACTTTATCGCTCGCTAGGGATTCGATCGCTCAGAGGTTTCCCCATAGTGGCGCAAATGGTTTGGCATGCCACCTGGCATGCCAAACACCATTTTTTTGGCATGTGCATAGGAAGAGGCCTAAAGACAGTAGCCAAATCATCCACGCAAT
>JAJJWW010012099.1:0-133285 GCA_023531295.1 Papaver armeniacum
TACGATTTTGGCCGGGCCGATCATACATGCGTGTAGACGGCATGACGGTGTAGGCGCCCATACCCAATTATCTCACGAGAGTGTGATCTGGGCCACTCAATTCGTCTAGCGAAGTTGAGTGGTCGAGATCAGTTTGCGACAGAAAACTAGTGCCGCAAAAGCCGCATCGTGCCAACTTCGGGCGCGCGTTCCAAGATGACCAATCTTGGTCGGTCTTGGCCGATCGGTCTGGCGTGTATGTGGTAGGCTGGTGTTCACGCCTATACCTGACTGTCCCATGAAAACGTGATCTAAGCCACTCAAATCGTCCGGCAAAGTTGAGTGGTCGAGATTACTTTGCAATCGGGAAGTGTGACCATGCTAGTTTGGGCGGATGATTTGGGATAACCAGGCATGGTATGCCTTGTCCGATCAGGTGAGGGGATAGATGGGTCCACGGTGGTCATGTTGGTATGACCGGGACTGCTTAATCTAATCTTGGACCCTCCATTCGTGTAGGGGAGAAGATGGACGCTCGTGATGCTCAAAAACCCTAATTTTGGGTTTCACGGCCGTGCGTCATGCTCTATTCGGGCGTACGAATCGGGATGACCAACCATGGTTGGTCCTGACTGATCGGTCAGGTATAAAGGCGGGCCCACGGTGATTGTGTTGACATGCTCTGGGCCCTTTGAATCTACATCTACACCCTCAATCTATACCTGCGAAGATGGATGGTTGAGACTGTTTTGCGACACATGTAATGTGCCGCAAACCCTAATTTAGGGTTTTCCGTCCATACTGCTCTGGTTTGGACGTTTAGGCAAGCTATGCCAATCTTTTGGGGAGGCCGACCATACGGGGCCCGTGTTGGTTCGGCATCGAACATTCCATACCTGCTTGGGGGTTATGGAATTGATCTAGGCCATCCAATCATGCTGGTGAAGTTAGATGATCGTGATCATTTCGCATCGATACTGGACAGTCCGGATGCTCAATCGGGCTAGTATAACACACCGAGAGTTGCTCAATCGGGCTAGTATAACACACCGAGAGTTGCGGCTTTGTACATGTATTTCGTACATGCTTTCATTATAATGCTCGGAGATTCGTGTTGCTCACGAGAGCAACACTCGATCGTCATGTCGCACCGATAATGAGTACGAAATACAAGGTCAGTTACGCATTAATTAATAATCTTTGTAAATTCACGAGGGTATATGGGATTGTTGCTACATGCTCCAACCTGGATGAATTTCGTGTATTTAATGCACTGAGAATGGGATTGTTGTCACATGCTCCATTCTAGGTGAATTAGTAAAGTGAAGAAGTATTCATCACTTATTAATGGCTTTATCTTTTACAAGATGTTAGCGCATAATTTTCTGGCTTTTACAATTTTAACCTTAAATGAAAATCCACCATCAACATTAAGTCCCCTGCCTAGCACATAATGGTTACACTATAGTGGGGTAGGCATGAGATTGTGACAAATTTGTACACTTTGAAATGACCAAGCTAAAGTGAATACATATTTTCTAGGATAGGTCGACATCGTCGGGCGTTGCCACGGAACTGGTTAGTCTGATTAAGGTTGTGAAGGAAGCGGGACTTGATGCGGTGAGTCGCTTTGGTTCCCTTTGTACATATCTGGACAGAGCTTGGCCCCTTCCTTGGGTCAGGTGTACTCCCTTTCGTCACACAGCAGCTTTCCTCAGATGTATCTGATAAACATCGTTGATTGCTATCCCGAGTTAGTAGCCTTTATAGGTGGCAAGTAAAGACTTCTTTTCTCCTGGGATTCTGTCGACTTGCGAGATTATAAAGAATCATCTCACGTAGTCGTTTATTCTATATCTCAGGTACTGCTCCACACTTATCTGATCTTCTGATTGACTGATCGATTGATTGATTTTTTTTTTGTGTGCTCATAAATTCTTCTCCTTTGCAGTTTATCATGGAAGCGGTGGACGATCATTCTGTCACTTCTCCAGAAAGAAGCTTCGAAGTTGACAAGCCCGAAACCCATGCGCACAAAGAAGTAATGGCTAAGATCGATCTTCCACTTCGCGAAGTCGTCCGTGATATACAGGGGATGTCTATTTTGCACCTGCGTATTGCCAGGGGATGCATCTATGCACTTTCAGCTGCGATTGACATGGAGGAGCGGTGGAGGCGCGAGAAAGCGTTGCAAGCACTAGTAAGCGCAAGGGCAGAGAGTTTTGCAGCGCGGTTGAAGAGGCAGAGGGTTGAGCATAAACAACCTCTGAATGAAGATAAGTGCGATTACCCAATCCAGGACGGCGTGATAATTCTTGATTCCGACACAGACGAACCTGAACGTTTGAAAGCAATCGGCACAACTCCTAATGTTGTTGTGCCCTTTGATGCTCCCGCTGATGATGTTGGGATGGAGTGCGTTGCTGCGGAGATGTCTGATGCATAAGTTGAGGTAGATCCGAAGGGAGGAGCATCAACAGGTGATGGCGCTGAAGCAGAACCTAACGGTGGTGTAGGCGAGGTCGACCCTCTTGGCGACTAAAACCTCTTTTCTTCTTTTTCCTCTTTACAAGTATATTCCGTACATTTGAACATCTTCCTTGTACTCAGTGGCAGCCGAGTTCAAGGTTTTCTTATATTTGATTGTTTGAATAAAGGGTTTTTTTTTTAATTATTTTTTATAACCCTTTGTCAAGACTGCAACTGAACCTTATCAGGCTCAAGGGTGCGCCTTCACACGTAATTATTTGTGATAAAAGAAATAATGCCATAATGGAATACCTACGGACCTGTGTTCCTGATGCAAGATCTTCCTGGCCTTGCTGGGGGTGAGTGGATCAAAGCTTCTTCCCTTCCCGCGCATATCTTTTCCCTCAACTCTTTTCAGGATGTTTTTGCTTAGGGTTTCTTTCCTGACCTGCTCTAGTGGGTTGATTTAGGCTGGACTTTGTGTCTTTAGGGGTAAAGAGGTTCTCAGATGGAAATAACACTTCAATTAATTTGAAAATCAAAAATTGAAACCCTAATTATGAATGCAAGTATTGCAATCATTCTCTAGAGGAATTACAAATATGATGTGAAATTGTAAAGGGAAACACGCCGGAGGAAGTAGCACAGGTCTTAAAGGGCGTAGGATGCTGGAAAGTGATATTAAGTACGGTAGGGTTTGAGCCACCGCGAGTGAATTGTTACGCCTTTTAGCTTGTCAACGTTGATGAGTTTGTAGTAGCCGCCTAGGATGACATCTGCTACCAGGTATGGTTCATCCTCCTTCTCGGTGGCTGAATCAGGTGAGGTAGCCATTCTCACCGTAATGCTTCCGACCTTGAATGCGGTTGTCTTCGTTACTAGGTCCCCAATTCCAAACGGGTTTGGGCGTGTAGACATCGGGGTCTTGGTTTTGTCGTCTTTGATCGAGACAGCTTCTAGACTCCTGATAAACTGTGTGAAGGGGCCGGCCTCCCATTCGCATCTATTAGCCAAGGTTGGTTTTTTGGCTAGAGCCAGTCCCCAGGACTTGTCAGAATGAGGGGCGGTAGGTTTTAAAGAGGGTTGCGTGATGAGGCTTACTTGAGATTGGAACCTTTTAATGTATGCTGAAAGACTCTCTCCGGGAAGTTGTGTCACATTGGCAAGTTGCTGGTGCGGCAACATTCAGTCATCAGGAGGTCCAGAAGGCGTGTTGGAGATTCTTTCAGGTATCGAAACCGGTAGAGGACAGACTTCTAGTATTGCTTTGTTGTCATGCATCCAAGAGCGTCCTAGGATCATGTCGCAGTTGGGATGATCTTTGACTATGTATAACTTTGCTTGTGTCGAGACATCACCCAATTTGACTTCAAGACCGATGTATCCATATGCATCTCTGAGTTCTCCTTCTGAATCTTTAACCACAGTTGGGTGACGAGTAGCTTCCTGCTTTAAAATATTTGCTGCTCTCAAGGTCTTGACAGTAATGATGTTAAATTCGGAAGCCGTATCAATCAACGCGCTATCGAACTCAACGTCTCTCAAACGAGTGATAGTTAGGAGTCCCCAGTTTCCTTTGCTCGCGTCCTTCAGGAAAGACTGGGGTTCCTGGACTGCTTCTGGATACAAACGCCTTCCTGACACAACGCGGTTGAGGGCCGTAAATATGTTTGACGCTTTCCTTTGGAGAAATACAAGATTTCACACAAGTGCTCCATCATAGATGTACAGTCTTGCGAACAGAATCCCCAGAAATCATGCAGTTTCTGATAGGAAGAGGGTCTCTATGAACACCTTCATTTCCAAGCTGAAGTTCTCCTGTCTCTATCTTTTCCCTGAATATTTGTTTCAGCCTGTTACAATCTTTGGTTGGATGATGGACGAATCTATGGTAGCAACAGTATTTGGGATCCGCCATGTCTTTCTCAGTTGGAGGACGTCTGATAGGAGGCAGCTTGATGGCATCGTCTTGGATCCACGCTTCCAAGAGTTATATCACTTCATTCATGGGGAAAGAAAAACCTGTATCTTCGGTGTCTTGTGCAGGAGTTTTGTCCGCTCCTTCCGAGACGAAGTCTTGTGTGCCGGGGGTGCCCGCTTGGTTTGTTGTTTCGTCGCTGAAGCTTTCCTTTTTTCTCCTCCGCCCACTACACTCACAAAAGGACTAGTGTTGTATTGCTTGTTCGTGAGACGCCTGCTTCCTCGACTTTCACGTGAATCTTCACTTCGAACAAATCTGGTTCTTTCTAGCAATGCTGGTGCAGTTGTTGCTAAACGTTTGGCAGCTTCATGGAGTTCAGAGAACGTTTGAAAGCCCAGAGTCTCTAATAGAGCGCGGTATATGGGTATCATCCCATTGATGCACAACTCCACCAATTGTCGTTCGGTGACATTCGGGTCGTGACAATCTAGCGCTTGGGTTACGAACCTTTTAACGAAGTCGTTGGGATGCTCGTTGTTCCATTTGAAGAATTCTTCCCAGATCCGAAAAGGTGATCTGTTCGGACACGAAGAAATACTTTCAGAGAAAGCACCGACCATCTCGCTCCAATTGGATATCTTTGTTAGGCGCGACGTTGTTGTACTGTGTGTACGCCCTCCCCGTAAGTGACTTTGAGAATTCTTTTAGGCGTAGAACATGATTGTATTCATGTTCCCCCAAGGATTCCAAGAATCGAGACGACGTGTTCACGAGCATTACCAGTACTGTCGTAGAGGGAGAACTGGGGAGAGGTGTAACCTCTTGGAAGAGGAATTCGTTGCACATCTTGAGGGTACGGTGGCTGATGTTGGTGTACATCCGTTCGGTCCCCTTTTCCTCGATTTTGGAGAAGTCGTTCCAGGTCCTCGCGTGTGATGAAGTTGGACGGTTGGTTCCTTTCTCTTAGGAGTTCAGGAGAAATGCGAGTTTCTTCATCCGTGTGGTCCAGGATGGAAATGTTTCCCCCGGGTTGTCGTGAACCTTGTGGTAATCGTTCAGTCAAAGTTTTGAGGAAAGTGAGTACCTCTTTATGAGTTACGGCCATATCCGTTTGAGTCATAGCCAGAACTTCCTGCTTCTCCATTAAGTCTGCAATAGTAATGGGCGGTGGTCCTCCTCTTGTCCCTCCGGCTCCTCGTCCTGATGAAGGAGTGAAAGTTCTTGCTCTGGTGACTACCGGAGGTGTTACACTTGAGGAGATGCCGGGATTTGCGCCGCTTGCTCCGGCTCACAGTGTGGGAGGTGTTACATTTACTGGAATATTTCCTGCTACGCTGGCGCTGATGGTAGAAGTGACGGCTCCACGAGATGTATTGACCACGGTAGCTCCACTGACAGGTACATCGAAACCGGGAGTGTTATCCATACTAGCTCCATCAGAATTGATTGCTGATCCAGACCTGAGTTCCACCATCTTGAAATGGATTGATGATTGAATTGGTCCTAAGATCTACCCTTTTTGAAATTGGTAAAATTGAATCGGATTTTGAAGAAATTGACTTTACAACCGAGAGATTAACCTCCCATTGTGGTCGCCAATTGTTTATGGGTGAAAACTATATTTCGTCGGTTTTGGTAATTTGGGATGTGTGGATGAGAAATGAGTCTAAACCTTAAACAAATGCACTGCACGGGAGTGCTTGTAGATTCGAGAAATCAATCTGTGCAAGTCCGGCCTAAACCAAGAAATGGCCGTTCCAGACTTGTTTCGGTCACAAAGTGAAGGAGATGGGGTTGATCTTAGGGAGGGAAGCGAAGAAGGTGTTGAGAATGTGAAGGTGTTGGCTATGTATGACTTGTATCAGAAAGCTGAACTGGCTTGCAGGGTGTAAGCTATCAGTTTCGGTGTTTGAATACGATTGTATCAACACTTGCCTCTGTTGTCTGGACTTGTTCTTGTTTGAAAAATAGGATGGAGAACCTATTTATACAAGTCTTTTAGCCTAACCCTCGTATCTCGTGGGAAGTGGAGATAGTGGAGTGATGGAGTAGTGGAGTAATGTGTTAGTGTCACACGACCAGGCTTGCCCACTTCTCCCATCATCACTTAACCGTCCATGACTTCCTGACACGTTCTTGTGATGGCGCATTGTGCGCTGCACGCTGTAAACCGCCAGACCAATACCCCAGTATGTATCCCCCAGTTTGTGACATGATTGATGTCTGGAATGTGTGGATCGTGGGACCCATAAAAAGTAGCATGTAATGCTAAATTGAATAACTGCGTTATTCAGGAAGTCGATACTTGTGAAGTATCGTGTGTATTCTATGCAGGTACTGCATCGAGTATACTCAGCATGTATGAAGCATCGTTGTTTGAGCGTCTCAAAATAGCCCATGTCCAGCCTACTTCATGTGATGGTTTGGAAGTTGCGCAAGCAAATCCTCCCTTGACCGACCACATGGTGTGGTAGAGTGACGGATGGTGATCACCATGACGCCACACTGACCAATTAACTCCTGACCAGGGCTGTATAACCAAGTCGGTGAAGTTGGATGGACGAGATGATCTTTGAGACACTCATCTGCGACCGTTAATGAAATTAGGGTTTTAGAAGAGGTGCGCAAGCATCCCTCTTCAGCCTGGTCGAATCCAAGCTTGGGATACGATTTTGGCCAGGTCGATCGTACATGCGTGTAGACGGCATGACGGTGTAGGCGCCCATACCCAATTATCTCACGAGAGTGTGATCTGGGCCACTCAATTCGTCTAGCGAAGTTGAGTGGTCGAGATCAGTTTGCGACAGAAAACTAGTGCCGCAAAAGCCGCGCATCCTGCCAACTTCGGGCGCGCGTTCCAAGATGACCAATCTTGGTCGGTCTTGGCCGATCGGTCTGGCGTGTAGGTGGTAGGCTGGTGTTCACGCCTATACCTGACTGTCCCATGAAAACGTGATCTAAGCTGATGTAGTTTTTATAGTGATAAGTACAGATTCGTTGCTCGGACTCTTTTTAAAGATTTGGTTTTTGATTATTAAAAGAAAATACTAAGACAAACTAACTAAAATTGATTTTTTTTTAACAAGGAGAGATGAGTCTAGGGCTTTGGATTCCGCTACTTCTAATGATGGTAAACTCAATAATTAAAGCTTTGGCATAATACTCCTATTTTACTCAAAACAATTTTCGAACTCAATCTCATGCTTTGGAAAATATAACACTACAAGCTCTTTTTTTATGACTTTCGTCGCTATTCTAAGGCCTAATCCTCCTTCGCTTATAAAAGAACGGTAGAAACTACCCAAAACAGTTTTTACGAAGCATGTAAGAAGAGAGAATTTTTAGACAAATTAAAACACAATTTTGGAGTAAATATGCCAAAGAAATTAATTACTAAATATTACCCATTAAAAATAGTTTCCTCCAAAATCCTAGAAAAGAAATTTAGCTGCTCATAGATCGAAGATTGGAGAAAATTTCATTAATCATTGTATTAAAAATATTAATAAAAGTGCTTACAATGATTTCCAGAGATAAACGACCGTCTCTGATGGTCTTTGTTTTAAGACTGCTTGACAACGATAGATGATTCTCTCTGTCGTTGTTTTTAAGACTGCTCCTTTTACGACTGCTTTTGGTGGTGTAATGTTCTTCGTGTTCTTTGGTTTTGCAGCAGCAAGTAACTTTTCTAACTTCTGATTTTTTTCGATTCTAAGCTCTCTATTCTTCCCCAAAGTCTCCGAATATCCTTTCTGTAACTTCATCCAAGCCTATTTATATACCTCAGGGATACAAATCTTCCCGAATATACCATGATTTTCTTCTCTCCAAAGTCTCGGAGCTTTTCTTCTCTTCACGGGAAATAAGCCTTCGGGGTTGATTTCTTTCCTTATTTTTCTCTTCTTTCCGCGTCCAAGCTTTCCTAAACTAGATAGATACGATCCTGTGAGATTTATTTTGCCGGAAATAACCAAATGATCCCGAGATGTCGTCATTCACTGTTTTGCCGAGGAAAGTAAGTAAACTTCCTTTTTTATCGAACTTCAATCAATTATCAGCCCTGGTTTACGTTAACAGGGCTAAACCAAATCGAACCAGTGAGAAAGTCCGAGCAAATCCAGCCCAAAACGACCTTCAATAACTTGCAGTGTGAAGCTATTCTTCCCGCCAAAAATCCATTTCAAATGGAGATGAAGGTGACCTCCCCCTATCCTGTACGGGTCTGCCAATAGTAGTTGCCCTGGAAATGAGTTTCCCCTTATCAATTGAGGTGCCCCTTATCCAAAACAGGGATCCCCTTAGTAATTCTTCTTAGGTGTAATTATGACTTTTCTGGGGAGTCTGTAGCATACTTCCGGGGTGCCTGTAGTGCGTCTTCTGGGTGCCTTTAGTAATTTTCTCCCACGAGCGCAAAAACCACTTTTCGAGCCAATTTCGCCGCAAAAGCTTATTTCTCCCAAAACACCTACAAAGACATAAAATACCAAAATAAGCGCAAAATCGAGTACTAACATTACAGAGAATTGAGACTAAAATAGACACATAAATGCGTCCATCAAATACCCACAAACTTATTATTTGCTAGTCCCGAGCAAATCAAATCAAAATAAAATCCTAACTCACTGTCGCAGGCATCGTCGATTGCATTTAGCGTATGCAATAAGCCTTTAAACCCCTAGGTGGCCCTAGTGGCCGAGTTCTAGTCTCGGGAGGGTTTACCAGAGGTGTACCCACAAAACCTTTATACTCAGGACCTTAGCTATCTACGGAGAACCTTGGAAGGCACTAAAGAATCTCCTTGGTTGGCATACTTTATTGCAGGAGGAAGTACCCGATGCGAAATTCCAATTGATGTACACGAGTTTGCACTCAAGCATACTAAAATTCATATATAAGTCACAGAGCTCTACTCAGATAGTTTCTGGACATCATAACCGGAGTCGACCAATCACATGGATAGAGTAAGAAATGGATATAGAAAAACGTAGATGGTTTTGATGTTGTCTCGGTGAACGGTGTTTCTCATATCTGTCTGAAGGCCACTGCCAAAACGAACCTATCCTAATGGATGAGATATCGAGTGCGGACTAATATCAACACACTGGCATATACAAGGGAACCAATGGTCGATAATCCTAACTCTAGGTCAACACAACTGGCATATACAAGGGTTCCAGTGGTCGACTTTATTGAATTTATTCCGTTTTGTCTGATGGTCTGGTCTCAATTTTTTTTTTTTTTTTTTTTTTTTTTTTTATCTCAATCACTCTATTTCACCATAGCAGTGGTAACAACTTGAATCGTGAGCCCCACCTAATCACTTTAGACAAACATATTTTGAAGAAAACAAACAAAAAATAGAAGTGAAAAGGATTCAACGAGATATGGCGAAACTACCGTGTTTTTTCTTTAATTCTAACACCTGAGCTCTGTGCTTTTATGAATAGACTCTTTAGATGTTTCCATCTAATCAGATTGGTTCCTCAACTCCTACAATCAAAATGCTTCCATCCACTTAGATTAGTTAGTGCCATCCTTAATAAGCATAAATTTCTAGGCTCTGGAGTTTAACAATGCAACTAAAATGTTTCTCCCATACCTCCAAACTTAAATCTAACATTGTCCTCAATGTTCTAAAGATGAAATTAAAAGCATGAACAAGGAGAAACTGTTACCATTTGAAGTAAAAGAGTTAAGGAAAGATATTACCGTGTTGCATGAGCATGGGTTACCTCCCAAGAAGTGCTAAGTTTAACGTCTTCAGCCAGACGTCAAATACCACAAAATGGCTAATTACCTTTCAAATCATATATCAATAGTCGAAATAACTGTGGGTCAACAAAATCAAATAAAATTGCCACAATTATTAGACAACCGCACCAAATCAGAAAAATTAATAGACAAAGCACATCCTCATCCAAAGTTTCCTGCAAGACAACTGAGTTTTTCTGTGGTGCCCACTTGGGCTTCATATGAGTGTCTTGACAAACAGATTTTTCTGAACTATGGGTTTCTAGTTGTTGGATTTCCTCTTGGACAGTATCAGGAGGATCAGGTTGAGGAGTCGGAAGAGACTCAAGAAATACCTCATGTATACTAGGCTCGATTCCCAAGTTAGGGACTTCTATTATGGATATTTGACCATCACTACCCCCAAACTTAGGGTAATCAGTATTCTCAGACAAACCTCTAACTATTGCTTGAATTTCACGGTCCGTAGAGTCTTTAAAGTACTCGAGAGTTTCTTCTAGTTCAACAGTTTGGTCACCTAACTGACTTAAGAGAATTGTCTCATCAAATTCATCTAAGGAATCACCAAATAAAGTATCGTCCCAATTATCCTGAATTAGATTCTGAACTAAAGTGCTAATCATATTCACTTCCTCCAAGCCATCAGAAGGTTGTCTATTAACATTAAAGACATTTAGTTCAGTGGTCATATTACCAAAGGATATATTCATAAGCCCGGTCCTACAGTTGATGATAGCATTAGATGTGGCTAAAAATGGGCGACCTAAAATCACCGGTATTTGAGCACTAGGGTCCTGAACAAGTTGAGTGTCTAGAACAAGAAAATCCACTGGATAAATAAATTTATCAACGTCAATCAGTACATCCTCTATAACACCACGAGGGACTTTGACAGACCTATCGAGCTAGCTGTGTAGGATCATTTTAGTCGGTTTCAACTCACCAAGACCTAGCTGGGTGTACACATGGTACGGGAGTAGGTTAACACTGGCTCCTAAGTCAAGTAATGCTTTATCAACCATGTGGTTACCAATCGTACAAGATATGGTGGGGCATCCAGGGTCTTTATACTTAGGGGTTGTTTGGTTCAGAAGGATTGAACTTACCTGACCAGCTAAAAAGGCTTTCTTATGGACATTAAGCTTACGCTTTCGAGTACAAAGATCCTTAAGAAACTTGGCATAAGTAGGCATTTGCCTAATTGCTTCTAATAAAGGAATATTTATGTTTACCTGCTTAAAAATCTCCATTATTTCGTTGAAAGTCGACTCTCTCTTAGTTGGAACTAACAACTGTGGATATGGAGCTCTGGGCACAAAATGAGACCTATCGGGAACCACATTGGCATCACCAGAAATTTTATCGGTCTCTTGATTAATGGCTCCTTAAGGGCTCATCTTGGGAACTAGAATGGGAACTAGAAGGTGGATCTACAGTATGTCCACTATTAGGCATGGCTACCTTATTGTCTACCGTTTTACCACTTCTAAGGGTTGTTACAGAGTTCACATGATTGGACTCTTTCTCTCTAGAGGATACTTCATGAATTGCTCTAGTGTTGGGTAGTGGTTGACTAGGTGACTTGCCTCTCTCTCTTTCGCTCAAAAGCTATACTAACTCTGATTTTTAGCTCGAAATAGCACGAGAGTTTTCTGTAAACCTTTCTCAACCGTTTGCTTAAACTCTGCATTGTTATGAGATAAGATGGCCGAGAGACTCTTCTAAGCTCATGATTTTTTTTATCCGACGGAGTCCCCGATATTGATCTGGCCCTAAATGGTTCTTAGTATACCCAAAACTCGGGAGAGTCTGAGAAATACTAGACTGACCTTGACTCTGGCCCTTAGACCAAGAGAAATTCGGGTGGTTTCTCCAACCATGGTTATAGGTATCGGAATATGGATCAAATCTCTGATGGTTTTCAAACCTAGAGTTGTTATAAAGAGCATGGGCTTGCTCTTCGTATCTAGTATGGTGTAACCCTTGATTCATTTCTAAGGCTTCTAGACGCCTAAGAATGTCTGACCCATAATCAACTCTATCGATCCTATGGATAGGATTTCTAGGTATTTCTGGTTCTCTCATTGAAGCCCATTGCCTAATTTTCTCGGCTAACTCGATGAATTCGTCGAAACATTCATCTGGGTCTTGATGGGTAAATTCTCCACCACTAATTGTTTCTACCTGCATACGGGTTTCACTATCAAGGCCCTCATATAAAATTTAGGCCATGTGGGCTTTTTCAAAGCCGTGATGTGGACACTGGTATAACAATTCACTAAACCTTTCAATATAATCATGAAGTTTTTCACCTATTTTCTGCTTAAAGGTTTGGATAGACTGCCGAACAGCTGCAGTCTTATGGTGTGGGTAGAATTTCTTAACAAATGCCTCTACAAGATCATCCCACGTGGTAATTGTTTTAGAAGGAATAAAATGATACCACTCTTTGGCTTTATCATAGAGAGAGAAGTGAAACAAACGTAACCTAAGCACATCTCTGGAGACATTCGGATAGTTCATTGTGTCACAAATCATTTCAAAGTCTCTTATGTGGGTATACGGGTTCTCATTCTCTAACCCCCTAAACTTACGTAGCATGCCAATAGTCTCAGGTCTTATATCAAACCTGGACCGTAGAAAGCCGGTAGAACTACACCTGGGTCACGCACTACCCTAGACGGGTTCAAACGATCCCTAAGAGTTTTTATCGGGACCTCATCATCCTTTTCCTCAACCATTTTGGCAAAAATAGAAGTATTAAAGATATTTTCCTCACAGTGAGAAGAACGTCCAAAAATAGGACTTTCTAGATTAAGGTAGTCGAGATTCTTGTTTCCTAAAATATCACTTGTAGGTTTTTCACGCATAAACCTTCCTAGAGCGTCTCTCTTACGTTCTGGCATACAAGAATTCAACAAAATGTGCACATGCAAATGCTGGGCTAACTAATTTAGGTAAGCTTGGGTTACCTACATCGAAATATACCCAAAGGTACGAGGCTGAGGTTTGTGGACTTTCAGCTGGTAACTCCCATAAGGCCCAAGGCACGGGTGCAGCTTACTAATCCACTAGTTTTCCTAAATTCGGTAGTCTGACGAGATGCAATTGGTGTGTGCAGTATTTTTTTTTTATATAAATAAAATATTAAAATGAACACAAACAAATAAAAGAAAATTACAAGTCCAAAAATAAGGAAAATAAAAACTAACAAAAATAAAAGCTTCGGTTTTCTCCTTTTATGGCAAGTTCAACTTTTCACCTTCGTTTCAAGCAAAACCTGCACAACAAAAACAAAAATACCCAAAGTAAAATCAAAGAAAATAAAAATAAAATATATACACAAAACCTAAATAAAAAAAATGTAAAACCTAAAACCTAAACCTAATTACAAGTCCGCGTCGGCGGCGCCAAAAACTGATGTAGTTTTTACAGTGATAAGTACAGATTCGTTGCTCGGACTCTTTTTAAAGATTTGGTTTTTGATTATTAAAAGAAAATACTAAGACAAACTAACTAAAATTGATTTTTTTTTTAACAAGGAGAGATGAGTCTAGGGCTTTGGATTCCGCTACTTCTAATGATGGTAAACTCAATAATTAAAGCTTTGGCATAATACTCCTATTTTACTCAAAACAATTTTCGAACTCAATCTCATGCTTTGGAAAATATAACACTACAAGCTCTTTTTTTATGACTTTCGTCGCTATTCTAAGGCCTAATCCTCCTTCGCTTATAAAAGAACGGTAGAAACTACCCAAAACAGTTTTTACGAAGCATGTAAGAAGAGAGAATTTTTAGACAAATTAAAACACAATTTTGGAGTAAATATGCCAAAGAAATTAATTACTAAATATTACCCATTAAAAATAGTTTCCTCCAAAACCCTAGAAAAGAAATTTAGCTGCTCATAGATCGAAGATTGGAGAAAATTTCATTAATCATTGTATTAAAAATATTAATAAAAGTGCTTACAATGATTTCCAGAGATAAACGACCGTCTCTGATGGTCTTTGTTTTAAGACTGCTTGACAACGATAGATGATTCTCTCTGTCATTGTTTTTAAGACTGCTCCTTTTACGACTGCTTTTGGTGGTGTAATGTTCTTCGTGTTCTTGGGTTTTTGCAGCAGCAAGTAACTTTTCTAACTTCTGATTTTTTCGATTCTAAGCTCTCTATTCTTCCCCAAAGTCTCCGAATATCCTTTCCGTAACTTCATCCAAGCCTATTTATATACCTCAGGGATACAAATCTTCCCGAATATACCATGATTTTCTTCTCTCCAAAGTCTCGGAGCTTTTCTTCTCTTCACGGGAAATAAGCCTTCGGGGTTGATTTCTTTCCTTATTTTTCTCTTCTTTCCGCGTCCAAGCTTTCCTAAACTAGATAGATACGATCCTGTGAGATTTATTTATTTTCGGAAATAACCAAATGATCCCGAGATGTCGTCATTCACTGTTTTGCCGAGGAAAGTAAGTAAACTTCCTTTTTTATCGAACTTCAATCAATTATCAGCCCTGGTTTACGTTAACAGGGCTAAACCAAATCGAACCAGTGAGAAAGTCCGAGCAAATCCAGCCCAAAACAACCTTTTCAATAACTGCGCAGGTGTGAAGCTATTCTTCCCGCCAAAAATCCATTTCAAATGGAGATGAAGGTGACCTCCCCCTATCCTGTACGGGTCTGCCAATAGAGTTGCCCTGGAAATGAGTTTCCCCTTATCAATTGAGGTGCCCCTTATCCAAAACAGGGATCCCCTTAGTAATTCTTCTTAGGTGTAATTATGACTTTTCTGGGGAGTCTGTAGCATACTTCCGGGGTGCCTGTAGTGCGTCTTCTGGGTGCCTTTAGTAATTTTCTCCCACGAGCGCAAAAACCACTTTTCGAGCCAATTTCGCCGCAAAAGCTTATTTCTCCCAAAACACCTACAAAGACATAAAATACCAAAATAAGCGCAAAATCGAGTACTAACATTACAGAGAATTGAGACTAAAATAGACACATAAATGCGTCCATCATAAGCCACTCAAATCGTCCGGCGAAGTTGAGTGGTCGAGATTAGTTTGCAATCGGGAAGTGTGATCACGCTAGTTTGGGCGGACGATTTGGGATAACCAGGCATGGTATGCCTTGGCCGATCAGGTGAGGGGATAGATGGGTCCACGGTGGTCATGTTTGTATGACCGGACCTGCTTAATCTAATCTTGGACCCTCCATTCGTGCCGGAGAAGATGGACGCTCGTGATGCTCAAAAACCCTAATTTTGGGTTTCACGGCCGTGCGTCATGCTCTATTCGGGCGTACGAATCGGGATGACCAACCATGGTTGGTCCTGACTGATCGGTCAGGTATGTAGGCGGGCCCACGGTGATTGTGTTGACATGCTCTGGGCCCTTTGAATCTACATTTACACCCTCAATCTATACCTGCGAAGATGGATGGTTGAGACTGTTTTGCGACACATGTAATGTGCCGCAAACCCTAATTTAGGGTTTTCCATCCATACTGCTCTGGTTTGGACATGTTGGCAAGCTATGCCAATCTTTTGGGGAGGCCGACCATGTGGGGCCCGCGTTGGTTCGGTAGCGAACATTTCATACCTGCTTGGGGGTTATGGAATTGATCTGGGCCATCCAATCATGCTGGTGAAGTTGGATGATCGTGATCATTTCCAGACTGATACGGACAGTCCGGATGCTCAATCGGGCTAGTATAACACACCTAGAGTTGCTCAATCGGGCTAGTATAACACACCGAGAGTTGCAGCTTGTACGGGTATTTCGTACATGCTTTCATTATAATGCTTGGAGATTCGTGTTGCTCTGCTGAGAGCAACACTCAGTCATCATGCCACACTGATAATGAGTACAAGAAATACAAGGCTGGTTACGCATTAATTAATAATGCTGTAAATTCACAGGGTATATGGGATTGTTGCTACATGCTCCAACCTGGATGAATTTCGTGTATTTAATTCACAGAATGGGATTGTTGTCACATGCTCCATTCTAGGTGAATTAGTAAAGTGAAGAAGTATTCAACACTTATTAATGGCTTTATCTTTTACAAGATGTTAGCGCATAATTTTCTGACTTTTACAATTTTAACCTTAAATGAAAATCCACCATCAACACATGACTATACACTCCTCGAAACGAATATGATGATTCAAATATCTCATATCTCGATTTTGCAAATAGATTAATTCTAGTGTCATTCGCCAACTGAATTCCCAGAAAATAATCTATTTTATCTCATTACTCCGTTCCATGGCTGATCCCCGGCTGATTCCATGGATTAGTAATAGATAACCATTTTTATCTCATTACTCCATTTCATGGCTTATTCTCGACTGAATTCCATGAATTAGTAATAGATAATCAATCCATTTTATTACCCCGTTTCATGGATTCTTCCCGACTGAATTCCATGAATTAGTAATAAATATCCACTGTCTGGGCGTCTGAGCCACCGTCGAGTAAGTCCCGAGAAAATGGTGCAAGTGTACTCGACACTAATGCACGAACGAGCACCCGAACGCACGAACGAGCATTCGAAAATATGGACAAACGAGAAACTTATGGAGGAAAATAATATTAAATAAAATAAGCAAGAGGCGTGAGTCTGGGCCCACCGGCCGGCCGGCCATGCCGCCGTGGCCGGTCCCCTCTCCCCATATTTTATTTTATTTTTATTTATTTACCTCATCTCATGGAAACTCCTTCATTTGAGCAAAATCCCTCATTTGATCGAAACTCCCTCGTTTGAGCGAAACTCTTAGTTTTTCATACTTTCATTGAACAAAATAGGGAAAGGTGTCACGGGACCGGGCCACCTAGACGGCAGGCCATGCCCTAGCCGTGGACGGTCCAATACCTTATAATCCCTTATTTTATCATTATTTCCATCATCTCATGGAAATCCATCGTTTGAGCGAAAACCCTAGTTTTTTTCAATATTTTCTCAAATATTGCCCAAATCCTAGAAAAGCCAAAAAGTCAAATGGTCACTTGACCGGCTAGGCTACTCACGTGAAATATTAAAATATTATTATTTTAATATTCTCAAAATATCGGTCGCACGAGCGGAGTTCTGCTCGCTCATTCGAGCAAAATTGAGAGTTTCAGTCAAGATCAAACTCTTCTAAAAATCCAAAACATTGCTCAAACGCACACCAGAAAGTACCAATACTCTCACGACTGAGACACAAATATCATGGTGACACGGGCATGCTACCTTGACCTACCAAGGCCGGCCCTAAGGCTTGCAATGAGACGGTCCCACATATCTTTATAATTTTGACCTAATTTGTAATCAATTGCTCATATTGGGTCCAAACTCTTTCCAACCAACTTGGGACTCGCTCAAACGACCGTCAGCTGGTCCCACAACCACCAAGGGCCGGTTACATGCCCTCTTGTT
The DNA here is from genome assembly GCA_023531295.1 of Papaver armeniacum. Taxonomy (NCBI): domain Eukaryota; kingdom Viridiplantae; phylum Streptophyta; class Magnoliopsida; order Ranunculales; family Papaveraceae; genus Papaver; species Papaver armeniacum. The sequence continues at coordinate 17,544 of JAJJWW010012099.1, forward strand.
TGGTCCCTTATCTCTCCATAACTAGGTTTTACTGCCTAACGCTCACAAGCGCTATTTTAATAAACGATTAAACCAGCGTTTGATCGTTCTTTCACAAACTGGTCAACAAAGGACTTTGGTGTATGCTCACTCGAGCACTCAGGTGCTACATAGTCGACCATCATCCCATGTAGCCGGTCACTCCTAGTGACCTATTTTCAGTAAATCATCAATTGATCAGCAATTGATCAAAATTAGGGGTTCGAACAAATGCTCTGTAAATCATAATTCTGAGCGAGTTCAAGCACTAATAATTCTATGTTGATCCAGTAATAAACAGAGTTAATTACATAATATTCGGTATATAATATTGGGTCACGTTACTAATAATTTATCAAATGAGCAATACTTGCTCAGTTGCTCAATTATTGATCCGACTATCAATATTTAGTAATTTATCGAATACTTGCTCAAATGCTCGAATATTGATCCAACTATCAATATTCAGTAATTTACAATATTTGCTCAGACGAGCAATATCAACATCATTCATTCTAGAACTATACGTCCAGCAGACATGTTCAATTCATGAATCCTAGAGCATTCAGCAGTCATGCTCGACTGAACAATACTTAGACCCATCGTCTAATCAAGTCAACGACTGACTAATCAAATACACGTCTGCTATGCAGACTCCACGTTCGTGAGATATCAATCACGTCACATGGGGGATATTAATTAGGGTTTTGGTATGGCGGCCTACAACACTTGTGTTCATCCACAATGAGAAATATGAGGAAGTCATGTAAGCAGTTGAGGGAGTTAGCAAAGTAGTGGGTGGACAATCAACCAAGTCTCCGCACGACATGGAACTGGTTAAACCACGATTTCCCACTTTCCTACTCTTTCACTCGAGCAACCGTCACACTTACTGGAGATCAATGTGTCTACTATTCTGGAAATATTAATAAGTCACTGAATCGACGACTGAAAACAAGACAATTTTTTTCTAGCAATCATTCTCAAGAATTCCATCAATCGACTAGAACTTATTCAAACTCAACAGTTCACATAAAACTTGCAGAAACCTTAAACACATTCACAATCCTTGATCATCATTGATCTCACACACTTCTCATCTTCCCTCCTACAAGTCAACCTACTTCCTTCTTTGTGATCGAATTGACTCTGGAACGACCATTGTCTTGGTTTAGGCCGGAGTCCTACATATTGATCTCTCGAACTCAAAGCAGTCCCGTGCAGTGCATCTGTTTGAGGTTAGGCAGTTCGCTCGGTTGACGAGCCTCCGTTACACGGTCGTCTCTCCATTCCCTAAAAAAATAGCGAATCGTTTATCCCATCTACAAATACCCTCCATAATCGGTAGACAATACTATAATCGGTAGTTTATATTGATGTATGTTGATTTGTGTTACGAAAATTATAATTGGTAGTTAAAATAGTAATCTCGTGATGTTCTTTATCTACCAATTGTGGTAGTAGCCCCAAATTCAAAATTTTCAAAAATCAATGGAATTTTGAATTTCTCTATTTGCATAATCGGTAGTTTAGTGATGTTTATTATCTCTACCGATTATACAATCGGTAGTCTCGTGATGTTCTTTATCTATCGATTTTGGTAGTAGCCCCAAATTCAAAATTGTCAATAACCAATGGAATTTTGAATTTCTCTATTTGCTCAATCGGTAGTTTAGTTATGTTTATTATCTCTACCGATTATACAATCGGTAGTCGCGTGATGTTCTTTATCTACCGACTGTGGTAGTAGCCCCAAATTTAATTATTTCAAAACAAATCAAACAAAAGAAGAATATAGTCACAATCGGTTGATAAAAACCAATACTAAACTACCGATTATGAAGGGACATATAAGTATTTTCCAACCTTTTTTGTCTTATTAGTCGCCCCTAATTCTTTCGGGGTCGCCCATAAAGATGCAAGGTATTTTTGATAACGATTCACACTAGAAATATTTTACGAGTAATCAAATTCTCATGGCAATTTCTATGAAATGGCAAAGATGGAAAAATATGTCGTTCTTGTTAGTCGTTGTTCCACCTAGTACATCTAAGTAAGTTGATGTTACGCTTAATCTTAAACATAAGTATTTTGATTTCAACGAACTACAAAGGTAGCAAAATTAAAAGTTACAACTTCTCTAACGTCGTCCATTATTATCTTCTGGGACTGGAGTCAATTCTCCAAGATCTGAGATACCCTCACTTTCCAACAAACTTTGTAAATGTTGAAAAGCGGAAGTAGATGGTTGAAGACTACTAACCGATTGTTGGAAAGTACTCGGTGCTCCAAACGTATAAGTGGTTTTTTGAGGTGGTATAACAGTGTAATAAAGTTCACTTGGGTTGTAAGGCGAGAATGATGATGAAATGCGTCTCGGATCAGGTTGTATCACTAGAGGTTGAGAAACAGGAACAATTTGTGGTGAAGTAATGGTGCTTGTGTATCTCCCACCAATGTATTATTTTCGTGCCATGATCTGAAAAAGCGGGGGTAAACAACCACACCCAATAATTAGTTCGGCAATATGTATGGACTAAACTCCATTATAATTCCGAGAGCACCAACTTAAAAGTGAGATTCAATCAAGAAATATATCAAAGAGCTTTCTTTCTCAATACAATCAGCAAATCAGACAGATAGAAAGCCGTGAGCCTGATTGATATGAGAAATAACTTGGACAGTACTAAAGACCAATGCCCAAGTGTCAATCTAGTTATATTCAACAAACAAGGTTGGATTTATCAACTGTGATTGAACTACGCAAAACCTGTGATATTTCAATTATATAAACAAATATAATGCGAAAAAGAAATAACACATACACCAGAAATTTTGTTAACGAGGAAACCGCAAATCAATAAAAACCCCGGGACCTAGTCCAGATTTGAACACCACACTGTATTAAGCCGCTACAGACACTAGCCTACTACAAGTTAACTTCGGATTAAAATGTAGTTGAGCCCTAACCAAGTCTCACACCGATTAAGGTACGGTCCCGTTCCTTACGCCTCTAGAACCACGCCGGGTTCTGCGCACTTGATTCCCTTAGCTGATCTCACCCACAACTAAGATTTACTACGACCCAAAGTCGAAGACTTATAAACAAATCTGTCTCCCACAAATATGTTTATCCTTTATTCTTTTTGCTCCGTCTTTTGATACAAAGATCAAGGTGAACAAAAACCAACTAATACCCCAGACTTATACTCCCGAAGAGCAACCTAGAAATATCAATCACCTCACAATAACCTGACTGATTAACAGAAAAGTTATTGCAGAATCACAAGAGTCTGAGATGAAAAACTATTGTGATTACTTTGTATATCTTACCTATCGGAGATAAATTTCGAGTAAATATTGTAGAAAATAAAACTCAATACGATAGAACAAGTAAGATCAGAATATGCAACTACAAAGAAAATAGTTGGATCTGGCTTCATGAATCCCAAATGAAGTCTTCAAGTCGTTAACCTAATAATGATTTTGGAAAAACCTAGGTTAAAGGAGAATCGACTCTAGTTTGCAACTAGGACACATGAAAGTGTCGGTATTAGGTTTTCCAGTTGCTAGAGTTCTTCCTTATAAAGCCTTTCAAATCAGGCTTCTTACAATCAAAGCTAAGATAGCTTAGTAACAAAGCATTCAATATTCACCGTTAGATGAACTCTTGATTTAAGATTCAAGCTAAGTCTGCTTAAAAATTAAGCAATCAATCTCCACCGTTAGATGGTCTTAGCTTGTTACACGAAAATGAAATATACTTATATTAGATATGGGTAACTATATTTAAACGTGTATATTGAGTTGGCTCAATAACAGTTAACCGAAGTTAGCCATATGAACACTTTTGAATTAACCATATTCATCTAACACTTCTATATAAAATATGATGATCAATCAATCATGATGTATAATCAAATGAATCTAATTTTACTTCAAATAGAGTTGTTCAATTGTTCACTATCTCATAGAAATATTCATGAACGTATTAAAACGAAATCGGATTGATTCGTAATCGTATAAAGTACTTATACAACAATCAATTCATGAACATTAAGCCATGGTTTGCAAAGTTAATTTTCATTCCTTAAATCATAAATGTTTTAGTTCATGAGTATGAGAATCATACATAACCGATTATAGAACTTAACCGCCGTGTTCGCAAACTGGGTACGCGAACAGCAGCTCCGGACCTTGGCCTAGTCAAGCCGTTCGCCAACCCGGTTCGCGAACAACTGTTCCATACCCAACTCAGATAAACCCTTTCCTATACTAGGTACGCAAACAAGAGTTCCGAACCTTCGCAGGTAAATCCGTTCGCATACTAGGTACGCAAGCAAGAGTTCCGGACCTGAATCATCACAATACAGTTTGCATACTATATACGCATACTGTGTTGTATCCAGACATGGGTAATTGTTCTAAACTCTTATTTCAATCAATGGAACATCCTTAGAAGACGACAATGGTAATCTCACACATACCATTAGCTTCAAGTAATTTTCAAGTGATCGAATGATCAATACGAAATTTCCCAAGCTAACATCCAATGATTGTCTCACACAAATCATATAAGATGTTCAAGGTAATTTTCACATGATCATCTTTTGACTTAATATTTAGTTTCCAGCAAATAAATTATTTCCAACTAAACTCGTCAAGAATATGATAAACATAGCTAAAGCAAAAAGATTCCAACACATATTTCGAGAAATAGATAAGCGAGATAAACTCGGCTCGAAATATCAAATGCGTATAATGTAAAAGTCTATATAGTTATACGACTTAGTCTCATTATAAGATAAAATAGAATAGACTTCAAAGTGATAAATAAGTTTTAGTCTCCACATACCTTTTGTTGATGAAGTTCCTCCAAGTTCCTCAGTAGATCTTCTTCTTCAATTGGTGAATGTCGTGAAGTCTGAAGCTTAACTACACATTCTATCCTAATCCGAGACATAACTATAAGTAAATTAGAAATCAAGTATATAGTTTTGATCAACTAAACCTGACGAACAAGCTTGAGATAGCAACGCTTGCGAGTTCGACCGAGCAGTGCTCTAACATGATTTGTTGCTCCTAGTAGAATCAGAAGACTATGGACACCCATCAGCGTTTATAATTGGACTCATTCCAAACATTGCGTCCTTCTATCATCTTCGACACATACCCAAGTATGTAGACCCCATTTGCCAAACCAGCCAATGCATATCGTTAAGTTGTCTCTTCAGCTAATCATTACTGGCATCCACATTGTAGTAAGGATAATTACGTTCCATAGCTTGGGAAATAATAAGAATCGTGACTGGCTCACATTGTGGAGTAATACTTGGCATCTCCAACGGATTTTAGGAAAATTTGACGAAGAAGATGAAGAACTTTCATCCGTGGTAGGGCAAGTCATAAAGCATGGATATTTTGGAGGCGGCTGGCTAGGAACGATATTTGTATCAAGACGCATACGTGATAACCCTGGGAATTAAACCCATAAATGTGCATGTTGTGTGTACCAATTATATGCTTTGGAATCAATTAATACCAGTTAACATACTGCGCTTCAGTAATATCCACTCGCGTGTTTAGTTCACACCTCACCATGACGTCATTATCTCTCGAACGAAATCTGATATGGAGGTTTGCATCTGACGTGGCGGGTTAATTGCAATTGCATAAATCCCCTGTAATTGGAACAATAGTCTTTCTCCCAGGTACCAAACACCTATGTCCATTTCCCGAGTGCGAAAAACAACTCACCGGAGAGAATAATCAATAATAGCTCGTACCTGCTCATTTTGAAACTCAGGAAAGTTCAAGTAAAGGTGGGCAACAACATTCTTGTGGCTCCGAGTCACCTGTTGATACCTTTAAACAAAACAGGAAGCCGAGCAGTCGCTACCAGTGTCCTTCGCCAAGTTATTCGTGTAGTACATGTTAAGCATTAGAATTATATTGGTATTGTCTTTAAGAACTGGTTTACCAACACTAAAGTAGGTATACCACCAATAGTGCAAATTAATCCATAATTTAATATTTTTGACCATGTCTGTTTTTTTGTTCATAAAAATTCTTTAAATTTAAAAATAATAATTTAGATATTTACCTTTATGATGCCCCGAAAACCAATGAAGTTAGGTATACCTATGGACGCTTGATCCAACCTACAATACATTTTTCTTAAAATTGTAGACACCCAATCATAATATGATGCTTTTTCAAGATATTCTAAAGCTTCAAGCCAACCAATACGAGAAATAGTAGTCGAGTTTGGAGAAAACGTCTGACCCATCAACCATAAGATAAATACTCTTTCGAGTCCAGGATATTCAGCTTCATTTGTTGAGTTTTCTTGTATAAAATGAAACGCTTCAACGCTGAACAATGTATTCCACCTCCTTTGAAATCTTTATGATCTGCACGTACTTGTGATCCTAAAAAATGAGGGAAGAAGATTCTTTCATTTATCATTTGACATCCATTCGTTTTGGTTGAATGGTACATGCTCCCACATTCCACTTGGAATCCCACAAATGAAATACAAACCAAGGGGGTAGTTCATATTTACAAGAATAATATCAAGTTATCAACTATAAATTATTCTGGATTATTTAATAAATGCTTAAAAAAATTAAGTTTAGTTAAACAGACTTACCAATTTCAAAATCCATGAAATGGAACGTGTGCATGGTTGGCCACCACCTTTTCTACCAATATTTTCGTAATTTTGTTGTTATGTTTTCTAGGCTTTACAAAATAAAATACACGCCAGAAATATCTGTCAACTCTTGCTCGGACTACAGCGGGTTGACCAAAATAAATAACATTTAATTCTTTGAATCCACCTCTCATATTCTAATAATTCTCAAACCGCTCTTGATGTCCCGACACATGACCTTCAGCTAATGCTAGAGCAGCAACGACACTCGGCGAAGCAAACAGTGCTTCACGATTCTGATTAAAATCTACATATGTGGCAGGCCTTGGTATTTTTTCATGTTTTCGGTCTCTTTTATGCCTCAAACTGTTGACGTAAGCTCTTACCAAATTGCTCATTTTGTAGCAAGATTTTGTTTAGAAGAATAGGAAGAAGAGAGTGGAGTGGTGTGGCGTGAGTAAAAATGAATTCAAATGAAGGACTTTATAGCATTTGAAAGTTGTTGTAAAGACCCTCAAGCTCGTCAACGCTATTAGACTAGTCAAGAGACGTCTTAGCCGCTAATTACTCGATTAGTTTAACACGAACATTAATTAATAGGAATTAATCTAACAACGATCTAGATACGAAATTAGTATCATTGGATAGATCTCGAAAATTACGCAAAATGGACTACCCGAACGTGTCATTCGGATATCAGACGAAGAAGATATCATTGGTTTCGTTCGAAGGGTAAAATAACCTTTTGCAGTATAGCCTACCTGGCTGCCCTTATCTTTTGGCCGGGTACGTTTAGTATTTTGGGTCGGCCTTATCAAGATCAAGTCGAGAAGATAAGCACATGTTTCTTATTCTTCTTCTTCCTTCTTCTTATTTTTCTTCCTTCTTCTGTTGAAGATCAAGAGACTAATTTGAGATAAATCTTGAGAGGATTATATCGTGAGGATGTACAAGAGAAGGAGGAGTTGGTGTTTCTGTTAATCATGAATAAGAAGATTAAGTTGTTGTTACAATTGAAGATAAGGTTTCTGAAATTAGGATTTGTGGATTTGATTGATGTTCTGAAGACCTAGAAGATGAAATTAAAGTTGCAGGTGAATGATTATAGATGGGTATGACATGAAATAGGGGATACGGAAGTTAGGGTTTGTGAAAAGATGAATTGAATTAGGGTTCTTGAGTTGATTAAGGAATTGTGTAAAATTGAAGATGAAATTGGAGGTTCAGAAGTCTAAATGAAGATGGGTTTGTTCTTAATTGATGTATGATTGAAGATGTACAGTTGTGTTAGCGAAGAATCATGATTTAGGGTTCTGTTCTTGAGGATTTTGGATAAGAAGTAATTAAAAGATGAAATCAGGTGTCTTGAGGGACGATTAATGATGGGTGGTGAGAAGAACTGCTGGATTGAGTCAAAGCAAAGAACAACATATCAAATGTTTGGGTAAAACTGAATTGAGGTAAATGTTTGCTTCCAGTAAAGTATTTAGATTGTTCTTTGTTGAGTATATGAAGTTGTTAATGAATTGAGAAATGAAGTGACATGAACTGGAATTATAGTTGAAGCTGAGATACAACTGTGGATGTTAGGAACTGAATGTGTATGTGTGGTTTGAGAAAGTTCAGAAAGATAGTGGTGTTGTCTGGGTGTTTGAAATTGCATGAGGTATATGAATTGATGAAGGTGTTGCTCTAGTTGAAGTTAAAGAATGCAGATGTTTTTATAGTTGCATCTAGTAATAGTTTAAGTAGAAGCTTGTTGTTGCAGGTACTGAGTTTGGTGGAGTTGGTGGTGTTTTCGCTGAAGATGAATGAAGAGTTGATCTGAGTTTGGTTTTGGGGTATGTGACAGAGAAGAGTTGAGTTAAATGGTGAATTATAGTTGTAAGTTGAATTACAAAGGTTTTGTGGTGAAATAGGAATTATAGATGATGTTATTGTTGAGATTTAGGGTGTGTGTGTGTGTGCGCAAGGTTGTTAGATTGGTGGTATTGATGCTGTTGTGAGTATTGCAGGTGGTGGTGGAGTTATCTGTATAGGTGGAGTTGATAACAAGAGATTGGTGTTGGTGGTTTTGTTTGTATGGCAGTGGTGATGCTAAGGCATATGTCGTGGTATTGTTGTGTTTGAGATCTTGTGGAAATGAAATCGAGTATCTGGTGGTTGTATAATTTCAGTTAGTGGTTCTGAAAAAGTGAAGCTAAGTTATGAAGGTGGGATTGAGTCTCTCAATTGAGATATGGTAGAATTATTGCTTATGTTGTTTATTCAAGTGGAAATAGAACTGATTTAATAGTATGAGTGAGTTTCAGGGTGGAGGTCTTAGTGGTTTGAGTTAATGAGCATGTATATCAGATGGTTGTGTTGAGCTGCAACTGCAGATAACATATGAATTGTAGAAAGATGTTGCTTAAAGATGCAATTGCAGGTAAACTGAGCTTGTGTTTGTAAATAGATTATGAAGCTTATTTAGAATAAATGTGTTGTAGTGTTGAGAAGTTCCAGTTTAATATGTTTGAAATGAAATCTGTAATAAAAGTTTAGATTAGGCTTTTGGCCTATTAGTCATCCCAGTCAGATTAGCTGACTCAATATGTTAGCTGACTTAGTGTGACTGACTGAGTTAACTCAGTGACCAGACCTGACCAGACTTGGCTCGGTGTACCTAGACCTGAATTGACTCAGTTGACCGATCCATGTTTGACTTGACCTTGACTATTGACATGACCTTAGACGTTGACTGTTAGAGACCCGTTGACTATTAGTTTGATCGTTAGAGACTGTCAGTTGACCCAGATGGACCGGGCCTTAGATTAATGGGTCGGGGTTGAGGACTTGGGCATAGGACTAGTTTAATTAAATTAGATGTTTTGAACCACTTATGGCCTGAATTAGCCTTTGGCTTATTCTACAAGATTATAGATATTCATAAGACTTATCGAATGGACGATAGAACCAACCTAATTGAATTAGTAAACCTTATCTATACTAAAGATAGAAAATGATAATGTGTAAAGTCATAAATGGGCGTAGAACCATTAGATAGAACTATATGATTCTTGTATAAGCCATTTTGGCTAGATTCTTAGAGTTCTTGTGTGATTAACAGTTAGTATTTATTAACAACGATTGATTCAAAAGATGAACCAGTGGATCGTGGATCTCAAGGTAGGCGTGGCTTGTCATCAAAAGAGGTGGGAATACATTTAACTCTTTTGTAACCATTGTTGTTTCTTTTACAAAAGTCTTTGTTTAACAAACTTATGCTTTGTTTGATTATGCATTCCATGTCTCGTTTTATTTATATTACGATTGTTCTGTTGATTCTTTGAATCTTTCCACGAATTGGAAAGGACTTGTAATGTTTGCTTGTCATATGGACTTTTATGGGAAATAAGGATTTCCACTTATGGTATATAGGATATGCTCCTTCACATTTATATCTACTGCTTTTACGAGTAATCGGTGTGGAATTGGCATCAATATTAGTAATCGGTGTGGAATTGGCATCAATATTATACATTGTTTGAAGAAGGAGTTTGTCCATATACATGTATGTTTACTTCAGTGACTTAGTCACTGTTTAATGTTTCGGAAAACATGTATTTTTTTCCAAATCTTGCTTATGATTACATGAAAGTTAAATGTTATTTCTACTGGGCACCCCTTTTAGGGATGATGTGCTCACCCATTCCCACTTTCAGTTTCAGAGACAGATCAGAGTTGCGCAGCGAAAGCTTCGAGGAGTTGAGTCCGTTAGTTATTTAACTTCGGCTATGTTCATTATGTTGTATATTCTATTTGTAAACCATATGACTATTGTATATGTATCATTTGAGAGGAGTTCTTGTATATATATATTTCTGAGCGGGGCTTGTTTTGGGTTAAGTTTTGTAACAGATTTCTAAACCGAAGGTTTAAGTAAAGGATTTAGATTCTTAGTGCCTCTTTATTTAGTTAATCTCTTGGATTAGTCAGCTGCTAGCTTAGGGGGCGCTACAGTTATGGTATCAGAGCTCACTATTAGATATTACATGGGAAAAGATGGGAATAGTCAGTGCCAGTTAGTGAACTAGATTAGTCTAGAACTGAGTTGGGTTGTGAGATAAATCGTAATCCCTAAAATCTATCAATAATTAAAAGATGTATTTGATTGATTGATTTGTTTGTTGATTGTTCGCAATTGTAATGGAGTAAAAATTTTAGGGTACACCAATAATTTTATCTAATAAAGATTAGAGGATAAGTAGTTTAAAATTATGAACACATACACAAATCAATACTAAAAATAGTGAGATTAGTATTATTGATAAATCTTGAAAGTCACATAGAAACTTATTGAATACCATGACTTATATGTAGGGTCAACAATTTATAATCACATAAATGTTAATAATATTTGTAATAGTAGTTAGAATAGTAGTTCAATCGTCAATGCTAATAATAAAAGAAAATATTATAATGGTAAATTATAAATGAAAATAATAGTAATAATAATTTTTAATAGAGTAATGTTAGCATTTGTCAATTAGTATCATAATGAACATAACTTAAATTAAAATCTCATTAACAATTATGAAACGATTAAATAATGATTAGGATTTAATTAGCTTTGGAAAATTAATGTTTTTATACGAGTGGGTTTTGTGAATTAAACTAATGACATATTAGAAATATATGGTTAACGATTAATCCAGATAGATAATATACGACTTATTAGATGAAACCTAAGAACGTACGGATATATTGCATAAAATAAAAAGACTAAATTTCTTGGTAGTCTTAATTATACTCAAACTTTCTTTAGTCTAATGACTGATTTGGTAAATCACTAACATTAACTAAGTACATATGAAGAAATAATAATAATAGTATTTGAATGCTTAGAACGATATTAGACTTGAAAGAAAATGGATATAGTAATAGAATACTTTTCCACTATAGAAAAAGAGTTAAAGACTATTAGGACATATTAAAATTTTATGCAGACTAAACTTTGAAAATCATAGTAATTACCAACGCCATTATTTTACAAGATATATTATACGGATTCAACAGGAATAAATAAAATCAAAAATATCAATCTTTATGTGAATGTAGAATCATATTTAAGGATTAAGACTTAGTGTACTAACTGGACTATCGGTAAACCAATAATGATAATAATAAAGATAGTGAGAACAGTGAACCTATTGATAATAATATCTTAATAATTATGTTAATAACAAATTTAAGGTAGATAATATTTGGAAAATTTATATATTATATAACAGTAAAGTTGAAATGTCAGATATTATAAATTAACGTGAATCGAATTTGTATTTCTTATAATGATAAAATAAATAAATAATAATAACGTTAAATAAAAATGACGTGAACTATTTATATATTTTACGAAGTAAATTTATCGGACTTACACCAGTTAAGATAGAAGTTAAAGACTAATTAATCTTAATAAATTAATACTTGGTTAATCCAGCACTGGGGAATACTGAGGTTGGTAATTCTTGTGTGTTCCTGTGATACTTGTTAAGTAGGTAGGCATTGTCAGGCGTCGCGAACCTAGACATGGCAACTGCATTCTGGTAGCACTAGGCATAGAAGGAAAACTTGCTTCTATTAGTGAACTGATAGAACCCAAATTTTACTAAGAGACTTTATTGTAAAGTATGTTCTCTCGTAATTAGAACATGTGACTTATTGAAATAGAAATTAGTTTTTTTTTAAACTTGAGCTACAAATTTTAAATCTTAGTTGTAGAAAGCCATATAGGTTTGTGCTTTGTTTTTATGTTGTCTGCGCTTAGACAAGAGATAGGATTATTCTTTAAGGTGGGGAGATTAGAAGGATGGTTTGATTTTCGAGGACGAAAATGAATAAGGTGGGGAGAATGTAAAGACCCTCAAGCTCGTCAACGCTATTAGACTAGTCAAGAGACGTCTTAGCCGCTAATTACTCGATTAGTTTAACACGAACATTAATTAATAGGAATTAATCTAACAACGATCTAGATACGAAATTAGTATCATTGGATAGATCTCGAAATTTACGCAGAATGGACTACCTGAACGTGTCATTCGGATATCAGACGAAGAAGATATCATTGGTTTAGTTCGAAGGGTAAAATAACCTTTTGCAGTATAGCCGACCTGGCTGCCCTTATCTTTTGGTCGGGTGCGTTTAGTATTTTGGGTCGGCCTTATCAAGACCAAGTCGAGAAGATAAGCACATGTTTCTTATTCTTCTTCTTCCTTCTTCTTTTTTTCTTCCTTCTTCTGCTCTTTCTCTTTCTTCTTCTGTTGAAGATCAAGAGACGAATTTGAGATAAATCTTGAGGGGATTAGATCGAGGATATACAAGAGAAGGAGGAGTTGGTGTTTCTGTTAATCATGAATAAGAAGATTGAGTTGCTGTTACAATTGAAGATACGGTTTCTGAAATTAGGATTTGTGGATTTAATTGATGTTCTGAAGACCTAGAAGATGAAATTAGAGTTGCAGGTGAATGATTATAGATGGGCATGACATGAAATAGGGGATACAGAAGTTAGGGTTTGTGAAAAGATGAACTGAATTAGGGTTCTTGAGTTGATTAAGGAATTGTGTAAAATTGAAGATGAAATTGAAGGTTCAGAAGTATAAATGAAGATGGGTTTATTCTTAATTGATGTATGATTGAAGTTGTAGAGTTGTGTTAGTCAAGAATCATGAGTTAGGGTTCTGTTCTTGAGGATTTTGGATAAGAAGAAATTAAAAGATGAAATCAGGTGTCTTGAGGGACAATTAGTGATGGGTGGTGAGAAGAACTGCTGGATTGAGTCAAAGCAAAGAACAACAGATCAAATGTTTGGGTAAAACTGAATTGAGGTAAATGTTTGCTTCCAGTAAAGTATTTAGATTGTTCTTTGTTGAGTATATGAAGTTGTTAATGAATTGAGAAATGAAGTGACATGAACTGGAATTATAGTTGAAGCTGAGATACAACTGTGGATGTTAGGAACTGAATGTGTATGTCTGGTTTGAGAAAGTTCAGAAAGATAGTGGTGTTGTCTGGGTGTTTGAAATTGCATGAGGTATATGAATTGATGAAGGTGTTTCTCTATTTGAAGTTAAAGAATGCAGATGTTTTTATGGTTACATCTAGTAATAGTTTAAGTAGAAGCTTGTTGTTGCAGGTACTGAGATTGGTGGTGTTTTCGCTGAAGATGAATGAAGAGTTGATCTGAGTTTGGTTTTGGGGTATGTGACAGAGAAGAGTTGAGTTAAATGGTGAATTGTAGTTGTAAGTTGAATTACAAAGGTTTTGTGGTGAAATAGGAATTGTAGATGATGTTATTGTTGAGATTGAGGGTGTGTGTGTGTGTGCAAGGTTGTTAGATTGGTGGTATTTATGATGTTGTGAGTATTGCAGGTGGTGGTGGAGTTATCTGTATAGGTGGAGCTGATAACAAGAGATTGGTGTTGGTGGTTTTGTTTGTATGGAAGTGGTGATGCTAAGGTATAGGTCGTGGTATTGTTGTGTTTGAGATCTTGTGGAAATGAAATCGTGTATCTGGTGGTTGTATAATTTCAGTTAGTGGTTCTGAAACAGTGAAGCTAAGTTATGAAGGTGGGATTGAGTCTCTCAATTGAGATCTGGTAGAATTATTTCTGATGTTGTTTATTCAACTGGCAATGGAACTGATTTAGTAGTATGAGTGAGTTTCAGGGTGGAGGTCTTAGTGGTTTGAGTTAATGAGCATGTATAACAGATGGTTGTGCTGAGCTGCAACTGCAGATAACATATGAATTGTAGAAATATTTTGCTTAAAGTTGCAATTGCAGGTAAACTGAGCTTGTGTTTGTAAATATATTATGAAGCTTATTTAGAATAAATGTGTTGTAGTGTTGAGAAGTTCCAGTGTAATATGTTTGAAATGAAATCTGTAAGAAAAATTTAGATTAGGCTTTTGGCCTATTAGTCATCCTAGTCAGATTAGCTGACTCAATATGTTAGCTGACTTAGTGTGACTGACTGAGTTAACTCAGTGACCAGACCTGACCAGACTTGGCTCAGTGTACCTAGAACCGAATTGACTCAGTTGACCGATCCATGTTTGACTTGACCTTGACTATTGACCTGACCTTAGACGTTGACTGTTAGAGACCCGTTGACTATTAGTTTGATCGTTAGAGACTGTTAGTTGACCCAGATGGACCGGGCTTTAGATTAATGGGTCAGAGTTGAGGACTTGGGCATAGGACTAGTTTAATTGAATTAGATGTTTTGGACCATTTATGGTCTGAATTAGCCTTTGGCTTATTTTACAAGATTGTAGATGTTCATAAGACTTATCGAATGGACGATAGAACCAACCTAATTGAATTAGTAAACCTTATCTATACTAAAGATAGAAAATGATAATGTGTAAAGTCATAAATGGGCTTAGAACCATTAGATAGAACTATATGATTCTTGTATAAGCCATTTTGGCTAGATTCTTAGAGTTTTTGTGTGATTAACAGTTAGTATTTATTAACAACGATCGATTCAAAAGATGAACCAGTGGATCGTGGATCTCAAGGTAGGCGTGGCTTGTCATCAAAAGAGGTGGGAATACATTTAACTCTTTTGTAACCATTGTTGTTTCTTTTACAAAAGTCTTTGTTTAACAAACTCATGTTTTGTTTGATTATGCATTCCATGTCTCGTTTTATTTGTATTACGATTGTTCTGTTGATTCTTTGAATCTTTCCACGATTTGGAAAGGACTTGTAATGTTTGCTTGTCATATGAATTGTTATGGGAAATAAGGATTTCCACTTGTGTATAAAGGATACGCTCCTTCACATTTATATCTACTGCTTTTATGAGTAATCGGTGTGGAATTGGCATCAATATTAGTAATCGGTGTGGAATTGGCATCAATATTATACATTGTTTGAAGAAGGAGTTTGTCCATATACATGTATGTTTACTTCAGTGACTTAGTCACTGTTTAATGTTTCAGAAAACATGTATTGTTTTCCAAATGTTGCTTATGATTATTTGAAAGTTAAATGTTATTTCTACTGGGCACCCCTTTTAGGGATGATGTGCTCACCCATTCCCACTTTCAGTTTCAGAGACAGATCAGAGTTGCGCAACGAAAGCTTCGAGGAGTTGAGTCCGTTAGTTAGTTAACTTCGGATATGTTCATTATGTTGTATATTCTATTTGTAAACCATATGACTATTGTATATGTATCATTTGAGAGGACTTCTTGTATATATATTTCTGAGCGGGGCTTGTTTTGGGTTAAGTTTTGTAACAGATTTCTAAACTGAAGGTTTAAGTTAAGGATTTAGATTCTTAGTGCCTCTTTATTTAGTTAATCTCTTGGATTAGTCAGCTGCTAGCTTAGGGGGCGCTACAGTTGTAGCCGTAAGAAAAGAGCTGTTAGGTTTTTACCCATTGGCGATTTCTCTAAATCCGCCGGCAGGTCTTGTGCGCCTACTGCGTATTTTGATCACCCGCTGGCTAGTTGTGTTGGTCCGCGAGTTTCATCACCCTACGCTCACTGCTTTTCCCATAGTGAAGAATTGTGTTCGACCATCCACATGTTTGTTGATTGCCATAGGAATTGCCCTCACAAATGAGAACACACAAACTCAAGACACTTATGAGCCTGAAGGATCAAGTGAAGAGCCACACACGAAAAATGAAGAAACTAATGATACAAGTACTCTGAATGAACCTCTATATACTTATAGATGAGGTCCAAATGAGATTAACTATAAAAAAAAAAAATCGTTTGATTTGAATGGTTAACGACGTATACAGACCCAAAGTCTGCATAGCTAAATGATGAATGCAATGTCGACTTCAAAGAATTCGTATGATATTCATCGTATAACCATGCTAACTATAGGTATTTGCCAATTTATCAAGCAACGAGCGGCGTAGTCATAAAAATTCTACAATAGCGATTGTGTCGAATAATATCCCCATTAAAGGGTTATTATTAGTTTCACAGTTGACATAATATGATGTGTCACCAAGTGCATTGACTATTGCTTAAAACTGGTAGTAACTTTGGGTATTTGCCGGTATAGAGTTCCAAATTTGTACTCGGCACGGAAGTATTCTTTCAAGTTTGTCGATTATGTACAATAATATCCCAATTAAAGGGTTATTCTTGGTTACACAATAGACGTAATTTAACGAGTCATCAGTTATGCTGACTGTCGGACAATCGGTATTATATCATTTTTTTGAGCATGTCTACTGTTTAACTTTTATAAACTTTTTCTCAAAATTTTCACGGACGACATGGATTGAACATCTCGATCATGCTGAGTGATTATATCAGTTATATGAGAGTTGATATCTTTACGGCTCTATAAAGGAAATTGTTAACTTATGTTGGGGCATACAAGCTAAAGTAGACTTCAAAAAGGATATGTTTAATTTATATATCTACACTGTAATCATGAACATCCAAATTTTGGACACACATAAACTGACTAAAAAAAAACTGGATTGTACAAAATGCATTTACATAAATAAATATATAGGCAACTTATCGGCTTGGAAGGTTAGTTTTCCCTAAGAATTGCACACATTATAAATTTAATTTGTAACACTCCGTGTTTTTAGCATGGTGCATGCTAAAAGATGCGACATGGCCTAGGATGAAGCTTCATCCAAAGCTTCCGTTGCTTGGTAGGAGGTGGATTGGCTTAAGGCCAATATCGTGCCACAATGGCGCATTACGCTTGACATATTGGCCAAGGGTCAATATTGCATCATCATGATGCATTAGGCCAGTTGGGTAGATGGCCTTGGGTGTTTCAGCGCATCATTTGCGCATTATGAAGGCTATTGGCCTAAAGCCAATTTTGCACAATCATTGTGCAACAGGCCAGAGAGGGTTGTCCGAGCGAATATTGCACGATCATTGTGCAATACGCCAGAGAGAATGTCGCGCATTCATTGTGCGATAACCAGAACCAATATTGCATAATCATTATGAAATAACCGGTATGTGCGGTGAGCAATCATTGTACAGCAGGCATAACGAGTGGTGCGCAATCATTGTGCATTACCGAACAGAACTCGAAGATTATTGCCAGTCACTTAAAAGTACATTGCAACGGCCATGAATAATGAATCAGGCATGTCAATCCGCTTCCCTTTTCCCATTTGTAGAAATTGCAAGTTAACATATATAGGGAGGGGTAGTTGGTTGAAGGTGCATATGCGTATCATGCACCAAGTAAGCTTCATAGCTTAGCCAGAAGAGTATAAATGATGCCTAAGTAAGCTTTTGTAGCCTTGTCGATGGGGCATATGATGCGAAGGAATCATTATGCGACGCCGCAGACCTGATAATGCATAATCATTGTTCATTTTGACAAAACGGCCTATACGGACCAGGCCATTACCATTATTGCTAGGCCACGGCCTTGCAAACGAATTGGGTTAATCTTTTGTCCCTTCGTGGATGAACTACAGTCTGTGATTGATCCCTTTAGAGTAGGGAAGGGTACGTAGGTAGCCGCAATAATTTGCAGCATCCAACACTTTGTCGCTCATATCATCTAATTGGGAGATGATTGCGGCACATTGGCCTCTCAAATCATCTGGCTTGGTGGCTCAATGCAAGAGATGACTGTGGACAAAATTGATGAGGCTAGTTGCATTTCATTCCTTGGATGTTCATACTTCCTATCAAGGCATTTGACTTAGGATGTACCAATTAACACATTGGGCATGGCCTCGAAAGTAAGCTACATCGATGTGCAAGTTAACGGAGCTTGCATAAGCCTAAGGAGGGTACGACATGAACATGATTGATGCACCCTTGGCACAAGCAAGACAAGTGCATGATTTCAGCAATGCCCAAGCTAAAGGGTGGTGTTAGGCCTGCAATGGCCTATGCGTAAGTTTAAGGCATGCCTTATGCCCGGACAAGACTCGACAGTATGACAGTTACTCAGCTAGATAGGACATACAGTGATGAATTCCCTACGTTGAGGCAAGCCTTTATACCATTGCTCTATGGTAAGTTAGAACGATGTGGAAGCTGAGTTAGCTGCATCATGATCCACGAGCATGCTTGCAAGGGCAAATAAACGTGCATTTTCTTATCTTCAAGGCCTGGATCGTAGCATCATCATGGCGCATCGGGGGAGTTATGACCTGCACGCCCAGGTACCAGGTGTAATTTTCCGGTCCATCACAGTTGGTATAAGAGCAACTTCTAAGATAATTCTAGGGACTGTGAGTAATGGACTCGTCAAGCGAGTACTTCCTTTCATGAAAAACTTAAAGTTGGATAGTAGGCCAACTTTTGCGTGGAAAGTTTATGTAACTGTAAGGCCAGTTACCTTGCGAATCGAGTTGACCTTGTTTAAGTGTTGTGAGTTTGCCTGGCCTAAGTGGCACCCCACTTACGAGTGGAAATTCGGAAGACCTTCTGGGACGGTGGGCAGACAATGGGACTGATCATCCCCACACGTTGGCAACTGACTAATGGTGTGCGTTGTCAGGCCCGACTAGCATCTCACTTATGAGTGGCAACCTGGATGACCGTCAGAGACGGTGGGCAATTAGATTATGTTCTACACCGTCCGCGCTAAGACCTTTCAATGACATCTCCAACCTTGTGAATCTTAGGGATTCTTGGGTGGTGGTATGGGACGCCATCTAGGATACCTTGTTGAGATATCCTTTTGACAACTGACCAATTGAGATTCTTGGTAATGTTGTGGGCACTTTTGGATCCCTAGGCAGGCGGTATGGGACGGTTTCTCATAAGGTCTAAATTTTTGTTCACGAAAACTTGAAGAAACCTTGCGATTTCTGAGCTTCTGGTGTGGGACTTTTGCTCATGAATCCAAACCGAAGAGTTTGTCCACAATAGTTTTGTCTTCAATTTCGAGGACAAAATTCTTTAAAGGGGTTAATAATGTAACGCCTAGTGATTTTAGCATGACGTATGCTAAAAGATGCACCATGGCCTGAGATGAAGCTTCATCCAAAGTTTCTGTTGCTTGGTAAGAGGTAGATTGGCTTAAGGCCAATATCGCGCCTAAATGGCGCATTACGCATGACATATTGGCCAAGGGTCAATGTTGCATCATCATGATGCATTAGGCCAGTTGGGTAGATGCCTTGGGTGTTTCAGCGCATCATTTGCGCATTATGAAGGCTATTAGCCTAGAGCAAATATTGCACAATCATTGTGCAACAGGCCAGAGGGGGTTGGCCGAGCGAATATTGCACGATCATTGTGCAACACGCCAGAGAGCATGTCGCGCAATCATTGTGCGATAGCCAAAACCAGTGTTGCATAATCATTAGGCAATAGCCGATACGTGTGGTGCGCAATCATTGTGCAACAGACAATATGAGTGGTGCGCAATCATTCTGCATTACCGAACAAAACTCGGCAATCATTTCCGGTCACTCAGAAGTACATGGCAACATCCATGAATAGTGAAGCAGGCATGTCAATCCGCTTCCCTTTTCCCAGTTGTAGAAATTGCTAGTTAACATATATATAGAGGGGTAGTTGGTTGAAGGTGCATATGCGGACCATGCACCAATTAAGCTTCATAGCTTACCCGGAAGAGTATTAATGATGCCTAAGTGTCATTTATAGCTCTCTAGCCTTGTCAATTGGGAATATTATGCGAAGGCATCATTAGGCCATGTCGCGGACCCGATAATGCATATAATCATTGTGCATTTTGACGAAACGGTTTATACAGATCATGCCATTACCATTATTGCTAGGCCACGGCCTTGTAAACGAGTTGGGTTAAGATTTTTTCCCTTCGTGGATGAACTACGGTCCGTGCTTGATCCCTTTAGAGTAGGGAAGGGTACGTAGGCAGCCGCAATGAGTTGCAGCATTGCCGGTCCATCACTTTGTCTCTCATATCATCTAGCTGGGAGATGATTGCGGAACATTGGCCTCTCATATCATCTGTCTCGGTAGCTCGATGCAAGAGAGATTGTGGCCAAACTTGATGAGGCTAGTTGCATTCCATTCCTTGGATGCTCATACTTCCTATTAAGGCGTTTGACTTAGGTATGTACCAATGGCGCATTGGGCATGATCTCGAAAGTAAGCTACATCAATAGGCAAGTTAGCGGAGCTTGCATAAGCCTAAGGAGGGTACGACATGAGCCTGATTGATGCACCCTTGGCATGAGCAAGACAAGTGCATGTTTTCAGCAATGCCCAAGCTAAAGGGTGGTGTTAGTCCTGCAATGGCCTATGCATAAGTTTAAGGCATGCCTTATGCCTAGACAAGACTCGGCAGTATGACGGTTACTAAGCTAGATAGAAAATTCAGCGATGGATTCCCTACGTTGAGGCAAGACTTTATACCATTGCTCTGTGTTAAGTTGGAACGATGTGGAAGCTGAGTTAGCTGCATCATGATCCACGAGCATGCTTGAAAGGGAAAATGGACGTGCATTGCCTAGTTTTTAGTCCCGGATCGTAGCATCATCATGGCGCATCGAGGGAGTTATGGCCTGCGCGCCAGGCGTAATTTTCCGGTCCATCACATAATTAATCTTGGAGATGTAGGAATTTTCTAAGTTGCCAACAAAGATAACTTACAACATCGACTTGTTTAATTTAAACGACTACTCGAACATAATTAGGCAAAAACAAGAAAACATAAGGAACTCTTTGGATTGGTACAATAAGTGCGATACTGTAGAGAATTTTTCTTGGTCACACTTTTTAAATTTTTAGGAGTATATTAACTTATGATAAAAAAAAAAAAAAAAAAATCCACCACATTTACACTTAATCATTTTGAGAACCAAGAGTTGGTGGAATTGTGGATATTCACTGGCGCAAAGTATTTGTGGTGATAACCGATAATTTGGGGGAAAACCTCTGAAGGAGAGAAAGAAAAACCTTAAGTCGAATAATTTGGGCAACGTTTCACGGGCGCACCACTAGTATAAAATAAAGGACCAACATGAAATAATATATATAGCGAAATGCCTAAAAAATATAATCTAATCTAATTAGTATAAAGGAAAGAGTTATTTTCACAGGCCCGACAAGAGTTTACTTAATACCCCTCAATGCTTTTATTTGTAACTGTATAAAACGTGTAAATCTGAAAATAATGAAATGGTAAGATCATAACCAAGACTTCATATTTTATTTTCAACCTTTTCATTTAAGTTCTTCATCCCAAAACAGATTTGTTAGATCATCGCTCGGTTAAACTCACAAGTTTTGTTATCTCAAGCTTGTTGTCAATGTTAGTTGCACAAAACTCTATCTTGATTTCTAGTTTACTAAAGTCAAGTCTCGAACTAGGATTAGAGTATGGTAGTTGAGTATCATAAATTACTGAAAACCCTTGAAGACTGAAGATTGAAGATTGATGTACAAAAGAAGACATTTGAGAGTACTTCATCAACAAATAGGTATGTGAAGACTGACCTATCATATTACTCATCTTATCTACCATTATATATATATTTTATGAGACGTTGTCTTATGATTTTAGTAGATTTATAATTGCAAAGATGAAATTCTGAGTTCAGGCTTATGTTGGTTAAACTCTTCAGATATGATCAATGGATGTTCATAGATCCTTAGCAATCTTAATTAGAACAATTTATTGTTCATAAACTATTTTTTAAGTTGATCATTTGAAAATTTCCCAAAGAAAACAGTGGAAAGTTGTTTATGGTTACTGAGAATATTTCAAATTTGCTACTATGAGAATTGCATACCCTTTTCATATGGGTTCAGGAATGGGTGAAGGTATGCGTACCCTGTATGCATGCATCATACCCTTTCAAGCTGATTTCGAAAACTACCATAGGCATGCATACCTGGTTTTCATAGCCTCTGAGCCTAACTTCGCGAAATGCCAAGAGGTATGCATACCCAGTCTGCGTACCTACCCGGTATCTGATGCACAAAAGGCAAAAGCTCACGAACAACCCAAGGTTATGCAAACTTGTTTCTGCATATCTTCTCGTAACTAGTTCACTTTTCCTACATCTCTCGTATAGACTTCTAAGACAACTTTATTCACAAAATCTATTTGGCATGTGGGTTATTGTTTAATTATTGAGTGTTATTGAACACTGTTATTGCTTGTAAGTTCACATGCTTACTTCGCTGTTGTGGACTATCATTGTGCATGGTTCCAACTATCCAAACCATAATGCATATTCTTCTGTGTAATTTCAAGGTAGATTTATCACATGTTTAAATGAATTCTTAACTAGGAATTTCATCTCAACTGGGAAAGTGTTTACTTGAATCTCAAGCAACCCAAGTAGCCTTGAAAATCAATAAATACAAAGACTCTTGCAACAAGATTTCTTAATATCCCTGGCACTCTTGTGCCCGAGTTGCATAGCTAGAGTCGTCCTCTATAACCTAAGTTTATTTATAAAACTGTATTAAGTTACGACTTTGAAGACTTCACTTAGGATTCATGAAGCCCGGTCAGGCCATATTTTTAACTGATAGTTCTTGTATCCGGGTTTTGTTCTGCTGGTTATTGAAGTTCACGAACTTTATATCAGGAACAAGAATGATATAAATCACAAAGTTCTCTTCCTCTCATATTTTGTGATTCCTCAAGATAGATACCGAAACTCTTCTTTGATTTGTTTGAATTGTTCTTGAGAGGTGGTTAATGATCTAGGCTTTTATTTGATAAAAATATAATTGTTCCAGATCCATGAGATTTGCTAGACTTGTCTACTGCAAGAAGATTTCCAAACCTATATTGAAACTTATCAAAAGAAAAATCAAATAGTCTTGTCTGTTAGAGGCAGATAGGTAACAAAAGTCATCACTGAGGTTGAAGCAACTCTTAGGATGTAAAGAACTTCAACTAAGGGCATCAAGTGTGTAGGATCTTGCGATATTCAAGAGACGTAAGGAGCACGACTGCAGCTGAATTTCTTAAAGGATGAATTCGGTCTCTAGTACAATCCAGTGTGAAGTTTGATAGTATGCTAATGTCTGTATCGGTTTAATACAACGTGGTATTCAAAATTAGACGACATCCCAGGGTTTTTGTTCCAATGCAGTTCCTCCCTAACAAAATTCTGGTGTCTTGTGTTATTTCCTTTTCCACATTATATTATTTATCTTTATAATAGTAATATAACAAGTAGTATGTGATCAATCTAGATAGTTTAAGCGAAATTTCTATATGACCAGCATGGTAACAACCGATCTTATATGGCAAGCACAGTGATGAGTATTTTATGTTTATCCAAGTCATGAAAATCAAAGCAAGAATAACGGAAAGGGTTTCTGCCATTGTATAAGTCTTAACATATATAGAAGTTGATCTAACTGCTGCCAAAAAATCATAAAACAACTAATGTTAGAAACTTCTTCCAGACTTTCGCTACCCGTCCACTGCCATTGTCAGATTGTTCTTTTTCTTCATCGATTAAGTATGGATTTTAGTCTTAAATTTATCTTTGGTTGATTGAACATAAACCATACTGCAACACGAATTAATAAGGTCATGAATGAGTTTCGATTTGCTGTACTATTCAAAAACAAAATTTTAAACTTAATTCTGAAATTCTTCCGTTTTGTTGCAAAATCAATATCTAAATTCAATAAAGAGTCAAATATTTTAAATCAACCCCAACATCAGACCTTCTTAATCTTTAATCTTCCAATCACAACTGAAATAATAACAGATGATTAATGTATAGTGATAGAAGAACTATCTAAAAGGTGATAATCTTCACCTTGTCCATTTCTCCTTCTCTGATAAGAAAAGGATGATTAAAAAAGGCATGATTAAGTAGACTAGTATGGGGTGATTAATAAAGTGTCACTGGGAAAATATACGACTTAAGCTGTTAGGGATTGTATAGTTTATTTGGGCGTAAACTAAAAGAAAAAGAGAGAAACCAGAAAGTTCTCGTTTTTTTTGATGATGTGGGCAAATCTAGATACACGTCAATCTACACATGTACCAACCACATAAGATCAGCTGTCAACTAGCTGTTAATGCGCGTTTCATGTAGCAGGGTTGTATTTTAAGTCCTTATTGTTTAAGATCAAAGCAAGACTTGTTCTTGTTGAATTCATATCTTGAAAGACAAATTACAAGTTTCATAATTGTTAGAATTTAAAACTTCATAGTTTTGATATAACTAGATTAATCTTGGATATTGTTTCTTGAGATCGTCCAAGAACTCTTCTACACAATCAGGTACATGGTCCTTTGGTCTATATACAATCCAATTCAAGGGTTTTTGCAATGACATACTTGGGATTGTATTAGGATTTGTTCATGCAGGTTGCTGAACAAAAAAGTTGGTGATGTACTTGGTATCCTCTCCTTTTAAAGATTCAATGATAGACCCTGGCGAAACAAATTCTTTGTCCCAAGTATAATTGCAATACATAATTCGAACTCTAAAGAAATTGACATAATACAATGAAAAATCAACATATTTCGAATCCAATTTCAACACATTAGAATCATAATTTTGATTAACTAATTACTTATTAGGGTATTCTCAATATTGATTTGAATACATGAAACCCTTTATTACTAATTTCTATTTTGTGGTTAAATGTTCATCTTTTTTTCGTCATACATCTAAACTGTTAGTTGAAATGCATTGTAGCGCCCCCAAAGCTAGCAGCTGACTAATCCAAAAAATTAACTAAAATAATGAGGCACTAAGGATCTAAAACATCTATTTAATCAAAAAGAAAGAAGTTCTAAACAAAGATCGGAAAATGGGTCATTTGTCCAAATATTTTTAAAACATGGTTCTAATTGACGAGTAAAAATTAGTATGGGTGAAATGGACAAAAAAATAATAGCAAGAATGAAATTGGATTCATCCTGGCTTAAACTTAAAAAAGAGTGAGGATGAAACTGGATGCATCCTGATGTAAATTAAAAATAAGAAAAAGTATTTGAAAATGGGTAGGATGAAACTGTTTACATCCTGGCTATTTTTACATTCTCGTCCATTTAAACAGTATCAAATTTTACATGTCTTTTCCCCCCAGGAATTGTTGGTTTTGGTCTTTTTAACCAATTTTGTGAACAAAGATTGACCCGAATCTAAACCCGCTCTGAAATAAATACAAGAACTCCTCTCAAATGATACATATACAATAGTGATTTGGTTTACAAATAGAATATAAACACAAAATAAACATAGCGGAAGCTAACTATCTAACGTAAACTAACTCCTCGAAACTTTGGACGTCACGTGTACATCTTGATCTGTCTGTGAAACTGAAAGTGGGAATTGAGTGAGCACATCATCCCTAAAAGGGGTGCCCAGTAGAAATAGTAACTAACTTTCAAGTAATCATTGAAAACCGATGATACTCAGAAAAACAATAAAACATATTGTAGAAACTTTTTCAAAGCAATTTAAAAGAATAGTAAACATCCATAAAGAACAGTAAACATCCATATATGAGATGTGTGTTGCCGCACATAATAAGGAAGAGTAATATTAATGCCCATTCCACACCGAATAGGTAATATTGTGGTATATCGCCCTAGCCATAGAATACTGGATATAAAGGAAGAATAATATTGTGGTGTATCGCTCTAGCCATGTAATATTGTGGTGTATCGCCTTAGCCATAAAATACTGGATATAGTGTCGGCACACATCTCATACCACACAAAGATATGCATGAATTTCACAACATAAATATTTGTAAAACTATAATGAATCCAAGAGAGTTTGTTATCGATTCCCACCTCTTTTGATGACAAGCCTCGCATACCTCAAGATGCTCGTTTCACTGGTTCATCCTTTGAATCGATCATTGTTAATAAAGAGTAACTGTTAACCACACAAGCACTCTCAAAGATTATCCAAAAGTCTCACACAAGGTTCATACAAAATATCATACAAGTCTCCAGTTATAGGCTAAGTGAAATAACTTATGGATCTAATTCTATTAATAGTTTTATAACCTAGTAATAAAAGTAATTTTGGTATAAAACAATATCTACTTATCCAAATAGGGTCAAATTGGGTATCATCGGAAAGCCCTCGAAAAACCCTACAACATTGCAGAAGGAACAGAAGCTAATTCCGACCATAAAGGGTCCAAAACATCAAAATACAAATCTGGCCCTAAACCCAAGCACATGTGCCTAATCCGGCACGACCCAGTAAAACAGCCCACTACACATTTACTGACCTATCCACGACCCGACCCTTGACCCGACCCTTGACCCGACCCGATAACCCGCTCCAAGACCCGAACTGGCCTGACTCGCACCGACTCAGCTGAGTCAGAAGCTAACTCGCCTGACTCACTCATCTTTTTCCCCAAATCTCTAACTAATTCTTCCAAGTGTTGGAATTCTAACAGCCTAAGGGGTCAACTTCCAAGGTCTCTAGATTAAAATATATAAATCCAAATGAAACAAACGATGGCTCCTTAGAATCACAGAATCGCTCTCTACAATTTGCTTACTGAATAATTTCCAGTTCTCACTCTAACCTAGCTAGAAAGTCTCCTACTTATACATACTCGTGACTGAAACACTTGGTATTTGCTGCGTCAACTAATATTCCGGCAACTATATCTCTCTCGTTACTTAACCGATTGGATCAAACTTTATATGTACTAAAAGATCACCCGACGTACTACAATTTCATATTAAAGAGCCAAGTCTAATTACGCCTCTAAGGTACCTAATTAAATCCATACATAAAGGCCAGTGAACAAAATACCATACATAAAACAATGATTTTCATGCAAACACATAATTGTAAACTAAATTGATTCTACCTATTTTTATTATCTAAACACAACCCAAACATCATAAACATACTAAGAATCATTTAAAAACCTTACCTAGGTTAACTTGACATGATTTCCATCATCAACACAAACCATCTATTGAAATCACCATTGATGAATTATCTTCATCACCAAACTCAAACAAGAGCACCATGGTTTACCATCAACTGAAAAGACGAGGGTACCCAAATACACCACAATCTTTTATTTTGATCACAACCTATACAAGACTCACTGTGTATAAACCTCTTGGAGCAACAATCACTAAAGGAATATTTCAACATCGTGTCCACTTGAAATAGGGTTAGTCCGAACTGGCCTAACACGTGAATAATTATATCAGACAAGTGGAGATATCCAATACACTTTGTGTGATCGTCTAAGGATATGAAATCGAGACAATACTACAACAAAGTGTTCACTTGATAATAGTACGGTATAACCGAAACCTTATAAGATAAATATCAAGTGCCTAGTTAACATACAAGTGTAATTACTTTTAATTATAATATAAAAACAATTATAATGCGGAAATAAAGTAAAACACACACCATAATTTTGTTAACGAGGAAAACTACAATCTTGTAGAAAAATCCCGGGACCTAGTCCAGATTTGAATACTCGATGAATTAAGACGCTACAAAAAGTAAACCTGCAACTTCGTGTAGACACTACTAAGTAAACTAAAATCCTAGTTACTCAGCTTTATCAGTATTCTTGTTTTGATAATATCTAGCAGAACCGAAGTTCTCAATAGATATTTGATACCAAATATCCTAGCAGAATAGACGTTCTCTTTAGGACTAGATGTAGTATATCTTCTTAATGATTCACACCAACTTCTTCTTCAAATCTTCAAAGTCTTCAATCTTCTATTTAATCTTCAAAGTAACAACCTGCAAAAACAGACTTGATTCCTTATTGATTTGTCGAACAGAACGGAGTCTGTTAACAATGGAAAATTAATGAATCTATCTTATGGATCTAGAAAAACTTAGATCCGTAGAAACGTTAAATCCTTGATCTAGTTTGAGTGATCCTTATATCAGAAGAGAAGGTTCTCAAGAATAAACAAACTAGGTGCAATCAAAGATTCAACAACCGTTAGTCAATCAAATCAATAATCGAAAACTAAAATAACAATGCAATCATCTAGTTTCCCACCAATGGTACTAATAGAGCTTCTCAATCCCAAAGAAGTCTTTAAACTGAGTGGCCGTAAGAGATTTCGCCTAATTAGGTTACTATCCTCTTCGAATAGGCGCTCGAAATGCAAATTTTTCATATTTATAGACGAAGGAAGTTTGGACACCAAGGAATTTCCAAAACCGAAAATATTCTCAAGATATGCAATATATTCCAGATTCGGTTTCCATAATTCCTGGAAATGCTTTGTCCAAAATATTGATCGAAAATCTCTTGGAAAATCTCCAACTAGTAAATATACATTACTAATTTTCATTTTCCTAAAATAAAATAAAAAACCTTAAATAAAAGATTCTCAATTTATTTTATTCGATCCAGGATTTTCTTCCTTTAGCTATTAAGGAATAACTTTGAACAATTAAAGATTAGCGTTACTGCACATGTTCAAAGTATGTCGACATCCTTACTTTGTAAGTCCTCTTTCATACTTACAATCTTGAAACCGATTTACCACACTTCCAAACAAGTTTAGAATTAGTTCATCTGACTTTCAAGAACTATGTGATTGATCAAGAACACTCAATCACAAATCATGAGTTTAACGGTTCTACCAAAACAAGTTTGTGGTTCTACCTCCATGTGAGTACTGTGCATAGTCACACTAGCTTTCCAAAATTCGGTTGACTAGGTACTAGGATCGGTTCCCCACATATATATGGTATCTAACTTGTACTTGCTGTACTTGTCCATAGGATCGGTTCCCCTTTGCCTAAAAACGTGTTGCACATGTCCATAGGATCGGTTCCCCTTTCTGCTAAAAACTTGCTGCACCTCATACAAGGATCGATTCCCCTTTGTCATAGGTTGCACCTCTTACTAGGATCGGTTCCCCTTTACCCAGAGTCGGTCATACCAATAACACAAAATCGATCATATTATCTCAGGTGATTACTTAAGATCGGTTTCACTAATAAAATTCATACCAATACAAAAGTCAGGCCTTTGTGAATAGTTTTACTAAGAACATAAACAAGTCATGAGCGGTTATACTAATCACACATATTGGTAGTTCAAAAGATATGCAATGAATAACAATACCAATAATGCCTGGCGATTTCTCTTTCGATTCACAAAACAAGTTCATGAATTTACTTCCTTAAAACGAATGTAAAACATTGTTTCGTAGGATGAAATCTTTACCTTATACCCATACATAATCACAATAGCATTCAAACGATTATGTTGATGTCTTATCTACAAAGTTTAATGGTTAAGCAATAAACCTCGTATTGTATTCCTTAACTCTTTGATCATAATAATATAACTTTGCATGTTATGTTTTCAATCTAAAAGATTTGAAAGACACAAGATAGAAATGGAACAAGTCAAGTCTTAGTTACTAACCTCAAGCTGAAGGATAATGTCTTTGTTGTCTTCAATCCATCTTCAGATCTTTGTGAGTAACTGGAGCACAATACTTCTATCATTTCTAGTCTAACCTATCGAAGTTGACTGTAGTTTACATATTTAGCGACTCGAGTTTTGAAACTAAATATGACAACCAATCTTGACATACCAACGCTTGGTGGGTTCAACCGAGCAGTGCTCTAACATCAACTACTCTCCCTAAAAGAACCTCTCCCTAATAATCTTTCCTACTGATCATTATATCTCCATCTAAACTCTCTTTTCCTTGTGATAATCAGGGACGGACCCAGGATACTCCATTGGGTAGGGCTGGAATGTAATAGTCGATAATGCGGTTGGAGGTCGCGGCAATTTTTTTTGGAACACATCATATGCTTAGTGGCCAAATAGTGATCCACCCATAAAATACCAGATAGCTAGGGAAAAAAAGTTAAAACGAACACAAATAACAACAAAAACAAAGTGATTACCAAAAGATATTTTTATACAGAAGAAAATAGGAGTAGAAATATATTGAGTGGAAAAAGACTATTTACCTTTTACATGACTTAAATTTCGATCACCTTATAGTATAGGCTAAAAATCACATACGATTAGCTAATCACGACTAATATGTGAGCTAAACATAAAATTTAACCTAATTTTCTATGCTAATTTTTTTTTACGCTATAGCCCCCTTTAGCCCCTTGCTAGGCCCGTCCCTGGTGATAATAATCTTTCACTATTTCTACTATGGAATCTTAATAAGAACATGATCCCCATCAACCTCTCCATTTCTATTACATAGATATATCTCCCAAATTCCTAGTCTCTTACCTACTAGCTCTCTGTTTTGCTTTCTAAACAACAACACATACTTCCTTTTCCTCTAACTCTTTCCAACTAGGTGATATAGGTGAACCAAAAAGAAGATATAACTCTTCTTCCTTCAAAAAAACGTCTATTCAAACATTTTAATTGAGGCTTTACTAATCAATAACAAACTATTACTACGGGGCAACTCTTTCCTCTAAAAATATCCAATCAACTACGAAGGTCCGGTCAAGTCAAACACCGGTCAACGGCAACGGCAAAACGATCAAAGGCGAGTCAACTCAGTTTGACTTTGGTCAAACTTTAACATGTAACTTTTTGAGTGCCATATCTTTTTCGTCCGGTATCCGATCGACGCGTTCTTGTAGTCCATTTCGCATAAATTTTCGAGGTGCTATTTGTTCGTCCAAATTATCGTTAGATTATTTTTATTAATTATTGTTCATATTTAATTAATCGAGTCATTAACAACTTAGTCGTCTCTTGACTGGTCTAATAACGTTGACGTGCTTGCGGGGCCTTACATGCATACTAGAAAATAATGTTCAGTTTTGATGAAAGAGGGGTGACATATATAAATGTGGAACTTTATTTGGGTATATAGTAAAAATATGTGCGAGCGCGTCATCTGTGATGTTAAAGAAAATCAAAATGTATGATGTATTAATGAGTCACATTCGATCGAGCCAACTATAGTTTGTATTTTTAATTTTTCATAAAAGAGGCAAGCCTCAAAAGTTGATTAATAAAACCGATTTGAGATCGGAGTCGTTACAGAGTTTACAAGGATCAAATACAATCATCAAATATTTTCTCCACCAGTTCTTGACTGTCACTCCTACCATTACACACGTTACAACCAAATCAAAATTCTCAACTGTCCCAGAGGAAAAATCCACATCAGGTGGCCAATATTGTTTTGTTTGAAACCAAACTAAATATTGCATCACTGCCAAAAGCAACCATGGGATCTTCAAAAGATCCAGCCAGGGTTTTTTAACACCTTGTAAATCAAGGTAATCCAAAGTATCAAAGTAACATAAACTAAATCTAAAACTAAAGTAACCAGAGTCTTACGTGTTGGTTGAAATCAGTCTGTAACGGTCTGAAACTGTTCGAATCAGCTTTGGAGTCTTGGTAACTATTGTTGGATAAGATTGTTGACGATGATCTTGAGGTTGTTGTTGTTGATTCCATTGATAGAGTTGAACATGTTGCCGTTGCTGTTGCAGTTGATATGTCACTATAGAAACACATGTTAAGCAAATTCTTCACATGAATGAAGGAAAACAGGCACAAATCCTAAGACAAAAACCCAAATATAAAACTAGATTTACAAACTGCTACTGAGTACTGAATCTAAGAAGAGTATCAAACTCTAAAACAGTTGCAGACTTCGTAGATCTAGAAATTGGAAAAAAATAAAGCTAAATTGAGTACTACAATTTAACATACAAGCAAATGATTGAAATAAAAGAGATTATTTAGATTGCTCGGAAGTAACATATGATTTGGTCCAGTTCCTGTCACATGCTTACTTGTAATACAGTTCTACCTACCCCTTAATCTCTTTCACTTAGAACATCCAGGACCAAAGTGAAGGCCCAATCTGCATGCCACGCCAGGCATGGACACATTATTCTATTTTAAAATTTGACTATAGTTTCTTCAACCATGCGCCCGTCAAAGTTCGACAATTAGTAATGTTTCATTAGAGTGCAATTAGGCCTTTACTTCCAGACCCCGCAAAATTAAAGACCGACAAGCAAGGAAACAAAATGGGATGATTGCGCTGCTGCATGAGTCATTTCTCGACCTTGGTATAATTGAAACCATGTGATTATGTAATTATTTGACATTTGAATAGACCGGAGCTGCCATTACTACCAAGAAGAGTTATAGTAGAAACTCGTTAACTAGTGGCCTCAGGATTATTATTTTTTCTTAATTAACTTAATGAGATTTTTAGTTTAACGATTAGAATTTAAGCTTGTGCAAGCTTAGTCAGAATCATTAAATTATATCAAGAAAGAAAGATTATTAATTTAATAAGTATTAGTTTAAAGTGTTTCTACCATATTATCCTCCAAGAATGAATCCTGAACCTGGAGATGAGCACAAACTTTACCATTTGACGAACTAACAAAATCTTCTATACATAAAGCAACATCCAAACTGGGATGAGTTCAATATACAGTTTCAGACAACGGATAATTTACTTCCGGTGCATCTCTTCAAGGAAAATACTATGTTTCGCCAAAGTTTTGAGACAACGAATAATTTACTTCCGGTGCATATCTTCAACGAAAATACTATGTTTCGTCAAAGTTTTGAGAATTGATTTTTGGTTTGTCTTGATATATTGGTCTGTAACGTTTATGTTAACTGTTTTTTTACTTTGATGTTTTTGCGTTTTTTAAAATTCTTTCAAAATAACATCGTATAACCGATTTTTTTTATTTTTCTAATTTCTCGAAGTGAAAACTACTACTTCTCAGTGACCTTACACAAATAATAAGATGTGTCTTTTGTCAAAACAAAACAAAATAAAATAAAATAGATATCAGTATGTGTATACCTAAATGGTGAATGTATTTTCATTTTGACTATTGCATTTGAGTGACAACCCGACTTATTCTATTTATTTTCACTTGAATACGACCACACATAACATGCTTCAAAAAAAATAAATAAATCATGGGTCAACAACAACCCAATTCATAGGTAAAGTTGTTAAATATATGGGTAGGGTTTATGGGTTTTCGGACAGACAGAAAGCAGTTTTTAGTTGCCTACAAGTAGCACATGCGCAGGATTTTCTTCTTGCTATCCCGATTGAGGGCCTTGAGCAGAAGATGTCCCCCTTGGAGTACCGTTCCATCCTTAAATACAGGTTAATGATTCCCCTATACCCTTTTGATTCTCGTTGCCCTGCTTGCATTACAGGCCGCTTGGACGCATACGGGGAACATGCAGTTCATTGTAAGGTAGATCCTGGTTTTAAATATAGACATGATCATGTGAGGATATCTTATATGATGTATTATGCAGGGCTGGTATTTCAGCAAAGAAAGAGGCGCCAATCAACTTTTTGACGGATCCTCTTGAAGGGAGATCAGCACCCAGGACAGCAGATGTTTTTATTTTTGGGTGGGCCAACGGAAAACATGCGTGTGTTGATCTTACTGGGGTTTCTCCATTAGTAGGCATCAGACAAGGCTCTTTCACAGTTGGACAGCGACTTTGAAAGTCGCGCCGGGTAAGATAGCGAAGCATGAAAAGGTGTGTATTGATAATGGACATGCTTTTATTCCCTTTGCCTTTGACACTTTTGGGTATTTAGCGCCAGAGGCGGTTGGACTTCTAGCGAGAGTTCAAAGAGTCATGCACAGTAATGTCATGACTCCTGATTCGAGAGAGTTTGTGTTTAAGAGGATAGGGTTTGTTATTCAAAAAGGGCTTGCGGTGCAGCTTGTTGCTAGCTTGCCTGCTATGTAATAATTCTTGATCTTCTTCTTAAATAAATTTTTCAGAAAAAAAAAAAAAATAGAAAGTAAAATATTAGTAAAAAAAAGAAGAGAACGAAACGAAAAGAAGGAAAGAGCGTGGGCCACGGATTTGATCGCCAATAGCACGTACTTCAAGGAGGATGTTTCTTGACAAACTGCTTGACAAAACAAAGCTCTGCCGCCGAGAAAGAAGACGAAAAAGAAACAGGAAAAAGGTCAGATTGTGGCGTTTCGGAAATGTAGGATATTCTTATTTTCTCCTCCAGAATTTTAAATCCTAACACTAGAATTTTCAATAAAATATAAAATTGAAGCTTGAGAATCTCTGCGGTTTTGTTTCTTTGTTTTCTCAGATTCATTGTTTTCGAATATCATACAAACCAAGGAGTTGGAATTCACACTTGGGCTCAATTCAACAGAGAAGAACAGTAAGTGTATTGATGATATTTGATTCATTTGTAAAAAATATAACTGTTTTTGGAGGTTTGCAATCTGGGTCTGTTCTATGAGTTGTTTTATCTTAATGGAATTCAATATCTTTGAGACATGGGTAGGTAGTTATATATGTATATGTATATATGTTTGAGGAGATTCTTCAGTTTTCGTTTTGTTTTGCTTTGCTTATGCAGGCGTTATGTTTGGTTGTTAAACAAGTTTATTATAGTGAAGCTGCCTTCTTAGGAAAATTGAATCTGTTAAAAGATACAGTGTTTATCTAAAGTTCGATTTTCTTTTATGCATTTATTATGGTAGTGTATGAATGGTTTGCAAAGACTTATGTTAGTGCATACTTCTTCATGTTTTTCCCGACTACAGCCAGTTTGTGAAGCACACTTAAAGAATCCCCAAGTGAGGAGGAATCTTGTGTAGTTAGAAGCATCTGTTTGTCCGAAGAATAATCAGCAAGTTTGGGATTTGTGTCTTTAAAAGAACAGCTTGGTCGTAAACTAAACTGGTATGTTTCCGTTCGGCTAAAAAATATTTCTACTGTTTGATTTTGACCAACTATAACACTTACTGAAGAAAACAAATGTAAGTTCTGAAAGATTTCCATCATTTTGACACCTAAACTTGATTTTTTTTCCTAGCAGAATTATTGCAATGGCGACAGGCCTTGTATCTGGAAGTTCAGTTTTGTACTGTAAACTTAAGCTGTATAAGCAACATGGTCACAAAGAAGCTTCTTGGGCATCTGGCATAACATTCAAAAGGTGCACAAAAAGAGAGATTTCGTGGTATGGGTTCAATATTATAGATTTCTGTATTCAATACCATCTAATTGAATGGTTGGCTATTGCATCTTCCCATGGAATCATGTAATTTCAATTTTCAACTATATAGATTGAATTTCTTTTCTAGGATGTCATATTAGAAGATACTATTTGTTGTCACTTAGATAGCATTTGTGTCATGGTTATTGTTTAATGGGAAGGCTAAAATCTTGCTGGCGATGTTACAGGTCATGTGGAGTTTCCAAGTGCTTGCAGGTTCGAGAACACGAATTCTTCAGAACTACCTTTACTAGTAACAGAGCCCCATTCAGACCTCTTACTACTGTATCATGCCTCGGAAATGATGCCACCAAGTATTTTGACTTTGCTATCATTGGCAGTGGAGTCGCTGGCCTACGATATGCTCTCGAAGTTTCAAAACATGGATCTGTTGCGGTGATTACAAAAGCTGAGCCTCATGAGAGTAACACAAATTATGCGCAAGGTGGTGTCAGTGCTGTTTTGGGCCCTTTAGATTCTGTAGAGAATCACATGCGGGATACCATTGTGGCAGGGGCATATCTATGTGATGAGGAAACTGTCAGAGTAAGTTTCACTACAGAGTAATTGTAAATGGAAAAAATATAGTTTGATCCTCCAGGTCTCTCTCAAGTTTATTTTTTAGCTCCATACAGGTGGTGTGTACAGAAGGTCCTGATAGAGTCAGAGAACTAATTGATCTTGGTGCATCATTTGATCATGGAGAAGATGGGAACTTGCATCTAGCGAGGGAAGGAGGGCACTCTCATCACAGAATTGTTCATGCCGCTGACATGACAGGAAGGGAGATAGAGAGGGCCTTACTGAAAGCAGTTCATGACAATCCTAACATATTTATGTTTGAACACCATTTTGCTGTAGATTTGCTGACTTCCCAGGTTTCCCATTCCTCTTGTCAGATCAATTGCTCTATTCATGTGAAGTATTACAATGAAATAAATTCAAGAGGAATTTTCACTTCTTCTTGTTTTTGGTTTAAAAAAGCTTCAATATGTTGATTCGTTTTCCTCAAAAACATGTTTGTATGAACTGCAGGATTGCTCAGAAATTTATTGTCATGGGGTGGACACCCTGAATTCTGAAACACAAGAGGTAAAATAACTGAATTCTCAACAGTAACTCCTCATTTTCAGAACTTCATTTTGTAGAAAGCAGTCCTTGTCTTAGATTTTTAATTTATTTATCATTAAGAACAGTTCAATGATGACTGATCACAAACCATCTACAGTTTTACTCTTTTAACTTCTCAAAGGTGTGAAACTTCAGGTGGTTAGATTCATCTCAAAGGTAACTTTACTTGCATCGGGTGGAGCAGGGCATATTTACCCCTCAACTACTAATCCGCCGGTATTTCTTAATCTCTTGATTTGTTTCTGCTTTTTTTTTTTTTTTTTGAGAAGCATGTACTAGTTTGGCTTAGAGGAAATCGGATTATCCATTACAATTGCGCCAGTTCCAATCCACATGCTAGCACCTTTTTTGTCCGTGTGTTTTCTTAAGTTCGCTCTGTAACCGTCTTTCTAGTTTATAAGTCAAATTATCAATTACAAGTGCAATTAACGTTCTACCAGTTCAGAACAAATTGATGATAATATATACAAAACGCCTACTATAATATACAAACCAGCCAACTATGTTATTAGGTCTGGCAACCTTATTATCATATAATAACATAATAGTTTTTTACCGGTTGAGACAGTAACAAGATAACGAGTTGTATTTTTTTTATAAATTTTATCATCCCTTGCTCAGG
This sequence comes from Papaver armeniacum, assembly GCA_023531295.1. Classification (NCBI taxonomy): domain Eukaryota; kingdom Viridiplantae; phylum Streptophyta; class Magnoliopsida; order Ranunculales; family Papaveraceae; genus Papaver; species Papaver armeniacum. Next base: position 54,934 of record JAJJWW010012099.1, read on the forward strand.
TTTTGCACATTCTGTTACCATCTGATTCATCTGTGGTATATTTCACAGGTAGCCACTGGTGACGGAGTGGCCATGGCTCATCGAGCACAAGCCTTGATCTCCAACATGGAGTAAGTAGTTAACCATTAAAAAATCTTGATGTTATATGTGCTGGTGCCAAAACATATGAAATGTAATGGATCTTTAATAGGTGATTTAGTCTGATGATTGAGAAAATTTTAAGTTCCTCACTTGTTTCTCAGGTTTGTGCAGTTCCACCCAACCGCATTGGCAGATGAAGGTCTTCCAACCAAACCAACCAAGATCCGGGACAATTCTTTTCTCATTACAGAAGCTGTCAGAGGAGATGGAGGCATCCTATATAACCTAGGTATGGAAAGGTTCATGCTTCATTATGATGAAAGAGCTGAACTTGCTCCAAGAGATATAGTGGCTAGAAGTATAGATGACCAACTCAAGAAACGTAATGAGAAGTATGTCCTACTTGATATAAGCCATAAACCAAGAGAAGAAATCCTTGCCCACTTTCCTAACATAGCTGCTGAGTGCCTACGGCATGGACTGGACATTACTCGTGATCCAATACCTGTTGTCCCTGCTGCTCATTATATGTGTGGTGGGGTCCGAGCTGGACTCCAAGGAGAGACAAACATCCGTGGGTTATATGTGGCTGGTGAGGTAGCATGTACTGGGTTGCACGGTGCAAACCGACTTGCAAGCAACTCATTGCTTGAAGCACTCGTGTTTGCACAGCGAGCGGTACAACCTTCTATTGACCACATGGAAAATTCACATCTTGATCTTAGTGCTTCAGATTCTTGGGCTCGTCCTGTTGTACCTGTCTCTTTAGAGAACTCGGTACTGGAAGAGATAACACAGAGAACGAGGGATGTGAGGGAGGAGCTTCAATCAATAATGTGGGATTACGTGGGAATTTTAAGGTCCACTAGTCGACTGAAGATGGCAGAGCAAAGGATTGGAGAGCTAGAGGCCGAATGGGAAGAGTATCTGTTTCAGAAAGGGTGGGAAGTGTCGATGGTGGGACTTGAAGCAGGTGAGATGAGAAATCTGTTTTGTTGTGCGAAGTTAGTTGTCAGCAGTGCACTATCGCGGCACGAGAGCCGTGGACTTCACTTTACCATTGATTTTCCTCATTTAGAGGAGAGCAAGAGACGGCCTACAATCATCTTCCCGTGTTCGCCAGTAAAGGGTAGATGTTCTCAACAACCACACAAACAACTTCATTGTTGAAATTAGCAGCGAAGGTAAAAGAAGAAAGCAAACGAAATTGTATTTGAATCTTATACACATCTCATTCTTATAGTTTACCCATTTGATCATTTAAAAGCACAAAACTATTATTTGGAAGCAAAATGTAACCGAAACAACGGTCAAAATTCGAGCCATGGTTATTCTCTCTCACAGTATCATGAGCATACTGTTCATGGTTTTGTCACATGCTGGCATGCTGCATTGTTTTCCCTTGGTAATGATGCACTTTTCAGTGCGCATGGAGTTAAAAATCTTATCCATGGTACATCGTCGATTATCACTCGATCAGAATTTTGTTTTCTCTCGTAGACAAATGGTTTGCCCTTCAATGAAAAGCGGTTTGCGCTTAAACAAACTCAAGACAACGGCAAATTATAGTTATGGGATGTTCGGGTGGCAATTTAAAAGGTTTTCCCTATTTCCCACCCCAATCTTTCCTATTTTCCGTCTAAGTTCCAACAAGCTAAGCTCCAACAACATACTACTACATTAATTGAACAGGTTGTTGTGCTAGCCTAACAAGCTAAGCTCCAACAACATACTACTACATTAAACTAGTTGGAATATATTACATGATACTAGTTGGAAGCCTAACAAGCTAAGCTCCAACACCATACTACTACATTAACAACATACTACTACATTAAACTAGTTGGAATATATTACATGAAACTACTACATTAATCGAACAGGTTGTTGTGCTTGCCTACCATTAACAACATACTACTACATTAAACTAGTTGGAATATATTACATGAAACTACTACATTAATCGAACAGGTTGTTGTGCTTGCCTACCAGCGAGCCTCATGGGTAACCTAGCCAAGGGAGACGAAGCGGATGGGGGCTGAGATTGTGTCACAAGGAGGGCAAACTAGCTCTACCTTCCATGTTAATTGGTTGCTGTGCTTGCCTACCAGCGAGCCTCATGGGTAACCTAGCCAAGGGAGACGAAGCGGATGGGGGATGAGATTGTGTCACAAGGGGGCAAACTAGCTCTACCTTCCATGTTAATTTCTGCAATATTACGCCATTGGGGGCTCGAACCTGGGATCTCCTGAAACACATGAAACTTTGGGGAACGGGGATGACCAGCTGAGCTAGGTAGCCGTTATTTTTAATTTACTTTTTAATTCTGGTTTTCCTTATGTACCAGCTCAAATAGTTAAATTGAGTCAAATTGACTTTGACTAAACAATTCTCATTTTCGTTTGTTTTCTTCTTCACCAATCTCTTATTTTCATTAAGTTAGACATCCTAGATTAGATTCCTGTTAATTATAATTATGATAGTCATTCAATTCGCTGAGACAGAATGAATTCGACAATTGATTAGTAAACTAGTTAGGTTACTAATTAACCCAATTCATAACCTTTTTAACCACCGACTGTAACCTTTTTAATTACTTTTTTTTTGATCGAAAAAGAGAATATATTGAAAGAGTAAAGGATATACAGAGAATTCTACCAAAGGTAGAAGTAAGAAAGGAAAAACAGATATAAAAACAAGCAAAGAACTACATAAACATAGCCTGCCAAACCGTATGACAAAAGTTCAGGTGAACTATGTGGCGTGTTGCCGCTGCCCAAGAAAGGATTGAAGATTTGGCTTCATAGATAAGATCATCGTCAGTTTTGAAGAGATGATTAACATCAAATCTTCTACAATTCCTTTCTTTCCAAATAGCATTAACAATTGCCGCCGGTATCAAATCCCAGATGAAGTTGCCTGAAGAAGAAAAGTGATTTGTTTTCCATGTTTCGCGAGCTCGAACGCATCCGGCACAACCCAAGACCAACCAGAAGATGGTGTTAAGTTACACCACATCTTATAAGAAATCTTACAGTGTAGGAACAAGTGGTCTTGTGATTCAAAATCTCCCCCACACAGTGCACAATCATTCTGAATGTTCATGCCTTTTCGAATTAGCAAATCTAAGGTACTCAGCTTATCGTGAACTAAACTCCATAAAAGAAAACAAATCTTTGGAGGATTTGCCTGATTCCAAATGAAGCGAGAAGGGAAGTTAGACTCACCATGATCTGCCACTAACCGAGAGTATAAACTCTTGACGGAGAACACATCGGAGGGGTGTAAATTCCACCTCCTTGTATCTGGCAGTCCATCCCTAGCTGGAGGAGTGTCACCAATGACTGAAATAAGTAATGCATACTCTTGAGCTTCAGTGTAAGTTAAGACTCACCTGAAGTCAAACTTCCAATTACCTTGAACAGAAATCATGTCATCGATGCAGGCATTTTTGTTCCTAGATAATTTGAACAGATTAGGACAAACAAAGGATAGAGATCAATAACTTTTCTTTAATTTTGAAGAACCGACCGTCCAGTTACAACCGTCAATGATTATAGTCGTCCATTTTGGAGGATGATTGATGATTTCAGTCACCGGATGACTACAGATGACGACAGTTCATCAGTTCTAATCAACTAATTCGTTAATCACTTTATCATTCTTACCCTTGCCTAATAACAATCAATAATGGTAAAGAACGACCAATAATTGTTAATAATCATTAGACTCGCAACAGCCGTTTACGGCCTCTTCCACTCAACTTCGAGAATTTGCTTTTTCTTATTTCCAAACTTTAGTTTTTTAATCAACCGAACCCATGACAGACAGGTATTGGGATCTGATGATTTTAGGACTCTTTGTTAGTAAGGCATTAACTTGTCTTTGATGCTAAACTTCATTCATGCGTTTTTATCTAGCACACAAGAAGGAAAAAAAAAAACGAATAAACAAACTTATGTAGTACACACTGAGAGACTGAAAGAGAATTCTTCACTAAGAAAAAAGATGTCCGTACGGAGTTAATAAACAAAGACACTGGACAGACAAGAAAGAATAACCGCGCACACGTGCGGAAATCCTAACCACTGAAAAACATAAAAGACAGCTAAAGAAGAGCTATAATAAACAAATAGTAAGAAATACAAATAAACTGTTACTACCCCGCAAAATGAAGGGGAGTTAAGACTTTCAGTTTGGATTTTAGAAATCAAAACGAGGTGCTGCGAGGCCTTCAAAACGAGGTGCTGCGAGGCCTTTGGTAAATATGTCAGCTGCTTGCTCCAGTATTAAAAGATATATAACCTGCAATGTATTTGACTGAACCAACTCTCCGACACAATGAAAATCTAGAGCCATATGCTTCATCCTGCTGTGAAACACTGGGTTTGAAGCTAGAGCTATATAACTTTTATTGTCACTGTTGAGGGGTGAATTTCAGTTTAGGTTCTACCCGTCCTAGCTATTATACATGACCTCACAATTCCAATAATAGTAAGAGAGAGAGTTGTATTTCCATTGTACCTTGTCCTTTCTTTTATAGGCTTTCCTAAAATCCCCTCTTTTTACTACTTCATGACACATGTCCTAATACCTCTTAATTACCCTTAATGCCATTCTTTAACATAACCCCTTCATTCTTCATTAATTCCTCCTTTATCCTCCCATCCTTCATGGGTATCTTCTATTTGGGCTTGAGTTTAGTCCCCAAGTCCTACATCTTAAACCAAGTTCACCTCTATTCTTAGGGGCATCTCCAACTCGTTAAGGGGTATTATTTTTCATGTATCAACATTAGTCCCCTGGCTATTGGGTCGATTATCAGATGATCCAATAGCCAAATCCTTTTGTATTCCTATGTACCGCGTGTCATTGAAAGCAAGACAGTTGTCGGAGCATTTATGGCGTTCTCTCTTTTATATAGCAGCACCAATCTTCCAGCCTGGTCAATTTTAGTCTTTATCTTCATTTTTGTTTTCTTGTCAAGCACTTTACATAGATGGCTCATTCCCTTCACGGATAAGTGCTGTCCTTAGCGCCCATTTCCATGTTAGTGTCGGCTTCGTTCAAACAAGAAGAGTTGAAGCGGCTTCTATTCGTGAAGGCCGAGGTTGAGGAACTTCGGACACATAGAAAGATAAGCAAGGATGCTAAACGCGCGAATTTCAGAGCCCGGTACGAGGCGTACCAAACTGCTTAGGCCGAGTCCCCCGGTCGGGTATCATTGGAGATCCAACAGGCGCTGGAGGAAGTTGTCACCGCTCGCGACGTAGCCAATCAGTTATTCGCGGACTCTTTGATGATGGTGGCTACTATGGATCGTGCCATCTTTGATTGTCATCTTTGGGTCCCTCATCAGGGGGTCTTACCGCTTCTCGGTCATACTCAGACTTTAGCGGCCTCGTCCACACTTGTACCTCGACATTACCTTGAGGACGAGTTGGCTCGTTTATTGATTTTGAAGGAAGAGGCGGGTCTGCTGTGCACGCTTAGGCTAATTCGTCAAGATAAGGCGCGCAAGGAGTACGATGAGCATGAAGATACTCTTTCGATTGCTCGCGGGGACGGTATTGAAGATAACATGATCCAGGACATCCTCAGGTCGGTGCATGAAGCCGATCAATATCTTCGTTTGGCTACTGCACAATGTGCAGATGGTCGCTTGATGGTGGAAGCCTTAGACGCTGATATTGCTAGGTGTCGAGCTTTGTGATAGGTGTAGAATACACCGTATTTACTATATAGAGTTTATGCTTTCTTTGCTATTTTTCGTGTGAATTATGTATCTTATGTTTGCTTTTGAGTTATCAGGTGCAATGGAGTCGCACGGAGGAAAAGAAGAAGAAATTGTCCAAATTGGGCCAAAGGGCGAAATTGTCATCTCACAGGCGAGCTATATGTGGAGCAGGCTGAAACGCGACAAGGGAGCGGAAGAGAATTAGGCTGTCGGTTACCTGGAACCGACAGGCCAAAGCAATTGGTGGTGGCCCGTATCAGTTCTTGGGGTGCCTAAAATCATCATGGATAACCCCTTAACCACTTCGCCTGGGTGGCTATATCCAGCCTCATTCCTACACGACCTAGAAATCTGAGAAGAGAGTTCTCTCTTTCGATGTTATTTTTCACCTGAAGAATGAGAGGAGGCGGCACCTGAGAGGAGTGAGGCAGCCATGGATCGAACTACAGGGAAAGATTGAGAAGGCAGTGGTGATGAGTCTTGGTTGAAGAACAAAGAGTCGATGCTATTGTTATTTTGGGTTGGCTACAAACTTGAAATCGAGAGTGAGAGCTCAGGTAGAGTTGGATGATTACAGGTTGGAGAATCAGTGGAAGAAATCGATTGAGTTGAGGGTTTTGATGGATCGAAACAGGGAGAGAAGGGATTTGTGGTTGAATTGCTGTAGCTATATGTTGATTTTTTGAGAGAAGATGGTGGTCGACACTATGATTGTGACAAGGAAATGAAGAGAGAATCAAATAGGAAATTGGGGTTTCTGATTGTTGGAATTAAGGTTTTGAGAGGAATTGAAGCCGCTGCCGTGAGTTAGAGAAGTCACAGAGAAGAGATGAAGGCAAGTTGAAATTGATTTATGGGCTCTGGTGGTGATTGAATGGGTTCGTGAAATTATCAGGGTTGTGGATGTTTGAGGATTGGTGGTGCTGTCATTGCAGTGGCGGAATTGTGTTGTAGAGCTGCAGGTGCTCAGGGGTTTGATGTTGGAGGAACTGGCTGGCAGATGCAGCTGTGATGATGGCACTGGAGCTACTGTGGAAAGCCTGAGCTTGCATCTGGTGCCGCTTTGTTGATACTGCAATGATGATGAGGTGCAGGTGATGGTGTTTGAGGATGAAGTGATAAATTGCTGGTGAACTGTGACAGTGAATGGCTCAGCTGAAGGAACTGGAGTTGAAATGCAGGATTGAATGTGCAGCTGCAGATTTGGCAGCTTGGCTGCCACCTTGTTATTTTGCAGTCACAGCCAATATCTAGGGCTGTTGTTGGTTTTTCTGGTGATGGCATGATGTTTAAGTATGCTAATGCATGGAACTTAGTATTGCAGGTGGTCATGAATGGCAGGAATTAGTGGCAGGGCTTGCAAAAATGAGCTAGGAGTGGCAGGTTGGAGGTAATGAGCTGTTTCAGTTGATACTCAGGTGGAGATGGCTTGGCATGGCAAAAATGGACTTGATGCTGCAATGGAATGGGCTGAGATGTGGCTGGGACTGGTGATTTTGCTGTTGGCGTTGAGAAGCAGGACTGATGTAATGGTGGAGCTCAGCTGCAATGGACTGAGGTGATGGTGATGGCAGATAATGGGTCTGGTGGCATTGCAGGGTTGCGAGACAGAAGGACTGAATAGATGAATGTTAGGGTTATGCTTGATTGAATAACTGTGCAGGGTATTGAGCATCTGGAGTTGAGGTTGTGAATTCGCAGGAGGTTATGGAGCTGTGAAGGCTAAAGGGCATAGTGCAAAGTAGGTGGAGTTGTGTGGCTCTGTGCAACTTCAGATGGTGCTGTTAGGCTGAAGACAGAAACTAGAGGTGCTGCTATTGAGACAATGATGCAGCTCAATTGAAGCTACTGGAATTGAATTGCAGGTCTGGGTTGTATGCTGGTGGTGCTTCACAGCTGAGATGGAATGGCAGGCCTGGAGATTGCAGGGTTGATTGCAGGTAATGACATGAACTGAAACGGGTTTTGGTGGAGTTGCGGAAACAAGGAATTGCCAGAGTTTTAGACAACAAATGAGTCTGGCGAAGATTGAGATGTTACAGGGAAGATGCAATTGGCAGCCAGGGCCATGATGGCTGGCAGTGAAGTGACAATGATGGTGCATCAGTATGGCTTGTCCTGGCAAATGGCCTGAAAAATGGTTTGGCCAGATCCAGTCAGGCTGAGTTAAACCTTGACTCAACTCAGTCAGCCCCTGATTCACATAACCAGTCAGATGCTGTCTCACTCTGACTCATTGACCTGACTCGGTGATTGACCGAGTCCTGACCGAGCTGACCCGGCCGTTCTGGCCCGTTGACCAGTGGCCGGTTTGACTTTGCCGGCCACCTGAGATGCTATTTCCGGCGACTTTTCCGGCCAAGTTCCGGCCACAATCCCAGTTTTCCGGCGAGCGTTTTTGGGACAAAATTTCTACACGGGTTTCTCTCCATGGTGGGCCGGGTGAATTTCCAACTAATGGACTTGAAGACAAAACCTAATTTTGGAAGGAGTATCCTTTATGGAAATTGAGGAATATATAAAAGAGAGGACTTCTATCTTTTTGAGAGGATCTTATATCACGTTTTATTATCTCTACTTGTTTTCTAGGGTTTAGAACATGAAACTTCTCTTTCTTCTTGTGATGAACTCCTTGAATATGAGTACCTAATTATCTTTTGGTTATGGAATAGTTGGATTTCACAAAACATGATTCTTTGATTCAATATATTAGTTTTGTCTCATAATTATCGTTTGCAATTCTCTGAAAATATTGTTTTATGATTGATTGATTGTTTTGTCAAGTTGCAAATTGGTAGAACTTCTAATCACATCTATTGCTAGTCTAGGGTTTATTATACGCAAAAGTGATATTCCTTGGATACAAGTAGCATAATATGATTATAGTTTGTAGTGATATATTCTTATGGTCATATGTGAGTCGTAACCTTTGTTAAATTGAATTAGTGCGCTTTCCACGTTCAATTGCTTTGATTGGCTTTGATTTCATAGAACTTAATGCATCTAGGGAATTAAACTTGATTAGTGCTTTTACACGTTAGGTTGTTCCTTTAGGTAGAATTCATATTCGCATCTTTTAATGTGTTTGTTGATGACATGAGGAGATTTGCGGGATATTCTTGCGATCAAGGTATTCTAGGGTCTTTGATAAAAGTTGAGATTAAATATCAATTCTAGTTATTGTGAAAAGCATGTTAGTGAATGAAAACGAAATCCTTAACCAATATCTTCTTATCCTTTGCTTATTTGTTTCTTTGCTTTTATTTGTTTTATTTCATAAAATCGCAAAACTACCGGTGTTATTTATAAGGAACCATAACAATTCTACAACCTAGACCTCTCTGTGGGATCGATCCTTTCTTGCCCTTGCTATATTTATATTTTGAGTAGTAAGAAAGTGTAATTATATTTGTGTCGCTTACGACAGCGATCAAATTTTGGCGCCGTTGCCGGGGAGGCATCGGTTGTCAATTGTTTTTGGTTTCTTATTTTTTTTTTTTTGTATTTAGTTTTTGTTTTATTTTTTTCTTATTTTCTGGGTTTTAACCGGTTTGAGAATTATTTCAGGTGCTAATTTCTATGGAAGGAGCATATTGGAACGATGGATACGGTTTTCAACAACCTCAACAATATGATAACTACCAATTCCATGGGTATAATCAAAACCAATTTATTGGTTATGACCAATATTCCATGGAACCTTGTGGTTTTCCTCAACAACCTTATGGTGAGTATGTGTGTGAACAACAACAAGGATGGGAGGATTCTTATGCTCTTGAACAAAAAGTCTCTAATTTTATAGATACAGTTTCCACCTTTTACAAGAGGAATTTCGAAAAGCTAAAGAGACTACAAACGAGCAACTCCAAGAACTTCGTGAAGGTATGACTATCTTGCGAAGAGACATTGATCAATACAAGGAAGATATGGATAATTCTAATGTGCATATGGTTTGTGATGAATATTTGATTGATGCTAATGTTGAAAAAGGCCAATCCTTGGGCACTTTCGTTGATAATTGTGTAGTTAACTCAACTCTTGATCTTAATAATGATCATTCACCTATTCAAAAGGATGAGTTAGAGATAAGCAACACTAATTTCAGCGAGGAACAATCTTATGTTGACTATGATAGTGACGGTGATTATGATACATTGCTTGAAACAACTCATGGTGACATCTCCGAGGAGTCTTTTTGGGATCAAGATGAAGATGAAGAGGACTATGTCGACACTTGTGTAGATTACTCAAGCATTGATCTTACTAATGATCAAGAGCCTATTCAAAGGGTGGAGCTTGAGGATGATGCATTTTTGAGTGTTCTAAAAAAGTTTCTTATGATAAAATTTGGATCCGCAAAAGAGTGTGTGCCTTACAACAAAGAGGAGTATGTTGAGAATGAAACCGTTATAACCAATATTGTGGAAGACCCAATTGAGCTTGCAAAGGATTGTAATGATGATGTTTATGTCGAGACTTTGGTTACGGCAGAAACGGACGAAGAATGGTTGCAAGGTTTAATAGAGGACCATGATATAAAAGAGGTGAATAATTCACTTGAGTTTTTCAAAGATGAAGAGGATTAGTGATACAAGAGATTGTGAAAGGTTTATCTAACCCTTTGCCTATTATTTCTTCTCCTTTACCTCTTATTGGTTTGAATGTATGTGCTTCGAGAACATTGTTGAATGACTTTGTTTCTCGTTTTCCGCCATTAGAGACACTTGATTCTCATACTATGCAGGTTATGGAACAAGAAACCATGGAAGTACCCGACTCCTATATTCTTTATACACTTCCATGTGTGGACAAGAATAAGTGTGGGGGAAGCTTTTATCGGTTCATAGCTTCACTTTTGCTTTATTGTACTAATATTTTTGTGAAGTTAGTGTTTCCAAAACAGGTTCTATGGAAGGATCCCCAACTTTTCCGATTATTGGTATATGGGGAATGAATCTTGCAAGGATATAGTCGGGCTGACGACTTTAAAACAAGCGCTAAGTGGGAGGCAACCCACCGGTTTTGTATCTCTTATCCTTTTTCTTTTTATTTTTGTTTCGTTTATTTATTTTTTACTGTTTTTATGTCATATTTGCATCCCTATGTTTAATTTCATTGAGTCCGTAATCTATCTTAGAAGAGAATTATGACGAATACCTTTTCGTCAGAAAATTTCAGACTGCGCGTAGTTCAGTCCAGAGACCATAACTGTCAGACCGTTTATCAAAACACTGTGAAATTTTGACACTGTGTAGAAAACACGTAGGCGAACAACTTTTGTGAAATGGAGTTTTTCCAAATTCCTTACCAATTTGCACATTTTTTGCGTTTTATCTGCTGTTACGTCAGAATTCAGAACTTTCGGTTTTACACATTGAGGACAATGTGAAGTTTAAGTGTGGGGGAGCATTTATATGTTTGTTTTTGACACCATTAGTGGATGGAACCATTTTGAATGCAGGATTTGAGGAACCAATTAACTAAAAGGGAAGAATATAGCTCAGAAATCACAAATTAATATGATAGTTGTTACCATATCTCGGAATATCACCATATCACATTCTATTTTTATTTTTCCATATTTATCTATTGTTCTATAAGTGCTTTGGTGGGTCACTGAAAATCGACGTGTTATTACTGCTAGGATGAAATAGAGTGGTTGAGTTACTAGAAAAAAAAAAAAAAAAATGATGAAAAAAAATATATATGAAAAAGAAAAAAAAAAAAAAAAAAAAAAAAAATGAAAAGAAAAAAAAAAAAAAAAAGGACCGATCAATTAGACCAAAACGGAATAAAAAGACACTTGGGAATAGCAGTATGTGTGAAACGTAGTCCCTGTCTCCGTCGCCTAAACAAGCGTGGAATGCGGGATCCAAGGCAACTATCATGTACTTGCTGACAAGAAGCATGCGCTTGGATCCAAAAGATCTAATCATGCCGTCTAAAAAATAAATTGGATCCAGTTTGATCCAATCATAAAAAAAAAAAAAAAAAAAAATTAAAAAATTATTATTGTGTTGAATAAAGTCACTCTTGGTTCCCTTGTATATGCCAATTGATTTGATGTAGCATTCAGCACTAAGTAGCTCAATCCAATAGGATTAGGTTCATCTTAGCGGTGACCTTGAGACAGAGATATGGGAAACATCGAACACTTGTGAATATTCGCCAACATCTACATCTATATCCATCTTCTTAATCTTTTCATTGTGATTGTGGTTTGTTAGTTTCCAGTATTGTGGCTTGTTCGACTATCTAATTAGAGTTTATTTACTAATAATTGAATTGAATTTGCAAGGTATCTCCCTGTAGTCATTTTGGATTCGTTCATTGATTTGTCACAAATAGACGGAGTTTGAAATATAGGTTTTGTAGGTATATCTCTAGTAAACCTTCACGAGACTATAACTCGTCCACTAGGGACACCTAGGGGTTTAAAGGCTTGTTATTTGTGCTAAAAGTGACCAGTAGCCTCGACGACACGGAGTTGTTGTATTTTATTTTATTGTTTTGTTTGATTTGCTCGAGGACAAGCAAAGTCTAAGTGTGGGGGAATCTGATAGGTGTAGAATACACCGTATTTACTATATAGAGTTTATGCTTTCTTTGCTATTTTTCGTGTGAATTATGTATCTTATGTTTGCTTTTGAGTTATCAGGTGCAATGGAGTCGCACGGAGGAAAAGAAGAAGAAATTGTCCAAATTGGGCCAAAGGGCGAAATTGTCATCTCACAAGGCGAGCTATATGTGGAGGCGGCTGAAACGCGACAAGGGAGCGGAAGAGAATTAGGCTGTCGGTTACACTGGAACCGACAGGCCAAAGCAATTGGTGGTGGCCGTATCGGTTCTTGGGGTGCCTAAAATCATCATGGATAACCCCTTAACCACTTCGCACTGGGTGGCTATATCCAGCCTCATTCCTACACGACCTAGAAATACGAGAAGAGAGTTCTCTCTTTCGATGTTATTTTTCACCTGAAGAATGAGAGGAGGCGGCTTTGAGAGGAGTGAGGCGAGCCATGGATCGAACTACGGGGAAAGATTGAGAAGGCGGTGGTGATGAGTCTTGGTTGAAGAACAAAGAGTCGATGCTATTGTTATTTTGGGTTGGCTACAAACTTGAAATCGAGAGTGAGAGCTCGGGTAGAGTTGGATGATTACGGGTTGGAGAATCGGTGGAAGAAATCGATTGAGTTGAGGGTTTTGATGGATCGAAACAGGGGAGAGAAGGGATTTGTGGTTGAATTTTGTAGCTATATGTTGATTTTTTGAGAGAAGATGGTGGTCGACACTATGATTGTGACAAGGAAATGAAGAGAGAATCAAATAGGAAATTGGGGTTTTGATTGTTGGAATTAAGGTTTTGAGAGGAATTGAAGCCATTGCTAGTGAGTTAGAGAAGTCACGAGAGAAGAGATGAAGGCAAGTTGAAATTGATTTATGGGCTCTGGTGGTGATTGAATGGGTTCGTGAAATTATCGGGGTTGTGGATGTTTGAGGATTGGTGGTGCTTGTCATTGCGGTGGCGGAATTGTGTTGTAGAGCTGCAGGTGCTCGGGGTTTGATGTTGGAGGAACTGGTGGCGAGATGCATTTGTGATGATGGCACTCGAGCTACTGTGGAAAGCTGAGCTTGCATCTGGTGCCGCTTTGTTGATCTTTGCAATGATGATGAGGTGCGGGTGATGGTGTTTGAGGATGAAGTGATAAATTCTTTGGTGAACTGTGACAGTGAATGGCTCGGTGAAAGAACTGGAGTTGAAATGCAGGATTGAATGTGCGGCTGCAGATTTGGCGGCTTGGCTGCCACCTTGTTATTTTGCGATCCATGACCAATATCTAGGGCTGTTGTTGGTTTTTCTGGTGATGGCATGATGTTTAAGTATGCTAATGCATGGAACTTAGTATTGCGGGTGGTCATGAATGGCGGGAATTAGTGGCGGGGCTTGCAAAAATGAGCTAGGAGTGGCGGAGTTGGAGGTAATGAGTCATTTCGGATTGATACTCGGTGGAGATGGCTTGGCATGGCAAAAATGGACTTGATCTTTTGCAATGGAATGGGTGAGATGTCATTTGGGACTGGTGATTTCTTTGTTGGCGTTGAGAAGCGGGACCGATGTAATGGTGGAGCTGTTTGCAATGGTGAGGTGATGGTGATGGCAGATAATGGGTGCGGTGGCATTGCGGGGTTGCGAGACGGAAGGATTTGAATAGATGAATGTTAGGGTTATGCTTGATTGAATAAGCGTGCGGGGTATTGAGCATGCGGAGTTGAGGTTGTGAATTCGCAGGAGGTTATGGAGTCATGAAGGCTAAAGGGCATAGTGCAAAGTAGGTGGAGTTGTGTGGCTCGTGCAACTTCGGATGGTCTTTGTTAAGTCAAGACGAGAAACTAGAGGTCTTGCTATTGAGACAATGATGCGGCTCAATTGAAGCTCTTTGGAATTGAATTGCAGTGCAGGTTGTATCTTTGGTGGTGCTTCACGGTGAGATGGAATGGCGAGGCCTGGAGATTGCAGGGTTGATTGCGAGTAATGACATGAATCAAACGGGTTTTGGTGGAGTTGCGGAAACAAGGAATTGCGAGTTTTAGACAACAAATGAGTCAGCGAAGATTGAGATGTTACGGGGAAGATGCAATTGGCGGCCCGGGGCCATGATGGCTGGCGGTGAAGTGACAATGATGGTGCATCAGTATGGCTTGTCTGGCAAATGGCCTGAAAAATGGTTTTGCCAGATCCGGTCAGTGAGTTAAACCTTGACTCAACTCGGTCAGCCCACGATTCACATAACCGATCGAGATCTTTGTCTCACTCGACTCATTGACTGACTTCGGTGATTGACCGAGTCCTGACCGAAGCTGACCCTGCCGTTCTGGCCCGTTGACCGATGGCCGGTTTGACTTTGCCGGCCACACGAGATGCTATTTCCGGCGACTTTTCCGGCCAAGTTCCGGCCACAATCCCGATTTTCCGGCGAGCGTTTTGGGACAAAATTTCTACACGGGTTTCTCTCCATGGTGGGCGGGTGAATTTCCAACTAATGGACTTGAAGACAAAACCTAATTTTGGAAGGAGTATCCTTTATGGAAATTGAGGAATATATAAAAGAGAGGACTTCTATCTTTTTGAGAGGATCTTATATCACGTTTTATTATCTCTACTTGTTTTCTAGGGTTTAGAACATGAAACTTCTCTTTCTTCTTGTGATGAACTCCTTGAATATGAGTACCTAATTATCTTTTGGTTATGGAATAGTTGGATTTCACAAAACATGATTCTTTGATTCAATATATTAGTTTTGTCTCATAATTATCGTTTGCAATTCTGCGAAAATATTGTTTTATGATTGATTGATTGTTTTGTCAAGTTGCAAATTGGTAGAACTTCTAATCACATCTATTGCTAGTCTAGGGTTTATTATACGCAAAAGTGATATTCCTTGGATACAAGTAGCATAATATGATTATAGTTTGTAGTGATATATTCTTATGGTCATATGTGAGTCGTAACCTTTGTTAAATTGAATTAGTGCGCTTTCCACGTTCAATTGCTTTGATTGGCCTGATTTCATAGAACTTAATGCATCTAGGGAATTAAACTTGATTAGTGCTTTTACACGTTAGGTTGTTCCTTTAGGTAGAATTCATATTCGCATCTTTTAATGTGTTTGTTGATGACATGAGGAGATTTGCGGGATATTCTTGCGATCAAGGTATTCTAGGGTCTTTGATAAAAGTTGAG
Organism: Papaver armeniacum; assembly: GCA_023531295.1. Classification (NCBI taxonomy): domain Eukaryota; kingdom Viridiplantae; phylum Streptophyta; class Magnoliopsida; order Ranunculales; family Papaveraceae; genus Papaver; species Papaver armeniacum. The sequence continues at coordinate 70,494 of JAJJWW010012099.1, forward strand.
ATTAAATATCAATTCTAGTTATTGTGAAAAGCATGTTAGTGAATGAAAACGAAATCCTTAACCAATATCTTCTTATCCTTTGCTTATTTGTTTCTTTGCTTTTATTTGTTTTATTTCATAAAATCGCAAAACTACTAGGTGTTATTTATAAGGAACCATAACAATTCTACAACCTAGACCTCTCTGTGGGATCGATCCTTTCTTGCCCTTGCTATATTTATATTTTGAGTAGTAAGAAAGTGTAATTATATTTGTGTCGCTTACGACAGCGATCACACTGATGGCTGGTTAAGTTTATCACTATGAAATGTCTTTTTAGTTTAAACGTCTTTTGTACTAGATTGGTGTGAATAAAGTCTTTGCTTTCAATTTCGAGGGTGATGTTATTTGCTTGTATACGAGTATAGCGTGCCTTCGGTCCATCTGTGACCCATTCTTCTCTTGCGGGGTTGTTGGGTAAGGTTTTCCGTTATTCCTCCCTTTCTCTCTCTTCTGTATCCCCCCCTTTTTGGCTTATGTATCTACTCCGCCTCCCCCCCTTTTTTTAAGGGAGTTGGGCGGGGCGAGCGTTGGTTAAACGCGCCTACTCCCCCCCCCTCCCTTTAATTCTAAAGGGAGAAGGGTAGGGCGGGCGTTGTTTAAACGCGCCTATTCCCCCCTCTTTATTTTCAAGGGAGCTGGGTGGGGTGTGTGTTGTTTAAGCGCGCCTACTCCCCCCTCTTTATTTTCAAGGGAGCCGGGTGGGGCAGGCGTTGGTTAAACGCGCTTACTCTCCCCCTTTTTTATTTTCAAGGGAGCCGGGTGGGGGGCATTGTTTAAATGCGCCTACTCCCCCCCTCTTTTTTATTTTGTTCAAAGGAGCTGGGTGGGGTGGGCGTTGCTTAAACGCGCCTACTCCCCCCCCCTTTTTTTTTATTTTCAAGGGATCCAGGTGGGGCGGGCATTGTTTAAACGCGCCTACTCCCTCTCTTTATTTTCAAGGGAGCCGGGTGGGGCGGGCGTTGTTTAAACGCGCCTACTCCCCCCTCTTTATTTTCAAGGGAGCCGCGTGGGGTGGGCGTTGTTTAAACGCGCCTACTTCCCCTCTTTATTTTCAAGGGAGCCGGGTGGGGCGGGAGGTGGTTAAACGCGCCCACTCCCCCCTTTTTTTTATTTTCAAGGGAGAAGGGTAAGGCGGGCGTTGTTTAAACGCGCCTATTACCCCCTCTTTATTTTGTTCAAAGGAGCTGGGTGGGGTGGGAGTTGTTTAAACGCGCCTACTCCCCCCCCCTTTTTTTTCCCAAAGGAGTTGGACGGGGCGGGCGTTGGTTAAACGCACCTATTCCCGCTTTTTCTTTTCGTGCTCATTGGTCGTTCAGATGCTTTTGGCATTCCTGGAACCTTTGTGGTCTTGTCAGTTGATTAGGCGCCTTGGGCGTTCCTGAGGTTTTTACAAATATCAGTCAATCAGGCGTTTTTGACAATCCTGAGACCTTTTATGAAATTGTCAGTTAATCGGGCGCCCTTGGCGTTCCCCAGACCTTTTGATGAGACTTGTCGATCAAGCAGGTGCCTTTGGCTATCCTGAGACCTTTCGTGAACGTCAGTCGATCAGGCGCCTTTGGCATTCTTGAGAGCGTTTGTGAACTTGTCAGTCAATCAGGTGCCATTAGCATTCCTGAGACCTTTTGTGAATTTTGTTAGTCGATCAGGCGCCTTTGGCTGCCCTGAGACCTTTTGTGAACTTGTCAGTCAATCAGGCGCCATTAGCATTCCTGAGACCTTTTGTGAATTTTGTCAGTCAATCAGGCGCCTTTGGCATTCCTAAGACCTTTTGTGAACTTGTAAGTCAATCAGGAACCATTAGCATTCCTGAGACCTTTTGTGAATTTTGTCAGTCGATCAGGCGCCTTTGGCTGCCCTGAGACCTTTTGTGAACTTGCCAGTCAATCAGGCGCCATTAGCATTCCTGAGACCTTTTCTGAATTTTGTCAGTCGATCAGGCGCCTTTGGCTGCCCTGAGACCTTTTGTGAACTTGTCAGTCAATCAGGCGCCATTTGCATTCCTGAGACCTTTTGTGAATTTTGTTAGTCGATCAGGCGCCTTTGGCTGCCCTGAGACCTTTTGTGAACTTGTAAGTCAATCAGGCGCCTTTGGCTGCCCTGAGACCTTTTGTGCATACGCCATTTTTCCAACTTACTTTATTGCTTAAAGCGGGCATTTACAAGGTAGGACTTAAGCGTAAATTTTTTTCAACCACTTGACATTGATGGGTGTTTTGACCTTGGTCCCATTCATGCGCCGAAGCTTGTAGTATCCGCTTTCTGCCACTTTCCTTATTGTGAACGGGCCTTCCCAATTTGCTGCGAATTTGCCAGCACTGGCATTTCTCTGTACGTGCGAGGCGATTTTTAAGACTAGATCATCAACCTTGAAGGTCCTCTCCTTTACACTTTGGTTGTAGTAGTTAGATGCACGCTTCCTATAAGCTTCCGCGAACCTTTCTGCTCGTGCTCTTCTTTCCTCTATTGTGTCTAAATGGGAAAAATGGCTCACTTCGTCTGGCGTGGTATGGCTAGCCATTGCCACTTTTGCAGATGGGATTGCTATCTCTGCGGGTAGGGTCGCATCTTCTCCGTAGACCAGTGAGTAAGGAGATGCACCTGTAGAACTGCGCTTAGAAATCCTATACGCCCAGAGTGCCAGCGGTAACTGTTTGTGCCATTCTCTATGGTGGTCATGTACTATTCTACTGAGGATGCGGATGAGCGTCTTATTTGTTGCCTCCGCTTTCCCATTCCCTTTTGGATAATAAGGGGTAGACGTGTGGAGCCTTACATTGTATTGGCGGATTAAATCAATCACATCCTTGTTCACGAATGATTTCGCGTTATCTGCCCTGATTATCATGGGCGCACCGAACCTGCAAATGATGTGTTCTTTGATGAATGCGGCTATTGTGGCACCTGCGTAATCTTTGAGGGGTATCGCCTCGACCCATTTCGACGCGTACTCGGTGGCGGTGATTATGTACTTATGTCGCTTTGAGGATGTTGGGTTGATTGGCCCTATAAGATCGAGCCCCCAGCTGTGGAACGGCCAGGGCGTTACTATGCTATGCAATAGTGCATGGGGGGCTTGGATCAAATTCCAATGTGTCTGGCACTGCAAGCATCTTCGGGCGTGTTCTGCGGTATCACTTTCCATGGTCGGCCAGTAAAACCCTCCTTCGTAGAGTTGCAGGAACAACTTTCGCATCCCCTGGTGCTCTGCATCGTGGGATCGGGTCATGACTTCTATGGCTTCCTGATTTGACAGGCATCGCAGCGCGGCATTACCATAACTTCTCCGATAGAGAATGCCTTCATGCATGAAGAAACGCGGTGCCTTCCTTTGTATTTTTAAAGCCATTTGTCTGTCACCAGGCAGCTTCCTGTGTTCGATGAAATCGATGTAAGGTTTTCTCCAGTCTACTTCTTCGACTGTGCAGACCTCCGCGGGCTGTGGCGAGGCTTGGCAATTGGCACAACTATCTTGGAGTGCTGCTGCTTGAGCTGACATACTTGGACAATATACTCCCATCCTTTGAAGCCTTCTGTATAGATAAACTACACCGGTCTGCCCACATGTTTCTGTGTGTAGTTCTCGGAGTAACTTCTCATCCTCCCTTTTATTTACACATCTTGCGAGGGATCCTCCGGCCGCCCTGTAGTACAACGCACCTTGGATCATCACAAACTGCTTTAAGGCTTGAGTAGGAATCACTCGCTCTTCGTCCATCCGTGTCAAGTCTTCGATGTATGCCTTTCTCCAGTCGTCCGCTTCCTCGAAGGACAAGTCCTCTTTCCAGGTACTAGGTATCCCTTTTTTTCGTACCGTAACCGTACCCTCTTCTTTGTTGTTTAATGACACCTTGCTTGCCAAGGTTGCCAGGGCGTCTGCGTGTTTATTTCCGCCTCTGCCAGTATGATCTAAAGTCGATCCCGTTTGACTCATCAGCCTTTGGGCCTCCGCCCGGTAGGGGGACAGGTGCGGCTCTTTGACGTGGAAATCTCCGTTCACTTGATTCGTAACAAGCCGGGAATCGCCTTTGACTTCAACGCCTCCAAGGTTAAACTCTTTCGCCATTTGGAGTCCCAAAATTACGGTTTCATACTCTGCCACATTATTACTGCATGGAAAATCCAGTTTGAACGAGTATGAGAGTAGTTCTCCCCGTGGGGCTTCGAAGACTACTCCTTCTCCTCCCATGGACTCGTAAGAGGATCCGTCAAAGAACATGGTCCAAGGCTTGTCAACATCTATGGCCGCAACCTCTCCAGGTATGTATTCGTGTACTTCATCGTCTCCTGCTCCTGGGAACATGGCCATGAGTTCGGATATTGCTTGTCCCCTTACAGCGTTCGGCCGCTGGTACTTGAGATCGAATTCCGACAGTTGAAGCAACCATCGGGCGGTTCTCCCTGTAAGGACAGGCTTCGAAGCCAGGTGCTATCGGGTTCGCTGCTGCTACCACAATGGTTTCATGTGTTAGGAGATAGGGGCGCATCTTTTGAGTCGCATATATGAAGGCCAAACATGCTTGCTCTACACGTGGGTATCTTAATTCTGCATCTCGTAGGACCCGACTCACGTAATAGATAGGTGACAGCTCAGTTCCCCCCATGTCTTGCGCGAGAACTGCGCCGATTGCCGAGCTGGTAAACGCCGTGTAGAGATAAAGAGGGACTCCGCGTATCGGAGGTCTAAGAATCTTAGGGCTGACAAGACACTGCTTCAACTTTTCAAAGGCGACACACTGTACCTCTCCCCATACGAAGGGTATACCTTTTTTCAGCAAGGGAAGGAACGCAGTCATCAGCTGTGCTAAACCAGGCACGAAGCGTCGTGTGTACGATATTCGCCCTATAAAGGCTTGCATCTCTTTGGTGTTCGCCGGCGGTGCCATTGTTGTGATTGCTTCGACTTTGCTCGGGTCTACTTGAATTCCCTCATTAGTCACTACAAATCCCAAGAATTTCCCGAATGTGACCCCAAAGGCGCACTTGAGAGGGTTCATCTTGAGTTTGAATTTCCTGCATCTCTCAAAAGTCGTCATTAGGTGAGAGATGTGATCCCCAGCCTCTTGTGTCTTGACTACGATGTCGTCAACATATACTTCTACTGTGCGGTGCAGCAGGTCGTGGAAGATGGATGTCATGGCGCGCTGATACGTGGCACCGACGTTCTTCAATCCAAACGGCATCACTACGTCGTAGAAATTGTCGTATGGGGTTTGGAAGGCGGTTTTCTTTGCATCGGCAGGGTCCATCTTTACTTGGTTATATCTGCTGAAGCCATCCATGAAATAATATCTTTACTTTTTCCTAGTCGCGTCCAGCGTCATGTCGATGTTTGGCAGCGGGAAATCGTCCTTCGGGCAAGCTCGGTTCAGGTCTCTATAGTCTACACAGCACCTAACCTTTCCATTTTTCTTGGTTACTGGCACGATGTTAGTCAACCAAGTGGGTGTTGTATTGGCTTAATGAATTTGACTTTAAGTAGCCGCTCCACCTCCTCCTTTATCGTGAGGGCGGTAGCCCTAGGAAACTCGCGGCTTCTTTGCTTCACGGGTTTGAATTCAGGCGATACTCCTAGATTATATACCACGAGATCGCTATCTAAACCCGGCATTTCGTCATTGTCATAAGCGAAGACGTCCTTGTATTCTTTAAGTAACGCGATCAATGCTACCCTGTCCTCTTGGTCCAGATTCTTGCTTATCATGATGGAGCGCTTGTCTTATTGTGTTCCTATGTTGATTTCTTCCATTTCATCCACGGTGAGGTCTTTTGGCGTTCGTTCCTCATAGGTTCTCGTAGTGACGCTTACCAACTGATCGCGTAATTCTTGGTCATCAATCGTGCTGTAGGGAAGCTCAGACAAGCTTTGTTCTGTGCTTTCATCGGGAACCCCCGCTTCACTCATCAACTCGTCAGCGTGGTTTTTCTCATTTGCGGGCATTCCCTCGGCTAATTGCTATAATCGGTACACATGTCCACCATCGGGCCTGGAAAAGCGTTGGAAACTGGGTTGCTCATCTTGCTTCCCTTTTCTTTCCGTTGGTAACACCATCCTTGACGGACTGAACACGGATTTGGTGGGTTCCGCTTTTTCTTCGCCCCCCCCACTTCGGCAGCGGGGTGAGTCGAGCTTCAAGCATTTCGTCCTCTTCTTTTGGCTCGTCATAGAAAATTACGTCCGTCATATATGCTTCTTCTGGGTCGAAAGGGTTGATCATGGCGGGAATTCGGTACTGCTTGCCTCCTATGTTAGTTTTTACACATTGATGGTACGTTGACGCGACTACTTTGTGGTTGAGTATCTAGCCTCGCCCTAGTAACACATGGAAGGTAGTGTCATCTTCTAGAACATAAAAAGGGGTGGTCCCTCGGATAGGACCAACCTTCATTGCTAGGTTAATGATTCCAATAGCTTTTTGGGCGTGGCCTCCAAACCCTTTCACTTTGTAGTGACCCGCATTCTTATCGCGGACCGCTGTATGCCTAAAACATCGAGCGTATGCATCGAAATCAGGTTTAAGGACGCGCCCCCGTCAACAAAAGCTCTTTTTAGCGGCTGTCTGTTGATATATACACGATGATATATAGAGGCCTGAGGTGCTCTCCCGGGTAACAGATGTCTTCGTTGGTGAATACGATCGCCTCCTTGGGGAGCAGCCCACAGGGCCTCCCTGCTGCTATGGAATTAAACGATTCCTTGATTTGATCTTCGCTGAAGCCGAGCGAATCGAAGAACTGTTGATCCAATACTGTCTTAGCAAATTGATGAGCCACGCCGTCTGTGTTAGCAAAAGTAGAATTCTCCATATCCACTTCGCATGCTTCTCCTTCATCCTCGATCCAGGGCCTCCAGGCATCTCCGCTTGGGTCATGGAAAAGCACCATTACGTGATGTGGGGTGGTTTTGCCATCTTCCGTTTTGTTCATTTCAATATCGCCTATTTCCAGCTTCTTCTGAAACATCCTTCACAGGTTGAAGCAGTCGATTGTAGGGTGTTGTATCCTCTGATGAAAGTGACAATAGCGCGCATCATTTTTGTCAAGAGTGCTAGGATCCATTTTTGTCGGGGGCAACTGGGTTTCCTTGTTTGCTACCCATTGTTCTAATAATCCGACGATTTGTTCCTTGATGCAAGGCAGAGGTGGCGGGAGCGCTTGTGTTCCCCGACCCCCGCGATTACTATTTGCATGGGTATTTCTCGGCATGGTCGATACAGTGTTAACCGAGTTTTGCCAAACATAATCCGAGCTTGGTTCTTCAATGCAATCGGCGATCCTTGCGGCTGCCTCCTCCAGTTCCATAAATGTGGGGAAGCGAAAGTTTACCAGATTATTTTTGATATATGGAGTCATCCCCCGGACGCAAATTTCCACTAACGCTTCTTCTTTAACGTCTTCATGGAAATCGAGAGTGAGAAGGAGGAATCTAGCGATGTATTTTTCTATCTCCTCGCCTATGCGCTGATTACACTTGCTCAGGTCTATGGTTGTGACCTTCCTTTTTGCTGAATAGAACTTTCTGAGAAAAAACGTTGACATGGCTGACCATGAATGGATGCTCCTTGGCTTGAGATTGTCGTACCAGGTTAACGCCGTATCAGTCAGCGATTTCGGAAACTCTCTCATACATAGCTTCCCATCCGCCGCGCGATCATTCATTGTAGACAGGAATCGACTGAGGTGCTCTCTCGCGTTGCCTTGGCCATTGTAGACCTTGAATTTCGGTGAGGTATAATCTTCAGGGTACTGATATTCTATGATATCAGAGGAGTAAGGACTCGCCATGAAATTATAATTGTCTTGTTTAACGATTCTGTAATTCAATTCTAGGTATTTTGTAATCGCCTTTTGTGTCATAGCCGCAGGCTCGTTTTCCACTTCCTCTACATCTTCTGCTGTTTCTTTAACATTTTTCTATGCACTAGCCGCCTTCATGATCTTTCTCAGCTCTCGTTCTTTACGTACGTGCTCTTCTAGTTCTTTTTGCATCTCCTCGAGGGAAAGCTGAGTGAGCGGCGCTTCCTCGCCCTCGTGCTGTTTATCTTCTTCGCGTGTGATGTTTTATTTTCTCGCCTGCGTGATTGGGTCTGATACTATACCTACTCTCTCTCCTTATGGGTTAATTGGGGGTGTGTTTAGGTTTCGTGCCGCGCCTGAGCTGGCGCCTTCTGTGCGTGTCATTGTAATCTAGGCACGAGCCTCCGGGTGTGGTCGCCAAACGTTGAGGGGTGAATTTCAGTTTAGGTTCTACCTGTCCTAGCTATTACACATGACCTCACAATTCCAATAATAGTAAGAGAGAGAGTTGTCTTTCCATTGTACCTTGTCCTTTCTTTTATAGGCTTTCTTAAAAGCCCCTCTTTTTACTACTTCATGACACAGGTCCTAATACCTCTTAATTACCCTTAATGCCATTCTTTAACATAACCCCTTCCTTCTTCATTAATTCCTCTATTCTTAGGGGCATCTCCAACTCGTTAAGGGTATTATTTTTCATGTATCAACAGTCACAAGCAATAGTAGGTGAGGTTGGTAGGAAAATATGCAAGTTCCTAAGAATATTACATACCCAAACAACTTCAGATGCAGTTGAAGCTAAGGATCTGTATTCTTCTTCAGTACTAGATCTGGAGATAGTTGCTTTCTTTTTAGCTGATCAGCTAATTGGATTATCACCAAAAAATATACAATATCCACGTGTGGACCTTCTATCATCAGGATTTCCTGCCCAATATGCATATGGAAAACCTTGAAGAACAGTGAAACCTTTATTGAACAGAAGTCCATGATCTATAATACCTTTGACATATCTCAGCTTTCTTTTGGTAGCAGTGAGGTGTACAGAAGTAGGTGACTGCATGAATAGACAAATCTGATTTAATTCAAAGCAAAGCTCAGGTCTTGTCCAAGTTAGATATTGTAAAGATCCAACTATTGATCTATACTCTGTTGGATTATAGAAAAATGTCACCATCAATAGCACTCAACCTTTAAGAAGTAATATTTTTTTTCCCTAATAAGTCAAGAGCATACTTAGTCTGACTTAGAAAAAGAACTTTGATTTTCTTTTAACCTCTAGACCCAAAAAATAGTATAGAGCCCCTAGATATTTTACTGGAAACTTTGTACAAAAAAACAATTATTGAATCACAATGAGATGAATTGTTCCCTGTTATGATTATGTCATCCACATAAACTAGAATGATAGTGAGCTTAAAACCAAATTTCTGAACAAATAAAGAAGAATCAGCTTGTGAAGGTACAAAATCAATTGCAACTAGAGCATCCATGAGTTTTTCATACCAAGCTCTAGGAGCCTACTTAAGACCATATAAAGACTTGTACAATTTACACACATAATCAGTATGTTCATTATCGTCAAAACCTGGAGGCTGTTTCATGTAGACTTCTTGTTTTAAATCTCCATGCAAGAAAGGATTACTCATATCTAATTGTTTAATATTCCAATCAAAGTTGACAGCTAGAGAAAGTACTAGTCTAATAGTTGCAGGTTTTACAATAGGACTGTAGGTATCAGTAAAATCAAAACCTCCAACTTGATGAAACCCCTTTGCCACTAATCCGGCTTTATGTCTTTCTGTAGTACCATCAGGGTTATACTTAATTTTAAACGCCCATTTACAACCTACTAGGTTTTGATTAGAATTAGAAGGTATTATAGTCCTAGTTCTAGCCTCCTTTAAAGCAGTGTTTTCTTTTTTCATAGCAGTTAACCAAACAGGTATCTTAGCAGCTTGTGAATAACATGCAAAAGTGATATTATCAAAATGAGATAAGTAAGCAGCAGATAGCATATTTTGATGAGAAAAATACCTTTGGTTTGAAAGTACCACCTTTGACTCTTGTTGTCATCTGATGAGTGGTAATATGAGAATTTTTCATAGAAGTACTCAAAGAAGTATCATTAGTATGAGGCTTTATTGATGAAATAGAAGTATCAAAAGTAGTATCTGAAAAAGCGGGGGTCTAACAACCACACCCAATATTTCTTTAGGCAATCTGTATGGACTAACTCCAATATAATTCCAAGAAAATCAACTAGACAGTCATAATCAATCAAGGAAAATATATCCAAGAGTTACATCTATGTTTCTCAATGTAATCAGCAAATCAAACAGATGGAAATCCGAGAGCCTGATTATTATGAGAAACAACTTGAACGGTACCAAAGACCAATGTTCAAGTGTCAATCAATTATCAATCAACAACCAAAGGTTGGATTTACCAATTGATTGAACTACGTACAACCTGTGATATTTCAATTATATAGAAAATATAGTGCGGAAAAGAAATAACACATACACCATAAATTTTGTTAACGAGGAAACCGCAAATGCAGAAAAACCCCGTGAGCTAGTCCAAATTTGAACACCATACTGTATTAAGCCGCTACAGACTCTAGCCTACTACAAGTTAACTTCGGAATGGAATGTAGTTGAGCCCTAATCAATCTCACACTGATTAAGGTACAGTCGCGTTCCTTACGTCTCTGAATCCAAGCAGGACTCTACGCACTTGATTCTCTTGGTTGATCTCACCCACAACTAAGAGTTGATATGACCCAAAGTCGACTTGATAAATAAATATATCTCCAATAGAAAAGTCTATTCTGATAGATAAATCTATCTCCCACAGAAATACCAACGAAGTTTTTGTTCCGTCTTTTGATAAATCAAGGTGAACAGGAACCAATTGATAATCCGATCTTATATTCCCGAAGAACAGCCTAGAAATATCAATCACCTCACAATAAATTAACTATATGGTAGTAGAACAAGCCATTGTGGAATCACAAAGAATGATACAAAGAGCTTTGTGATTACTTTTTATATCTTACCTACCGGAGTGTTGACGGTGGATTTTCATTTAAGGTTAAAATTGTAAAAATCAGAAAATTATGCGCTAACATCTTGTAAAAGATAAAGCCATTAATAAGTGTTGAATACTTCTTCACTTTACTAATTCACCTAGAATGGAGCATGTGACAACAATCCCATTCTGTGAATTAAATACACGAAATTCATCCAGGTTGGAGCATGTAGCAACAATCCCATATACCATGTGAATTTATAGCATTATTAATTAATGCGTAAGCAGCCTTGTATTTCCTGTACTCATTATCAGTGCGGCATGACGACTGAGTGTTACTCTCCGCAGAGCAACACGAACCTCCAAGCATTATAATGAAAGCATGTACGAAATACCCGTACAGGCTGCAACTCTCTGTGTGTTATACTAGCCCGATTGAGCAACTCTCGGTGTGTTATACTAGCCCGATTGAGCATCCGGACTGTCCGTATCAGTCTAGATATGATCTCGATCATCCAACTTCACAAAGCATGATTGGATGGCCCGGATCAATTCCATAAGCCCCAAGCGGGTATGGAATATTCGCTGCCGAACCAACGCGGACCCGCATGGTCGGCCTCAGTTGACATAGCTTGCCAAAACGCCAACCCAGTGGTATGGGCGGAAAACCCTAAATTAGGGTTTGCGGCACATTACATGTGTCACAAAAGCAGTCTTAACCATCCATCTTCGCGGTATAGATGGAGGGTGTAGATGTAGATTCAAAAGTCCAGAGAGCATGTCAACACAATCACCGTGGGCCGCCTACATACGACCAATCGGTCGGGACCAACCATGGTTGGTCATCCCAATTCGTACGCCCGAATAAAGCATGGTTACACGGCCGTGAAAGCCAAAATTAGGGTTTTGAGCATCACGAGCGTCCATCTTCTCGCACGAATGGAGGGCCCAAGATTAGATTAAGCAGGTTCGGTCATACCAACATGACCACCGTGGACCCATCAATCTCCTCACCTGGTCGGCCAAGGCATACCATGCCTGGTTATCCCAAATCATCCGCCCAAACTAGCATGGATACACTTCCCAATTGCAAACTAATCTCGACCGCTCAACTTCGCTTGGGACGATTTGAGTGGCTCGGATCACGTTTTCATGGGACGATCGAGTATAGGCGTGAACACCAGCCTACCACCTACACGACATACCGATCGGCCAAGACCGACCAAGATTGGTCATCTTGGAACGCGTGCCCGAAGTGGGCATGATGCGCGACTTTTGCGGCACCAGATTTATGTTGCAAAATCGATCTCAACCACTCCTCTTTACCGGTCAAATTGAGTGGCCTAAATCGCACCTTCATGAGACAGGTGAGGTACGGACGTGTACACCGGCATCTTTGTCTACACGCATGCCCAGTCGGTCCTTTCCAAAATACTTCCCATGCTTGGTTTCGACCAAGTCGAAGAGTGATGCCTGCGCACCTCTTCAAAACCCTAATTCCATCAACGGTCGCGAGATGAGTGTCTCAAAGATCATCTCGTCCGTCCAACTTCTTAGGCTTGGTTATACAACCCCGGTCGGGAGTTAATTGGTCGGTGAGGCGTCATGGTAATCACCACCCGTCACTCTACCACACCATGATGCGATAGACTGCATAGAATACACATGATACTTCACAAGTATCGACTTCCTAAATAACTTAGTTATTTAATCTAGCATTACATGCAACTTTCGTGGGTCCCATGATCCACACACTCGAGACATCAATCATGTCACAAACTGGGAGATACATACTGGGTATTGGTTTGGCGGTTTACAGCGTGCGGCGTGCAACGCGCCATCACAAGAACGTGTCAGGAAGTCATGGACGGTTAGAGATGACAAGAGAAGTGGGCAAGACTGGTCGTGTAACACCAACACACAACTCCACTACTCCATCACTCCACTTCCTCCACTTCCCACGAGAGACGTGAATAAGGCTCAAATGACTTGTATAAATAGGTTCTCCTCCCTATTTCCAACAACAAGACAAGTCCAGACAACAGAGGCAAGTGTTGATACAATCGTATTCAAACACCAAAACTGATAGCTTACACCCTGTTCAGCTTTCTGATACAAGTCATTCATAGCCAACACCTTCACACTCAACACCTTCTTCGCTTCCCTCCCTAAGATCAACCCCATCTCCTTCACTTTGTGACCGAAACAAGTCTGGAACGGCCATTTCTTGGTTTAGGCCGGACTTGCACAGATTGATCTCTCGAATCTACAAGCACTCACTGTGCAATGCATTTGTATAAGGTTTAGACTCATTTCTCATCCACACATCCCAAATTACCAAAACCGACAGAAATAGTTTTCACCCATAAACACGGAGATAAATCTCGAGTAAATCTTAGAAAAGATAGTACTCAATATGATAGAACAAGTAAGATCAGAACACACAACTACAAAGGAAATAGTTGGATCTGGCATCAGAATCCCAATGAAGTCTTTAAGTCGTTAACGTATACTGGTTTTAAGAAAAACCTAGGTTAAAGGAGAATCGACTCTAGTCGCAACTAGTATCACACAGGAGGTGTGGGGATTAGGTTTCCTATTTGCTAGAGTTCTCCCTTATATAGTCTTTAAATCAGGTTTTGATAACTCTATAACAAAGCAATCAATATTCACCATTAGATGAAATCCTGATTTAATATTCAAGCTAAGTTTGCTTAAAACCAAAGCAACATCTCTCCACCGTTATATGATCTTAGCTTGTTACACACAAATAAAATATACCTTCATATAGATTTGGATAACCATACCTAAACATGTATATTGAGTTGGCTCAATAACAGTTTACCGAAGTTAGCCATATGAACACTTTGTATTAACCACATTCATCTTAACACTTCTAGATCAAATGATAATCAAATGAATCTAATTGTGTTACTCATAGAGTTTTTCAATTGTTTATATTCTCATAGAAGTATACAAGACACAATTGAAGCAAAATTGGAATTGATTCACAAGAATCAATTCATGAACATTTATCCAGGGTTTGCAAAGATTGCATTCCTTAATATATAAATGTATTTGTTCATGAGTATGAAATCATACTTAACCGATTTTAGAACTTAACCACATAAGTTTGCAGATGGATACACAAACTTAAGTTCCGGACTTTGGTTATGTCCGACAGTTCACAAACGGGTACGCATATTGTCGCTCCGGACAGAACTCGGGTGAAACAGTTTGCAAACGGGTACACAAACTTAGTTCCCGGGCTTTAACAGTTAAAACAGTTCGCATACTGGTATGCTTACTTGGTTCCCGGACCTGAATCATTCTTACAATTGTTTGCATACGGGTATGCATACTGTGATATATCCAGACAATGGTTAATTATTCTAAACTCCCATTTTAATCATTGAAACATACTTAGAAGACGACAATAGCTATCTCACACAAACTATTAGCTTATAAGTAATTTCAAGTGATCGAATGATCAATACGAAATATCCGAGTCTACATCAAATGACTGTCTCACACAAATCATGTAAGATGTTACAAGGCGATTTTCACATGATCATCTTTTGTCATTCGTCAAGAATAATGATGAACATAGTTAAATCAAAAAAGCATTCCAACACATATTTCGAGAAATATATAAGCGGGTTAAACTCATCTCGAAATATCAAATGTGTATACTTAATGTAAAAGTCTATATAGTTATACGACTTAGTCTCAATAGAAGATAGAATAGAATATACTTCTGAGTGATAGATGAGTTCAAGTCTCCACATACCTTTTGTTGGTGAAGTTCCTCCAAGCTCCCCTTAGTAGATCTTCGTCTTCAATTGATGAACGCCGTGAAGTCTAAAGCTCAACTACATATTCTATCCTAATCCGAGACGTAGCTATACGTAGACTAGAAATCAAGACTTATAGTTTTGATAACTAAACTTGACAAACAAGCTTAAGATATCAACGCTTGCGAGTTCGACCGAGCAGTGCTATAATAATCTCCCCCTTTGTCAATTTTAGTGACAATACATATGGATTACAAAATAAATAAACTTTGTAGCTTCTCATCCAAATGCTTGAATTCCTTGGTTCTTCAATATTCCTTGAATTCTTCGTCACTCTAAGTACTCCAGTGATTCTGAACGTGTTCAACTCAGCATCATAGTTGTTGAAGATCCGCAGCCATAACAATAAGAAAACAGATGTTCGCAATTATTGTTATACAATGTCATAGTATTATTACACGGAATCAAGGTTCAATTGTATCACAACTTTGACAATAATACTATGGTGATATGTATCACTCCCCCTTAGTCAATACTTCATCTCACAATAAAAACCACACCCCCTTACATAATGATCCGTAAACCATATGTATGTAGTGTGAACTGCAAAATAATTCTCCCCCCTTTTGTCAATATAAATTGGTAAAGGTACGAAAACTCGCGGGATCATAATGAAATTCTCAAAGAGATTATTCATGACTAAAAGAGAACATATCAACTTTGTTTCGATGATTTCACATAGTCGAAACTTAGTGTATTCATCAAGGAGTTTATAAAGATATAAGATAACTCCTCTAATATTCCACAGCCGCACTCCCCACAAATATTTGGCAATTAAGCACAAGTTCAATTAATAACTCTTCCCCATAAAATGTCATTCCCGAAAGAACAACAAAAGCGACCTTACTTTTACTTGAAAAGAAGGATTTCTTTGGACATTAACAAATCACATGAAACATGAATTTGTATCCAGTAAACTGAATTAAATTAACCACAAAGAAACCTTAATGATCAATTTAATCGGATATGCTCAACATAAGAAAACTTATAGCCACATAGTACTTTCACATATAAGTGGATAACTCTGTCGAGGCAGGCCTTCAGCGTCCTCGAGAAGGCAAGCCTACACTGATGGGGTATACAAGTGACTGTTGTAAACTGTCTTTGGAACACGACATTCAGTAAATAAGAAGACAGGACTCCTACAACACCACCACCATCCTCCACAGAAGCAACACAAACTGCCTCACTTGTAACCAAACAATCAGCATTTACCTCGTCTGGCTTAGCTAAACCATGAATGAGAAATTCTTCCCCTGCGCCAGGTCCTGCAATGACATCTCCATGCACCACTTCATCTCGACCCTTGCACGACTTCTTCCAAGCATGTAGATGCATGCAAATACAACAAAGCCACATCCTTAAACTACATAGGACCTTCTCCCAAGCAAGGTACACGTTCAAATTATTAGCAATCAAATCCCTGCAGGTGGTTTTGTTAACTTCCGAGAATAGGTGCCTGACATGAAGGTGTTTCCGAAATGAACCCTTTGCATACCCTCTGCCGTGAACCCCATTATGACAATCATCAATGTTCTTGAAAGGACAATGGCAGAAGCCATCATCTAAAGAAGTGTCATCTGTAGAGGATGTAGGTGGAGAAGAGCTCAATGGCACCTGAGAGGAAGTGGTTACAGGTAGCAAGGTACGGGAAGAAGCCCTAGTAAACCTAGCTAGACATGAAAACTGCGAACAAACCCTAGTAGGAAAAAATTGAACCCTAAAAAGCAAAGAGCGGCAAAAAAAATTGAAAATGAAATCAAAACTAAAAGACCGTGGTAATGGAAACAGATTGAAAACAAAATTAAAAGAAAACGGATAGAAATCATGATGAATCCGTGATTGAAACTTGCTTTCAATCACCGGAGAAAAACGCCGGAGAAACATGAAGAAAGAGAAAAACAATATAATATATATATGTTTACGAACAATAGAAGGACACCCTTGTTAAGGAAACCCTATAAACTCCCAAGCAGAAGACATGGACGTTTGTGGACCATATATGGAAGGTTAATGGATCAGAAAGGATCCAATAATAATGAAATACACTCGGTTTTCAGATATCTCATATTTTCATAGCTCAATAATTAAAAGATTTACTTTAAATCAGAGCATATGAAAGAGATACAATAGTTACTAGGAGTCAAGATATGACATCAACATTCACAAAAGAAGAAAACATTATTTCAAACACAAGAAAAATCATAACCTACAACAGACTTGAGCATCTCGCAAATATCATCCTTGCAACTCTCAAGTTAGATATAAGGATGAAATTACCTAGATCTAGGTAGCCGAGTAAGATGTAATCCCACCATGAATATTGAGAGACGAGTTGTAAATACCATCTGAGTGTTTGAGTCTTGTATTCCTTACCTTCCTTTGGTTATTTCTTATTCTAGAGGAATTAGACATTAACCTTTTATAACATCCATCAGAGGGATTTTTCCGAGGATTATGTCTAGGACCTCTAAAGATTGGTTCCAGAGGATCATAGTTGAGAGATTGCCATCTCCTAGACTTAGATCTACCAGTCTTATTCTCATAAACACTGGGAATATGTACATTTGTGGTGTAAGAATCTGCACCATAAAGCGGGACACGATTCCTGTAGAGATTTCTAGATGAGAGATCATTGAAATCCCTTTTATGAGAGTTCTGGTTTTTTGCAGGAATGAAATCCATTGTGGATGTCATTAGACGATTCACTCTGTCGACGGTAAAAAGAATGTTGAACATAACTGTTTCTTTCTAGAAAAACAATTTAGAACATTGTGATTTCTTTTCCTACAGAATGAAAAGGTCCATGGATAAGAAACTTTAGAAACATCTGGATTCAGATTCATATCCTTTCTAGAATTCTATAGGGTCACATAACTGTTTCTCAACAGAAAATTCATTCGAAGACAATTTCTCCACCCTAGGTAATACTACATGAGTATTAGAGATAACAACTGAAGAAAGTTTACTTATCAAAATGGAGTTTTCCCTTTTCAAGGAGTTGTATTGTTCCTGGGCTAGTGAAAGAGATACAACAAGTTTGTCTTTTTCAACACGACAACTGTTCAATTCTGATGAATGAGTCTTGATCAAACGTTTTTCTCTAATTGAATATTCTTTAACAATATCTTCAAGCATACTAATGTTTTCACGTTGTAGAGTAGCTTCTTGAACAAGGTTTTCGATATTGTTAGAGAAAGACTCAACAATACTATAGAGTTCCAGTTGTCTATCAAGAGACTTTTCAAGTTCGTCAGTTAGCTGAGCATATTTTTCTTCAAGGGATCTAATTTTAGAAAATTGAACATCAATAATCTCAGCAGATTTTTTAAAGTTCTGATGAGCTCCATTTCAGATTCTGACATAGTGTCAACTGTCACTTTAGAGGAAACGTTATCAGGATCTGATAACGAAAGTTTTCTACCGCGGGATTCGAAAGAATCAGCTTAGGAGTTATCCTTTGAGGTAATCCCAAGACATTTGGCATAATCAAAAACTTTGGAGGATATCTCTATGTGCAATAGTTTGAGATAAATTTATGTCCACAGAATCAGATTGCTACAAACACAGACTTATGAGGTCTTAAATATGTTTGCCTGCTCTGATACCAATTGAAAAAGCGGGGGTCTAACTACCACACCTAATATTTCGTTAGGCAATCTGTATGGACTAAACAGATAGAAATCCGCGAGCCTGATTATTATGAGAAATAACTTGAACGGTACCAAAGACCAATGTTCAAGTGTCAATCAATTTCAATCAACAACCAAGGTTGGATTTACCAATTGATTAAACTACGCACAACCTGTGATATTTCAATTATATAGAAAATATAATGCGGAAAAGAAATAACACATACACCATAAATTTTGTTAACGAGGAAACTGCAAATGCAGAAAAACCCCGGGACTTAGTCCAGTTTTGAATACCATACTTTATTAAGCCGCTACAGACTCTAGCCTACTACAAGTTAACTTCGGACTGTAATGTAATTGAGCCCTAACCAATCTCACACTGATTAAGGTACAATCACGTTCCTAACATCTCTGAATCCCAACTGTTGATGGTAGATTTTCAACAAAGGGCAAAATCGTAAAATCATGAGGCATGTTTTTGACACGGCTTTCAGGCATGCAACGATTCATATTTTACGAATCCATGATGAATATGTTTTCGAAAATACTCCACTAGCTAAGCGTTCGATCCCTGGCATTTCATCGTGCACTCTATGCAGAATAACATAATTGGGCGGTTCTCCATAGAGTGAGAGCTTAACGCCTTCAGGATATCGGTGGCACTCACTATTCCCTGACTGCAGAAGAGATACCTCTCTCCACATAGAAGAATAGTTGGGCGGCGGACGCCTTCAGGACGTCGGTGACACTCACCATTCCCTGACTATGTGAAGAGACCGTGTATAGATTCAGGCGGTTCTCCATATATTGAGAGCACTAACGCCTTCAGGTCGTAAGCAACACTCGTGACTCCCTGACTATGCACCATTCAGAATGGATATGACGCTTTAACTGGCTAATATCTTTTCTGCAATAGATTAATTCTGCCGTGACATTCACCACTGAATTCCCAGAATAATCTATTATTGCTCCGATTCCATGGTCGAATCCACGGCCTGATCCCATGGAATGGCAATAACAATTGCTCCGATTCCATGGTCGAATCCACGGCATGATCCCATGGAATGGCAATAACAATTGCTATGATTCCATGGTCGAATCCACGGTCTGATCCCATGGAATGGCAATAACAATTGCTCCGATTCCATGGTCGAATCCACGGCCTGACCCCATGGAATGGCAATAACAATTGCTCCGATTCCATGGTCGAATCCACGGCCTGATCCCATGGAATGGAAATAAACGACTGTATTATCTCATTACTCCGATTTCACGAATCTCATGGAATGGTAATAAATAATTTTATTACTCCAATTTTATGGTCGAATCCACGATCCCATGGAATGGTAATGCCTGTTTTATTATGCCGAATTCAAGGTCGAATCCAAAGCTGATCCTATGAATTGATAATAAATAACTACTCATTTTCATTGTTTTCATGAATTATTCTACACTAAATCTCATGGATTAGCAATGAATACTCAAAAACTGGACATCTGAATCATCACTGAGTAAGCCCCACAAAAATGGTGTAAGTGTACTCGATAATGATGCACGACTGAGCACCCGGATGCACAAACGAGCATCCAAAAATATGGACAGATGAGGAATCCTACGAAAAATAGGAGAAATCAACAAATAATAATAAAATAATAAGAGGCGCCCAAGGGCCGGGCCCACCGGCCGGCCGGCCATGCCCTAGCCGTGGCCGGTCCCATGCCTCTTCCATTATTTTGCCCTAGTTTGTTATTTTCATGAACTCATGAAAAACTCCTTCAATTTAGCAACTTTCCTTGTTTGTGCAAAACTCATGGATCCTCCATAACTTCATGGATTCATGAAATAATATTATAAAATAAGGAAATGTGTGCGGGACCGGGCAACCTAGCCGGCCGGCCATGCCCGAGCCGTGGTCGGTCCCACACCTCACAATCCTTAGCTTTTATAATTTTATTCCCTAATCTCACGAAACTCCTTTGTTTTCAACAAAACTCAGGGATTCTCCATAACTTCAAGGATTCTCCATAACTTCAAGGATTCATGAAAAATAATATAAAATAGGGAAAGGTGTGCGGGACCGGGCAACCTAGACGGTCGGCCATGCCCTAGCCGTGGCTGGTCCCACACCTTACAATCCCTAGTCTTTTATAATTATTTCCCTCAATTCATGAATCTCCTGGGTTTGAGCAAAATTCATGATTTCTTCATATTTTCTCAAATATTGCTCAAATCACGAAAAACCAAAAGCCAACATAGTTACACGACTGGATAGCCTCTCACGGTAATTTTAAATATTAAAACACTTTTATTTTAATATTTTCAAAATGTTTATGAATTGAGCATACATGCTAATTCCAACAAAAATCAAGAATTTCAGTCAAGATGGAACTCTTCTGAAAATTCACAATGTCGCTCGAACGCACATCAGAAAATACTGAAACTCTCAGTATGGAGACACGAGCACCACGGCAACACGTGCATGCTTTAATGACCGACCAGAGTCATTCCAAGGGCTTGCACAAAGCCGGTCCCATATGTTTTCATAGTTCTGGCCTAATTTGCTCAATTGCTCATACTGGGCCCAAACTCTCTCCAATCAACTGGAGAATTCTTCAAATGACCAACAACTGGTCCCGTGACCACCAAGAGCCGGTCCCATGCTCTCTTGGTCGGTCCCTATCTCTCATCTCTAGGTTTTATCACCTAATGCTGAATACAGCAATATTTCAGTAAATAATGAAACTGGAATTTAATCATCATTCTTTCACCAACTCTCAAACCGAGAACCCTGGTGCATGCTCACTCAAGCACTGGGCACGACATGGACGCTCATTATCCCATGTGGTCGGTCCCTCTTCACTCATGACCAATTTTCAGCAATTCTCCAATTGATGAAGGATTGATCAAAACTTAGGGTTTCGAATAAACGCTCTACGAAATCATCATTCTGAGCAGGTTCAAACACTAATAAATTTATGATTGATTCAACAAATAATATATGAATTAATTATATATAATATTCAGTAACCTACCAATATTTTAATTAATATTTTATTGGGTTACGTCACCAATAAATAATTCGCCGAATTGAGCAATACTGGCTCAATTGCTCGAATATTGATTCAACAATCAATATTCATTAATTCATCAGTAATTTGTCGAGTTGAGAAATACTTGCTCAGTTGCATTATCAAAAATCATTAATTTGTCGAATTGAGCAATACTTGCTCAGTTGCTCGCCAAATTCTCAATATTCAGTAATTCGCCGCATTGAGCAATACTTGCTCAGTCGCTCAAATACTGGTCAGTAATTCATCACTGAATCTACAATATTGACATCATTTCAGAGAACTACATGTTCGGCCCATGAATCGCTGAGCATTCATCAAACATGCTCGATTCAACAAAACCTAGAATCATTGTCTAATCAGTCAACAACTGACAAACTAAATACACGTCTGTCATGCAGACTCCACGATTCGTGAGACATCAATCACGTCAAATTGGGGGATAACAACTAGGGTTTTGGTCTGGTGGCCTACAGCACGTGGATTTCATCCACGACGAGAAATGTGCGTAAGTTGTGTAAACGGTTGAAGGAGTTAGCAAAGTAGTGGGTGCACGATCCGTCAAGTATCCACACTATATGGAACTGACTTTACCACTATCTTCCACTTGCCCACTCTCCCACTCATGAAACCGTCACACTTACAGGGATCAAGGTGTTCACAACTCTGACAATATAAATAAGTCTCTGAATCCATGATTGAGGACAACGAATGATCACTAGCTATCAGCAATCGTCCACATAGAATTTCTCGAGTGACTACTCTCAAGAATTCATCAATCTATCAGAACTTATTCGAACTCAATAATTCACCAATTATTGCAGAAACCTTCAACACATCCACAATCCTTGATCATCATTGATTCCACACAATTCTCAGCTTCCCTCCTACATATCAACCATCTCCCTCTTTGCGGCCGAATCGACTCTGGAAAGGCCATTGACTTGGTTTAGGCCGGAGTCCTACAGATTGATCTCTCGAATCTAAGCACTCCCTTTGCAGTGTATCTGTGTGAGGTTGAGCAGTTTGCTCGGTTCGAGGAGTCTCGACGACACGCTCGAATCTTCATTTTCCTAAAAACCAGCGAACCGTTTTTCCCCATCCATAGATTGGCGAACACAGTGGGAGATTAATCTCTCGGTTGCAATCTCTCATTTTCACAAAATGGTTGATCTTAGGTCAGGTTCAGTTACCAATCCTAACCCAAACAATGCTAGCACTAGCAACAACGATGAAATTCCAGAAACCATTCCTGCTTCCAACAGTGGTGGTGACACCACCCCTCCTCACACTAATGTCGAAAATCATCCGCTCTTTGGTCGACATCCTGAGGAACTCATAGAAAATCCACCCACCATTGCTGATCTCATGAAGATTCAGGAAGTGCTCGCTAAAAATCAAGCTGACATGGCTGCTACTCAGAAGGAATTATGTAACCATCTCAAAACTCTCACTGACAAGATGTCAGACAAAACTCGGGAGAAAGGAAAAGACAAAGAGCCATCTCCAACTGTGGATCCCGAAGTTATCCCGGTCCCTGACGATAATGAAACCCGCAAAGCTGCAGAACCCGAACCTGCTACTTTCATCACTCGTGAAGATCTGGAACATTTTATGGAGAGCCGGGGAAAGGGTCATGCACCATCAGTCCATCGTCATCAGCCTCCATATCCTGCTGCTACACAAAGAATCCCTCTTCCAAAGGGTTACACTTCCTCCAACCTTCACACTCTACAATGGAACGGGGAATGCTCGAGAACATGTTTCTCGATTCTTGGAAGCATTAGGAGAACATGAACACAACCACGTCGTCCGTTTGAAGAAGTTTTCAAAATCCCTGACGGGTCGAGCATATACTTGGTACAACAACATTGCACCATGAAGCATATCTAATTGGGGATAAATGATTAATGCTTTCTACAGGAAGTACTTATTTGTTTCGGAGCAAGTTACTCTTTCCGACTTAGGAAGGATGGCTCAGAAGAATGCCGAAAATCCGAATGACTACGTGAAG
Organism: Papaver armeniacum; assembly: GCA_023531295.1. Taxonomy (NCBI): domain Eukaryota; kingdom Viridiplantae; phylum Streptophyta; class Magnoliopsida; order Ranunculales; family Papaveraceae; genus Papaver; species Papaver armeniacum. The sequence goes on from JAJJWW010012099.1 coordinate 93,937, forward strand.
AGGTTCAGGGTTCAAGCTTTGGATTGCCATGATCCCAATGTTACTGAACAACAACTGGTGGATTTGTGCATCAATGGGATGATCCCAGTCTATAGAGCTTTGCTGGAAAATCTTCGTTTTCAGACCTTCTCAGAACTTCACGAAGCGGCCAAGCTATCAGCAACTACCGCTCCTGCCTTGCTAGAAAGAACAAAGACTGTCAAAGTAGAGGAATCGAAAGACACCCAAAATGGCAATACCATGCATCTAATCAACAAGCAATACAATGTTGAAACTTCCATGAATGTTGCTGAAGGGAGCAAAAGAAAAGCTGAAGCACAGCCACGTAAGAATGCTCCTCCAGCGTCTAATCCCTCAAAAGCGTCAAGGAAATGGTCAAGCCAGGAATGCACAATCGCCTACTCAACATCAACAGAATGATCAAGATGCACCTGACTTCCCCTTTTCTATTGAAGAAGTGATCGAACTATTGGAAGTCTGGATCCAAGACGGTGCGATCAAATTACCTCCTGTCAAAAAGGAACCAACTGAAGAACAGATGGAAAATGCACGCTACTGCCAATTTCATAGGTATGTCAGTCATCCGACAAGTGATTGCATAACCTTGAAGCACATATTCAAAGAAAAGGCCGACTCATGGGAACTGAGGACTGAAGGAGTGCACAGAAATCCTCTCCCAATCAGAACATTCACACTCTCTGAGCAGTCGGTCAAGGAAGCGGTTCAATCCCTAATTGAGCATGCCTGTAAGTTACTGTACTTATCGAAAGCTCAAAGAAACGATATGTTTGCTGCATTGAACCATATTGTGTCTGGAAAACGGTTAGAAATTCAGGAGATACTCCCCGAACCTCCAGCAACAGATAAGGAGATGGGGACTTCTCACCACAGTTCACCTCAAAGGAAACGAATTCAAGCGAGCGTTGGTCGATGTTGGCATCGTTGTTAACATCATTCCCTTGAAAACCCTCAGAGCCGCTGGCATCACCTGACGAGAAGTAACTCATGCTCCTATCTCAGTCAGAGACCATGTAGGAATCTCCAGAGACGCCTACGGTTACATCGTTCTCAAAGTGAAAACTGACTCAACTTGGACTGAAACCAAGTTTTTTATAATTAGAGAAGATCCAGGATATTACATGGTTCTTGGCCGAGCATGGATTCATGGTGGAAAGGTCACTACAACATCATCAATTGCACAACTCTCTGTTGAGGAAAGCTCCGACTCAGAGGAAAGCTCCAGTTCATAAGAAATGGAGGACATTCCACCTTTTAAGCATTTGGGAAAAGTCTAAACCTTGATGGAACTCACACAAAACCTGAAGAAAGCGCACATGAATTTGTCAAAAAGTTCCACACGCAGGCAAGTCTCATTTCCCCTCATGCATCTATATTACCAATTTTCAAATATGCAACTCTGGTCAGGGGACTTGATCTTACTCATGACTCAGCTGTCACCAAACGTTATGAGTGGTTGGTCTCACCTCAGCAATACTTCACCAAGTGGTTAGATGCTGAACCTCTCGAAATTCAACATCTCACTAACACGTTCATTGATAGAATAATGATCGAGTTTCACAATCAGTATCCTAAATATTCTCCCTTGCACGAGTGTCCATATGTGCCACAGAATTGGAAAACTCCGCCAACAGAGCATCCCGCCGTGCGAAGAATTCTGAACAAACAGAAAATATTCAGGGCACGAGCCACCAAACCTAACAAATTTTGTGAAGGAGATTTGGTTCTCAAAACAACTAGACGCAATTTGCATTTCACAAAGAGCTCAAACTGGGAAGGGCCTTTTATGATCGCTAAGTCAGTTGCTGGAGGATATTACAAATTGGCCGACATCAAGGTTAAGACGAGTATACCAGTGATTCATGAAAATTGGCTCAAGATTTTTGACGCATGAAGCATTCAACATTGGGTGTTCTATGTCCAAGATAAACGATCAAGACATCTGACGATTCGCATCTTAGGATTTTCTTTTACCTGTAATTTCAATTCCTCCAAAACGTTTGCAATACTTGCATCCAGTATTTGAATTTATCAATTTATCAAAGTTCTTTTATTTAAGAAAAATCTCTATCAAATCCAAAATCCAAAAGAAAATCCTCAGTCATTCAAAAAACTCAAAACCTATCAAAATTCAAACCAATCCAGAAATTCAAAATCAAAATCTCACATCTCTCAGAAGTTCAGAGTTCAAGAGATTATGGAAAGAAAACTAAAGAAATCCATCAAAGTACGATTTATGCTTCTCAGCATCCTCCAAGACTTGCAAAGCCGCTTTCTCCAACTCCAGCTTTTGAGTCAACTCAGCAATCTTAGCCATTTTTTCCACCACAACATCACTGGTTTAAGGTATATTCTTCACTACTGCATCCTTGATGTTGTTGATCTTCTGACGAAGCCACTTCAGACTAAAGCCAAGTCTCTCAGAATTCTCCAAGTTGTACTCCCAATCAAAGAGTACATCTCGAGTAACAATACTTCTGGGCCTGGTACGGATATCATCTATGACATGCAATATGTTTCCTAATTGCATGGTTAAGAAGTAGCTACGTTCAGAATCTCTTGTAACGACGATATGGCCATACATCTTCCACAACTTCTCATACATGTTGGCATACCCTGTGGGGACGCTGAATCCACCAACAAATACATGATATGGGAGTGAAGCACCAAATGGAGGCTCACAAACAATACCTGCAGTAGAGTATTCATGCACTATTATACGGTTCTCAATCTCAGGAGCAACTTCAACAATCATAGGCGCAGCTTCTTCTGGGACAGTATTGTCTACTCTCAGCTGGGCTTCTTCTATTCCTGGAGCAATCACCGTTGGTTTTTCAATCGCCTCAACAATATCAGCAACAACCAACTCACGTATTTGAATTGCAGAGATGGTTGTCTCACTATCAACAGCGCCGGGATTGCTCGAATCATCATTATTGGTCTCATTATTCTCAGCTTCGGCATTTGACACCTAATAAGAAAATTACACGGAATTAGAGCGGTCCAACCATGGGAACTGATAAAGTCCATCATGTAAGTGAACTAACATTATCTAAGTTCTCTACTATGCGTCCAAGACGTGAGCAAATAGCATAAAAGTCATAAGACACGCTTTGCAATAAGTCTGTCGGGAAAATTTTATACTACTCTGTATAAGACGACGAACTGGGAGCAATTGGTAAGGAATCTAAGGTTGAGTCATATACCATTATCTTTTTATGGATGTGATATACAACATATCAAAATTTCATAGCAATTGGATGAACGAACAGGGAGTTGTGGCCAAAACATTGGACCTCATACCAATTGAAAATTTTCTGGAGGTCTCCTGGAAGTTTACTGTTTTATCGATTTCGACCCCTAAAAGTGTTCAAAACTTAAAAAGCTCCGTTGATAAAGCTTGGAAATTTCCTGGGCTTAAAGATACATAGGTAAATCGCGGAAATCTGATGTCAGATGAAGATTCTACAACATTTTTACTAAAAAACTAGGGCCTGGATTTTTCTGATGACGTATTTCGGCAAAATTTCTCATATATTCATCGGGATTCTCATTCATTCATTCAAAAATCAGAAATCCTGCACTTCTATGAAGATAGTACAAAATAGATACTTACTTGAGGAGTTTCCAACTCATTCAAAGGGTTAACAAGGTCGGCATCAACATTGGGAACACCATCATTTTCATTCAGTCGTGATTCCTGAGGATTCTCTTTCTCACTACTATTCGAAGACAAATGAATAGCATGACCATGTTGGATTTCCACAATAATCTCCTCCTGGATCCATCAACAATAATCATCATTATTTTATTCAAGAAAATGCCGAAATCACTTACATGAAAGGATACTCACATCAACCTCTCCGTCGGTGCTGGATCCCTGAATTGCTCGTATAGAGGAAAGATGAAGACCGTCAACAACCGATGAAGCAAAATCTGAAACAAATTAGCAATACTCTTCTAAGATCCTGATTATATGGGCAAGAAATTCGCAACGATAAGAGAAGTGTTAAACAACTCACCAAAGAAGCGGTAGGGGACTACACATTATTCGGTATCATTCTATGAGCTGTTTTGCTTCTTCCTTCTCCACCCTGGGAACTTTCTTGGAGGTCTAAGAAGTTTACACAGATTCGAGGCCTCACAGCACGGCCATCCTACACAAAATCAATGGATGATTAAAACACATCTATCATACTTTCACCGATCATGAAGAAAAGAGGCTTACCTGCGTACATTCCGGAGATGTCTTCCTCTTGTCACCAGGGTAAAGGTACTTTAGCCTTGGTCGAGCATTAATAGAGTCAAGAGAAGGAAAATCTTGCGCTGGAGACTTAACATCCATCACAAAGGCATACAGTCGCTCAAGTTGCTGATGCCAGAAGCCTATGTAACCCGGAGTCACGAAATTAGCACGATCAGAGCATGGGAATAAATACTCATTTCCCTCCACATGAGTGCAATCCAGATTAGCCTTCAAATACTCAACTGATGGTTTGTTCATTCGGTGACCTGGGATACACTGGTCTACGCCCATCTGCCGAGCTGCCATGTCAATGTTATATTCTTCTACTCTGAATTCTCCATGCATTACTGATACTAGGTGGCCAGGAGTGCAACTTAATATGAAAGATCTCTCTCCATCATTCAAATCATCACCGGTCCTCAACATGATATTTTCTTCACCAGCATTGAAGGTGATCAATTGTGAGAAGAGATCAGGGACCAACACCCAGGGGCGAAAGTTGAACTCGGATTCAATATCCAAAATATCAGTGATGCATATCTTGTATTGCGGCTGCTTTGTAGACCACCTCATGATCTTGGCGTTGTCTTTCTCGAGGAAAGCATGACGAGTGTCGACATTAGGCCCTTGCAAAACACTACGGGGAATCGGAGCATACTTTTCAAGATGCTCCCACATCAAAGCTTGGAGGAACAAGGTATTAGCATATGTTTCAATTTTCATGAAACCGTTAGAGACACTGGAGTCAATAACCAAAGAGTCCAAGTTGGCAAACAGTGAACCTAAAAACAGGCTACCAATTGGAAGTTTCTCACCTTTGGCCATTCTAATGGCAAAGGGTATCACCAACGGCTTCAAAAAATGTCCGATGTCCTCAAGAACAACTCTGGAAAGCCATAAGCACAGGAAAGCAGCGATGGACAGGGTACCATCAACAAGTTCTTCAGGAATTCTATCTCTCGGCCACCAGTATCTCAACCATTGAGCATAGCAAAATTTGGGAGACTCGTTGAACTCATGCATTTTAGCTTTCAAAGTACGAGATATCAGTTTCTCCTCTGTCGAAAGTTCTCCAAGGAAATTTCCGGTGACTGGAAGATGCAACAAAGCGATTACATCTTATAAAGTAATCGTGAACTCTCCCCATTTGCATATGAAGGTGTGAGTAGGAATACACTAACGAGCAAGCAAAGCCACGATACCTGGTATATCATGATTAATGATCAAATCTCCAGCAACTTGAATGGCTCGCGTCACCTGTGCACTATCCAGCAAGGTCCTCACACGGCTGTGGCCTAGTATATGCCTTTCCCATCCAGAAAAATGCATCAGCGGCTTCCGAGAAAGTTTGAGTTCCACATGAGAAGCCGAATAATGTTTCCCTTCCAAATAGAACCGAATTATTGCTGGAGGAGACCACATGAGCAGTAGTCCTGGGATTTATGAGCAACCAAAACGAAGAACCTAAAGGACGTTTTTCAGGCCTATATAAATATTCGAAAAATCTGTCTTCAATGCTTGGAATGTTCTTGGGTTTGGGAATTTCCTCATTCTCCTGAGAAGTTCCAGAATCGCCATCCCTGGAGCAATCATCATCTCCAGAAGTGTCTTCTCTGGAAACGTCACTTTCAGCATCATCACAGAATCGAGTCATCTTCGCCAAATCGCTACAACATTCCACACGAGTTTCATCAATACAATGGAATTAAAGCAATCAAACAATTACGATACTCACAATCAGCGTCTGCAAAAAAAAAAACGGCAATCCTAAACTCTTACCTATTTACGATTTCACGAACTTAGTGATAACAACGTAAAACCCCAAAACTTGCTCGTTCTTTCAAACCTGCAAAGTCGAGCATAAAACATATTATTCAAGAGTCAACACTGACTTCTCAAGAAACAATGAATAATTCACATAACCCTGATTGTGAACATTCGCTGATTTTTACGTGTACATACACTATAAATCACTAAACTCATGCATACACTACGAATTCATCAACTCATAAATTGTTTGCTTTCAACAATTTTTCATAAATCAAAACTTGATTTATATTTAATAAAGCGTGAATAAGTCACGCACCTTTTTTTTTTAAAAAAAAAATTCGTGAGTTAATAACTCACGTAAATATACAAAAAAAAAAAAAAAAAAAAAAAACTTTTTTGCTCAATCGAGCATTCGTTCATGAAACGAGGGTCTTTTCTATTTTTGTAAAAGTATACATATTTCAAACAAAATTTTGGAAGTTCGTAGACAAATTTTCATCATGAACTCCAGGTCTTTTCAAAATTCCTTTGACTCTAAGGATTATTATTTGTTACTTTTACGAACAAACCTACGTTTCCAAAAGTATTTGCAAAGTTCATGCTTCAAAAACAAACTTGGGTTTTCATGAAACCTAATAAACAAAACTTTTGTTACTGCAACTAGACCATGTCTATTCAAAATTTTATGTATCTCTTCCATATTAGGGATTTTTTTCCGTTTCCTAAAACTAACGAAAAACGGGCATTCATACGTTTTCTAAAAACAAATTCTTCATAAATCCTACGCATGCTTGAAACTATAGGGTTTTTTGTTTTATGAACAACTCATGAAATCATAGAACATACAGTAAAAAAAAAAAAAAAAATTGCACGGACTTACCTGTCGGCGCCGGCCAGATTTTGGCCGGACGTTGAATGGCGGCGGACGGCGGTGTTGTTTCCGGCGAAATTTTTTCTTTTCCTTCCCTGCTGAACTCGTGAGATGATGAAGAGAGCTTGGTCGGTCAAAAATAAAATAAAATTAGTATTAGGGTTATTCCCTTTTATATCAAATTTATTTCCAAAACCTAATAAAACATGGGTTTCCTTTTTTGGGATCGGGCCCGTAAATCCTAGACCGACCATAACTAAGCTTCCGGACGCCCAAATCAGCAATGCCTCATCTCTCCACGCTCATGAGATGACACTCTATCTTACTATAAGGGTCCTCATCTGTGCATTTGCTCGTACATGACATCATTGGGGTAAATCGAGGATTCTGAAACTACCTTTGTAGACTGAGTTCAACCACTGATCTCATCGACTGAAAATCACCATTTAATGCTAACTGCGGAACATAACTGTCCCTCACTAAGCAGGGTACTTAATGTTGATGGTGGATTTTCAACAAAGGGAAAAACCGTAAAATCATGAGGCATGTTTTTGACACGGCTTTCAGGCATGCAACGATTCATATTTTACGAAGCCATGATGAATATGTTTTCGAAAAGCCTCCACTAGCTGAGCGTTCGATCCCTGGCATTTCGTCGTGCACTCTATGCAGAATAACATAATTTGGCGGTTCTCCGTAGATTGAGAGCTTAACGCCTTCAGGACGTCGGTGGCACTCACTGTTCCCTGACTGCAGGAGAGATACCTCTCTCCACATAGAAGAATAGTTGGGCGGGGGACGCCTTCGGGACGTCGGTGACACTCACCGTTCCCTGACTATGTGAAGAGACCGTGTATAGATTCAGACGGTTCTCCGTAGATTGAGAGCACTAACGCCTTCAGGTCGTAAGCAACACTCGTGACTCCCTGACTATGCACCATTCAGAATGGATATGACGCTTTAACTGGCTAATATCTTTTCTGTAATAGATTAATTCTGCCGTGACATTCACCACTGAATTCCCAGAATAATCTATTATTGCTCCGGCCTGATCCCATGGAATGGAAATAACAATTGCTCCGATTCTATGTTCGAATCCACGGCCTGATCCCATGGAATGGCAATAAACAACTGTATTATCTCATTACTCCGATTTCATGAATCTCATGGAATGGTAATAGATAATTTTATTACTCCAATTTTATGGTCGAATCCACGATCCCATGGAATGGTAATGCCTGTTTTATTATGCCGAATTCATGGTCGAATCCACAGCTGATCCTATGAATTGATAATAAATAACTACTCATTTTTATTGTTCAATTTCATGAATTATTCTACACTGAATTTCATGGATTAGCAATGAATACTCAAAAACCGGGCATCTGAATCATCACTGAGTAAGCCCCACAAAAATGGTGTAAGTGTACTCGACAATGATGCACGATTGAGCACCCGGATGCACAAACGAGCATCCAAAAATATGGACAGATGAGGAATCTTACGCAAAATAGGAGAAATCAACAAATAATAATAAAATAATAAGAGGCGCCCAGGGGCCGGGCCCACCGGCCAGCCGGCCATGCCCTAGCTGTGGCCGGTCCCATGCCTCTTCCATTATTTTGCCCTACTTTGTTATTTTCATGAACTCATGAAAAACTCCTTCAATTTAGCAACTTTCCTTGTTTGTGCAAAACTCATGGATCCTCCATAACTTCATGGATTCATGAAATAATATTATAAAATAAGGAAAAGTGTGCGGGACCGGGCAACCTAGCCGGCCGACCATGCCCGAGCCGTGGTCGGTCCCACACCTCACAATCCTTAGCTTTTATAATTATTTTTCCCTAATCTAACGAAACTCCTTTGTTTTCAACAAAACTCATGGATTCTCCATAACTTCAAGGATTCTCCATAACTTCAAGGATTCATGAAAAATAATATAAAATAGGGAAAAGTGTGCTGGACCGGGCAACCTAGCCGGCCGGCCGGCCATGCCCTAGCCGTGGCCGGTCCCACACCTTACAATCCCTAGTCTTTTATAATTATTTCCCTCAATTCATGAATCTCCTGGGTTTGAGCATGATTTCTTCATATTTTCTCAAATATTGCTCAAATCACGAAAAACCAAAAGCCAACATAGTTACACGACTGGCTAGCCTCTCACGGTAATTTTAAATATTAAAACACTTTTATTTTAATATTTTTGAAATATTGATGAATTGAGCATACATGCTAATTCCAACAAAAATCAAGAATTTCAGTCAAGATGGAACTCTTCTGAAAATTCACAATGTCGCTCGAACGCACATCAGAAAATACTGAAACTCTCAGTATGGAGAAACGGGCACCACGACAACGCGTGCATGCTTTCATGACCGACCAGAGTCATTCCTAGGGATTGCACAAAGACGGTCCCACATGTTTTCATAGTTCTGACCTAATTTGCTCAATTGCTCATACTGGGCCCAAACTCTCTCCAATCAACTGGAGAATTCTTCAAATGACCAACAGGTCCCGTGACCACCAAGAGCCGGTCCCATGCTCTCTTGGTCGGTCCCTATCTCTCATATCTAGGTTTTATCACCTAATGCTGAATCCAGCAATATTTCAGTAAATGATGAAACTGGCATTTAATCATCATTCTTTCACCAACTCTCAAACCGAGAACCCTGGTGCGTGCTCACTCAAGCACTGGGGACCACATGGACGCTCATTATCCCATGTGGTCGGTCCCTCTTCACTCATGACCAATTTTCAGCAATTCGCCAATTGATGAAGGATTGATCAAAACTTAGGGTTTCGAATAAACGCTCTACGAAATCATCATTCTGAGCAGGTTCAAACACTAATAATTTATGATTGATTCAACAACTAATATATGAATTAATTATATATAATATTCGGTAACCTACCAATATTTTAATTAATAATTTATTGGGTCACGTCACCAATAAATAATTCGCCGAATTGAGCAATACTGGCTCAATTGCTCGAATATTGATTCAACTATTAATATTCATTAATTCATCAGTAATTTGTCGAGTTGAGCAATACTTGCTCAGTTGCATTATCAAAAATCACTAATTTGTCGAATTGAGCAATACTTGCTCAGTTGCTCGCCAAATTCTCAATATTCAGTAATTCGCCGCATTGAGTCGCCCAAATACTGGTCAGTAATTCATCACTGAATCTACAATATTGACATCATTTCAGAGAACTACATGTTCGGCCCATGAATCGCTGAGCATTCATCAAACATGCTCGATTCAAAAAAACCTAGACTCATTGTCTAATCAGTCAACAACTGACAAACTAAATACACGTCTGTCATGCAGACTCCACGATTCGTGAGACATCAATCACGTCAAATTAGGGGATAACAACTAGGGTTTTGGTCTGGCGGCCTACAACACATGGATTTCATCCACGACGAGAAATGTGCGTTAGTTGTGTAAACGGTTGAAGGAGTTAGCAAAGTAGTGGGTGCACGATCCGTCAAGTCTCCACACGATATGAAACTAACTTTACCATGATATCCACTTGCCCACTCTTCCACTCATGAAACTGTCACACTTACAGGGATCAAGGTGTTCACAACTCTGACAATATAAATAAGTCTCTGAATCCATGATTGAGGATAACGAATGATCACTAGATATCAGCAATCGTCCACACAGAATTTCTCGAGTAACTACTCTCAAGAATTCATCAATCTATCAGAACTTATTGGAACTCAACAGTTCACCAATTATTGCAGAAACCTTCAAGACATCCACAATCCTTGATCATCATTGATTCCACACAATTCTCAGCTTCCCTCCTACAGATCAAACCATCTCCCTCTTTGCGGCCGAATCGACTCTGGGACGGCCATTGACTTGGTTTAGGCCGGAGTCCTACAGATTGATCTCTCGAATCTAAGCACTCCCTTTGCAGTGCATCTGTGTGAGGTTGAGCAGTTTGCTCGGTTCGAGGAGTCTCGACGACACGCTCGACTCTTCACTTTCCTAAAAACCAGCGAACCGTTTTTCCCCATCCACACCAGCAGGACTATACGCACTTGATTCCCTTAGTTGATCTCCCCCACAACTAAGAGTTGCTACGACCCAAAGTCGAAGACTTGATAAACAAATCTGTCTCCCACATAAAAGTCTATTCTTATAGATAAATCTGTCTCCCACAGAAATACCTATGAAGTTTTTGTTCCTTCTTTTGATTTATCAATATGAACAGGAACCAATTGATAATCCGGTCTTATATTCCCGAAGAACAGCCTAGAAAAAAAAATAATCACCTCAAAATAACTTAACTATATGGTAGTAGAACAACTTATTGTGGAATCACTAAGAATGAGACGAAGAGATTTGTGATTACTTTTTATATCTTACCTATCAGAGATAAATCTAGAGCAAATATTAGAGAATATAGTACTCAATACGACGGAACAAGTAAGATTAGAACACGCAACTACATAGGAAATAGTTGGATTTGGCTTCAGAATCCCAATGAAGTCTTTAAGTCGTTAACCTATAATGGTTTTAGGAAAAACCTAGGTTAAAGGATAATCGACTCTAGTCGCAACAAGTATCACATAAGAGGTGTGGGGATTAGGTTTCCTAGTTGCTAGAGTTCTCCCTTATATAGTCTTCAAATCAGGGCTTGATAACTTTGTAACAAAGCAATCAACATTCACCGTTGGATAAAATCCTGATTTAAGATTCAAGCTAAGTTTGCTTAAAACCAAAGCAATATCTCTCCATCGTTAGATGGTCTTAGCTTGTTACACACAAATGAAATATACCTTCATTTAGATATGGGTAATCGTACCTAAACGTGTATATTGAATTGGCGCAATAACAGTTAACCGAAGTTAGCCATATGAACACTTTTGTATTAACCACATTCATCTTAACACTTCTTGATCAAATGATAATCAAATGAATCTAATTGTGTTGCTCATGGAGTTGTTCAATTGTTTATATTCTCATAGAAGTATACAAGACACAATTGAAGCAAAATTGAATTTGATTCACAAGAATCAATTCATGAACATTTATCCACGGTTTGCAAAGATTGCATTCCTTAATATATAAATGTATTTGTTCATGAGTATGAAATCATACTTAACCAATTTTAGAACTTAACCACATAAGTTTGTAGACGGGTACGCAAACTTAAATTTCGGACTTTGGTTATGTCCAATAGTTAGCAAACGGGTACGCATGTTGTCATTCCGGACCCTACTCAGGTGAAACAGTTTGCAAACGGGTATGCAAACTTAGTTCCCGGACTTTAACAGTTAGAACCGTTCGCATACGGGTATGCATACTTGGTTCTTGGACCTGAATCATTCTTACAACAATTTGCATACGGGTATGCATAATATGTTATATCCAGACAATGGTTAATTGTTCTAAACTCCCATTTTAATATTGAAACATCCTTAGAAGACGACAATAGCTGTCTCACACAAACTATTAGTTTATAAGTAATTTTCAAGTGATCGAATGATCAATACGAAATATTCCGAGTCTACATCAAATGATTGTCTCACACAAATCATGTAAGATGTTACAAGGCGATTTTCACATGATCATCTTTTGACATTCGTCAAGAATAATGATGAACAAAAAGTTTTCCTACACATATTTCGAGAAAGATATAAGCGGGTTAAACTCAGCTCGAAATATCAAATGTGTATAATGTAAAAGTCTATATAGCTATACGACTTAGTCTCAATAGGAGATAGAATAGAATACACTTCTGAGTGATAGATGAGTTCAAGTCTCCACATACCTTTTGTCGATGAAGTTCCTTCAAGATCCCCTTAGTAGATATCCGTCTTCAATCAATGAACGCCGTGAAGTCTAAAGCTCAACTACACATTCTATCATAATCCGAGACATAGCTATACGTAGACTAGAAATCAAGATTTATAGTTTTGACAACTAAACTTGAAAAAAAAAGATTGAAATAGCAACGCTTGCGAGTTCGACCGAGCAGTGCTCTAACAATATTACTTGGTATAGAAGTATCTGAAGTAATTTTAGAAATATCCAATGTAGTATGAGTACTAGGAAAGTCTAGAAAAATTGTAGAATTAACATTATACTGTCTAGAAAGATCTTTATAAGGAAAACTCTCTTCATGAAACACAACATGTCTTGAGACAAAAACTTTTCTAGTAGAAGGATCTAAACATCTATAACCCTTGTGATTAGCACTATAACCAAGAAAAACACACTTCACACTTCTTGGTTGTAGTTTATTCTCAGTGTAAGGTTTTAACCAAGGACTTGAGAAAGAAATAATATGGTTCTCTGTTGAATAATAACTGAAAAGGAGTTGAGAAATATAATGATCTACTTGGTAATCTGTTGATAATAAAGTTTGCAGTAAAGCATCAAAACAAAACTCAAAGTGCAAAGCAGCACTGATATAAAAAAGTTTTTGTAATCTCTATAAGATGCTTAGTTTTGACTCTGCCACACCATTATGTTCAAGTGTGTGTGGGCAAGTAATTTCATGAGAAATACCATTATTGAGTAAAATATCTTTGAGAGAATTGTTAACAAACTCTCCTCCTCTATCAGTCCTAATTGCTTTATTTGTAATTTTAGTAGGTTTTGTATATAAGATTTGAAGTTAATGAAAATATTCTTAAAATCTAGCTGAAAAGATAAAGGATATACCCAACAAAACTTGGTAAAATCATCAATGATATTAACATCATATCTGAAAACATTAACAGAAACAACAGATGCAGGACCCATACATCCATGTGTAACAATTGCAGATGTGCAGTAGTAGATGACATGGACATATAAAAAGGTTGCTTAATTTTGACTCCTACAAACTTGACACTCAGTACAAGTAAGAGTTTTATGTGAAAAAGTTAGAAGGGTTATTTGGTTTTTGATACTCAGTTTTTGACCAAAAGCTGGGTTTGGTCTAACATTTGTCCAGCCTTTGCATTTGGTACTTGGACTAGACTTGACCCTTGTTGAATAGTTATGTGATGATGTGTCTAACTATTTGACTTGTTTTTTTTTGTTTGTGCAGCCTTTGAATATTTATGTATTCACTAAATGAGCCCCAAAAAATGAGTTCTTCTCCTTTTGTTTTCTTCTCTTCTCCTTTTGTGTCTGCTGCTACTGTTGTTGTTTAGTTCGAATCGATTCCAATCACCACTGCAACTCATCAGCAACAAAAAAACAATTCCAACTACTCACTACGAAACTACCTCAGGATATACCTCTCTATAGCTTCCATCTCATCAAAATCTGCTCAGATTTCATTCCCTTCCATTGATTCATCAACCATTGGTGATAAGGGTTGACAATTTGGGGATTTTGGGTCTGTTATCTGTTCATGATGTTACCAATTGAAAAACTTTGAATACTACTTGAATCATTTACCCAAGGGTTGCAATTTGGGGATTTGGGGTTTTTGAATTGTAAAATGTATACGATGGATTTTGGGTTTGTTATCCGACGACAACTGATGTTTTTCCAACTCCAACCTTCGTCTACAAAACTCAAGAAATCATCATACCTAAAAAATCCGGTCAAATAGTTAGACACATCATCATATAACTAGTAACGAGGGTCAACGTCTAGTCCAAGTACCAAATGCAAAGGCTGGACAAATGTTAGACCAAACCCAACTTTTGGTCAAAAACTGAGTACCAAAAACAAAATAACCCAATTTAGAATCCTAGATAGCCTACTAAGAGATTGAAAAGAAGGATGAGTTAATCTCATATGCCATGTTGTTGAAGAAGCTTTATTGCAAGCAAAAGTTGTAGTTATTAGTGGAGATGTAATGTTGCAATGTAGCGGATAAAGTCCATTCTCACTGGGCCCTTGAAAGAGGATCTTTCCTGAATTCACATCCTTAATAGTAAAATCATTTGGAGTAAATTTCAGAGAACAATTGTTGTCTCTAGTAAATTTATGAAAAGAAATCAAGTTTTGTGAAGCTATAAGCACATGTAGAATATTCTTTAAAGTAAAGTTTTGATTTGGTACTGAAATAGGAGAAGATCCAGTTTTGTTTATTATCATACCTTCACCATTAGTTGTAGTGATAGTTTTATTGCTTCCATAAGTATAAGTTGGATCAATGTTTGAAGCATCTGCAGTTAACTGATGTGTTGCACCTGAATCTAATACCAAAGATTCTGACCATAACATTTGCAGAAGCAAGCATAGCCTGTAAATTTCTTGGTGGATTTCTGCCTTGATAAGAAAAATTAATTTTATTCCAACATTCATCAGCAGCATGACCATATTTATGACAAATCTGACATGTTGGTCTCTCGCCAGAGGAGATTGAATTGGATCTATCACCAGAAGTAAAAGAAGCATGCATAGATACAAAAACCGGATACTATTACCTCTACCAAAATTATAAACACGACCTCCTCTAGAAAAACCTCTTAAATTACCTCTACAAGTGTTACTGCCAGAAGCATAAAAAGCTCTATTTGTGGACTCAATTGATGAACTAACAATCTTATTATTGATAACTAACTCTTCATTAAGCAAAAACTTGTGTAATTCAATACTGGTAAGAGGTGGATTTCGAATTCACACAGATGTAGGAAAAGAGTTAAAATTAACATTCAATCCACCTAACGTAACAACCACAATCTCATCATCAGAAATAATAGATCCAGCAACAACTAACTGATCAATACGTAATTGTCTTGATTTCATTAGTGTATGCAGAAATAGAGAAATTTCTTTTCTTGATATTCATCAACTTAGTTATTAATTAAATGTCATGAGTAGAAGAAATTCTAGCAAAGTGATCAGATATACCTTTCCATAACTCAAATGAAGAAGTTGCACAAGCAAAATAAGAGATAACATTGTCGGAGATTGTTGAGTTTATCCACATCATTATAGTAGCATCTTCATCCATCCAATCCGTATATAAAGGATTTTATATTCCATTATTAGCATTTGCAAGAGTTATAAATTGCACTGGACATTCACAAGTTCCATCAAGATACTTCATGATCTTATATTTACGAATTACATGAAGCATCAAAGCTTTCCAGATGAGAAAATTATCATCCTTGAGTTTAAATTGTACAATACTTGTGAGTTGATTTATTGGAACTTTAGAAATCGAGTACGAGGTTGGATTTCCATTAGAATCAGATATGAATTTCGTAAAGATTAAAAAAGAATTCAAAGAAGATTTCAAGAAGATCAGGAAACTGGAATAGATGTAGATCTAGTGATAATATTTCAGAGTATTTGATACTGTAAGGATGAATCTGAAGAAGATTGTACGAAGATGAGATTAAGATGATAGAATAAAGATCAGAGTAGAATCACACTTGCAGAAAGCAAGACTGGATCGAGAATTCCGTCTGATACCTGATAGATGTCTAAAACACCTAATTTACTATCTAGTAGTTACGCTTTCTTTGCTATTTTTCTTGTGAATTATGTACTTTACACGTGTTTTTGAGTTATTAGATACTCTGGAGTCGCACGGAGCAAAAGAAAGAGAAAGCATCCATTTGGAGCGAAAAAGAGCGAAAAGACCAATTCACGGGCGAGCGAAGCTAGCTACGGTTGAGCAAAGAAGTGAGTAGGCAATCGGTTCCGCGAAACTGACAAGCCAAGTATCACTGTGGTGGCCCATATCATAAGTGGGGTGCCTGTAGTAATTTCCGTCATTACCAAGCCCAACAAGAGAAGTGTTTATTTCATCTCAACCATTTCATTCTCAACTTAGAGGAGCTGTGAGAATTGAACCACACAGAGAAATTGGTTATTTCCTAAAATCAGAGAGATTGATGGAAATTGTGGAGGAATCGTAGCTGATAATTCGAGTTCATGGTGGTCTCTGTGGTCGGAGAACCGAGAAGGAAAAATCGAAGATAAAATGGGGATGGCTACTTTTTCATTCAACCGAGAGAAAACTGGATTCAAGTGAAGAGAGGGATTAGAGTTTAATAAGTGATCTTGTTGTTAGTTGAATGAAGAATCGATGGAGAAGTCAGAGAAGATCGTGAAACTGAATATGGTACTGATTTGAATTGAGATATCTCGTGAATATGGTTAGGGTATGAATTTCAGTGAGAAGAACAAATTTAGGGTTTGGTAGAAATTGTTGTTAAGGATGAAATTTGGGGGTTCGATTGAAGATGGGTTCTCAGCCGTATTGATCCTGGATATGAAGGAGGGAAGGAATCTGTTGATGGTTGTACAGTGGAAGATGGTGTTTCCGGAATTTGGATGAATCTGAAGAATGATGGTGAAGGCTTTACAATGATTGAGGTGGAGAATCGAATGGTGGTGTTGGAAAGGATTTGAAAGGGGTTTTACTTGAAGTTGTTACAGGTAGCTATTGCTAAAGAAGAATTCGAAGATTAGGGTTCACAAAGAGAGCAGATGGGTTTGATTGTTGAGTCTTCCCTAAGTTGAAATGGAGATCGGGTTGTGTTGGATTACTGAGATTGAGTCAGAGATGAAGATTGTGATGGATTGAGGTCAAATTCGATAGCCTGGTTGTGTTTCAAGGGTTTGCCATGGGATTGTCGATTGACAAGGAATGGAATGGCTGAATTGACACAGAGAATGTGCTGAGGCTTTAGGGTGTTGTGCTAGGATGCAGTGTTAATGGTGCTGGGAAGCAGAAATTATGGCATTAGTTACAGCTGTAGTGATGAATGAGCATGTGCAGCTATAGATGCAAGCAATTGCAGGTTGTCTGGCGGTTCTTTAGAGTGGCAGGAAATACTCAGTGAGGCCATGGAAGATTAACAGGGAGCTGCATTAATGAGAATGGTGTTGGTAGAATTGGTTGTGATGATTTGAAATGGTGGTTGCAATTATGGGTTTGTTGAGTTGTAACAATCAACTGAAGCTGGTGGTTCCGATGAGATGGGAATAATGGTTAAGTTGCAGCTGAAGTTCTGATGCTGAGGATGAGGAGAAATGAGGTTTTTTGCAAATGGAAGATGCAGTTGTGAATGGAGATGAACCGAGGTCTTTGTTGAATGCAATTGCGGGGAGACGATTTGTAGCTGCAACCAATGGTGTTCGAGTGGATCGGGAAGGAGTATTACGGGGAATGTACAGCTTGCTTTGGGAATTGCGGCATGGCAATAGACACTGGAGAGTTGTGCTGATGAAGTATGGCAGTGCAAGGGCGGTTGCGGTGATGCTGAGAGCTACAAGGAAAGATGCTTCAAGGGAAGATGGAGCATGACTCAGGTGACGGAATGGCGTGCTGCCTAGACTGTCCAAGGCTGGCTCTGGTGGAGTTGCAGCTGTTGCAGGTGCAGTTCTGGTGAAGGAATTAAGCTGCAGACCAAGAACAAATAGTTCCAGGGATTTTGAGAAGTGATAGCAGGGAGTGGTCACTGCCATGAGAGGCTGGTGATGAACTGAAGATGAAAAGATGTTGGATATGGTAGTAGGTGATAGTGGAGATATTTGGTATAGCAATGGTTGTAGCTGATGGCATTGGAGAGAGTTATTTGGTGGCCTGAGATGGCAGTGATAAGCTGAAGTTAAAAGGGTGTTGCAGGCTTGGAGCAGGGCCATCATGGCTGGATTTTCCCAGCTGAAGCGCAATCTTGGCGCATCACAACATAAAGCCTGTGCAAGACTGTAAATGGCCTAGGCCAAGGTGACTCAGGTCTGACTCGTTCCTGACTCAGCCCCTACTCAGACTCTGACTCGGTGCTTGACCGAGTTGACCCGGCCGAGTTGGATTGTTGACCGAGTTGACTCGTTGACTGGTGACCGGGTGGACTTTTCCGGTCACCTGAGATACTTTCCGGTGCCGGACTCCGGCCAATTTCCGGCCATAATCCCAGTTTTTCGGCGACGAATTTTGGACATAATTTTACATGGGTTTTTTCTCACACATGGGCTTGGTGGACCACTTGGAGATGGGTTTTGAGAAGACCTAATATTGGAAGGATTATCCTTTATGGAAATTGAGAAACATATAAAAAGAGAAGACTTTTACCTAATCGGGATATCTTATATATCTTTTATCTTTAATATCTTTTTCTATCTTTTTGCCTCTACTTTGTTTTCTAGGGTTTACACCATGAAGTCTTTTCTCTTTCTTCTTGTTATGAACTCCATGAATATGAGCTAGAGTTTTCTTTTGGTTATGGATTAGTTGGATTTCCAAACATGAGTTTTTGTGCAATAAATTAGTTTTCTCTCATATTATCGTTTATGATTCACAATTAATATTGTTACATGATTTGAATGCTTGTTTAGCCGAGTCGCGAATCGATTGAGTTTGCTTTCATCTTTATTGCTAGATTAGGGTTTTCAATACGAAATAGTTGTTAATTCCTGATTGCAAGTAGCATAAATATGATTATAGTTTGTAGTGATATATTCTCATGATCATATGTGAACCATAACCTTTGTTAAATCGGATTAGTGCTTTTACACGTTCGATTGCTTTGATTGGCCTGATTTCATAGAACTTAACGCATCTAGGGAATTAAACTTGATTAGTGCTTTTACACGTTAGGTTGTTCCTTTAGATAGAATTCATATTCGCATCTTTTAATGTGTTTGTTGATGACAAGAGGAGATTAGCGGGATATTCTTGCGATCAAGGTATTCTAGGGCCTTTGATAAAAGTTGAGATTAAAATATCAATTCTAGTTATTGTGTTGAAAACATGTTTGTGATTGAAGACGAAATCCATGACCAATACTTTCTCATCTTTGATTTGCGTGTTTACTTTTTATTGTTTTGCTTTTATTTTATTTTCGTTTATAAAAATCAGAAAACTCCCGATGTTATTTATAGGAAACCGAATCAATTTGACAACCAAGACCTCTCTGTGGGAACGATCCTTTCTTGCCCTTGCTTCATTATATATTTTGAGTAGTAAGAAAGTGTAATTTATATTTGTGTCGGCTGACAACCGGTCAAATTTTGGCGCCGTTGCCGGGGAGGCAGCGGTTGTCACTTGTTTTTGGTTTCTTATTTTTTGTTTTGTTTTTTAGTTTTTGTTTTATTTTTCTTATTTCTGGGTTTTAACCTTGGTTTGAGAATTTTATTTCAGGTGCTTGTTTCTCATGGAAGGAGCATACTACATGGATGATTACGGTTTTCAACAACCTCAACAATATGACAACTACCAATTCCATGGGTATAATCAAAACCAATTTATTGGTTATGACCAATATTCCATGGAACCTTATGGTTTTCCTCAACAACCTTATGGCGGGTATGTGTGTGAACAACCACAAGGATGGGAGGATTCTTATGCTCGTGAACAAAAAGTCTCTAACTTTATAGACAAAGTTTCTAACTTTTTACAAGAAGAATTTCAAAAAGCAAAAGAGACTACAAACGAGCAACTCCAAGAACTCTCTGTGGGAACGATCCTTTCTTTCCCTTGCTTCATTATATATTTTGAGTAGTAAGAAAGTGTAATTTATATTTGTGTCGGCTGACAACCGGTCAATACCATAGTAACACACTAAGAGATTAAAACATATTCTTCACTAAGAAAAAGAATGTCCGTACATAGTAATAAATACAGACAAGAAATAATCACAACCACACACGTGTGGAAATCCTAACCACTGAAAAACAGGAAAAAACAGCTGAAGAACTGTAATAAACAGACTATAAGAAATAGAAATAGACTGTTACTATTATGAAGGTGCTAGAAGCAATAATTAAAAAAAAAATGTGATTGAAGATGGAGGAGGATTGGTAGAGATGGAGTAGAAGAAGTAGTTGTTGGTGATGGGGTCAGAGAAAAAGAAGTGATGTTGTAACTTAGGGTTTTCTTATTTTTTGGTTTAAATAAATTGTCAAACAGATGGTATTTAGGGCATATGAAAGTATATATGGGTGGCACATAGGATTATTAGGGATGGAAATTTATGTGGATAGAAAATAGGGAAACTGAGGATGGAAAATAAGAAATATCATTTAAAATACTTTGGTGTTCGGTTTGGTTTCAGGCTTATTAAAGTCCGATCAGACTCTTGCAGTTATATACAATCTTGTAGTAAAGAGAACATGCCTTGGTGTATCAGACATAGAAAGTTAGCATCATGTGCTAATTATGATGTTGTCAGCTTTGAGCATGAATTTAGAGAAGTTGACTTCTCAGATGATAGCTTGGCCAAGAATGGTTGCACATTGCAATAGGGGGAATTATAAATTCTATTGGCAATCCAGAATTCATCATTTCTATTGAAATGCATGCCATATCTTATTTCAGATTAAAATAGTTTGTAAGTTTTTGGGGTTACTCTGGACTATTTTCTTGCTTTCAATCTTTTGTATTTATGGTCTTCTTTTAATAAAATTTGACTTACCAAAAAAAAAGGGATGTTGATTGATATGAATTTGGTACCCTTGTAGCAACCTAGAACCCCTATTTTACTCTCTTCGAAGTGTAGAATTCATGAAGTTGTTTTTTTTTAGTCGCATGTGAAAGTATATATATATCTTGTCTAAAAACGATGGAAATCAATGAAACTCGTAAAATTAGTGGTCTTGAATTATGCCGACTAAGCTGCAAAACTATCATGCAACAACAACCATTTCGAAGAAGGAAATCCCTACAAAGGTATGTGTGCTACTTTGGAAAACCTTCCATAAGTCTCTACCTAGTCTTTCCAACTTACAACACAGAAATTATCGTTGTACCAGTGTCATTGGTAAACTCTACAGTGAAGAAGAAGAAGATAGATACCATTATTATTGAAACCTATTATAGGGGCTCCAAGAAAAGAGTTTTGAGGGCTCATAAGGATTCAAATATCCTACAATGAAGATAAGGGGACCTAATTCATAGGAAAAATACTAAAATACCCTTAACCTATTAAATATTGAAAACCTAAAACTAATTTGTTTTCATTCCTCTCCTTTAATTCTTCCATTTTCTTCTTCCCCATCACCTCCATCGCTTATTTCTTCGATTAATCGTCAATTCTCAAAATAATTCATTATCGATTAACACCATTTAATCCACTCGCAATGACTTCAATAAGGTAAAAATCAAAAACCCATCTTATTTAATTGGTTTCAATGCATGGATAAGCGGAATCGATCGAATTGGGTTTTTGAAAAAACAGTTTCAGAACTGTCTACGGTGGGAAATATGAATTTTCCCAACCGTAGACAGTACTGAAACTGTTTTTTGCAAAAATAAGTGATGGGTTTTCTTAGTTTTTTCTTTTTATGATCGTCATCTTCATCACGACGGACAAGAAGAAGAGAGAAATAAAATAATAGGTTTTTTTTTTATGATCATCATCTTCATCATGATTTATGAATGAAAAGAGAATGAGAAGACAATAGATTTAGTTTTTTGTATATGATCATCATCTTCATCATGATTTATGAATGGAAAGAGAAAGAAAGATAAGAAATTTAATTTTATATTTCATGGAGGGTATTTTAGCCATTACAAAAAATGGTTAGATATGGGGTTTTGTTGATTACTATTTCATAACCCGATTTTATCATCTTGTGAGCCCTCAAACCAAATGTTTGGAGCCCCTATAATAAGTTTCTTATTATTGTATTGCGAATATACTAGGGAAGCGTGAATTTGGGATCTCATAGTGTATACAGGATAATTTGAAAAATAATTTTGAAACTTGAAACATCACCAGCTTTCTGTCAAGAAAAAAAAATCTAAGAATGGTTACCATTTTCAGTCGTGTGGATCATTTGGCTTGAAAGAAATTCAAGGGTATTTGGTTCAAAAAGTAAAAAGGAAGATGATGCCATTCTTGATTTTAGGGCATTATTGTTGTTGTGGGCCTCAAAAACTGATATGTTAAGTTTAATTCATATATCAAGTTTTTTTTATAAATAGAAGGATGTGTGGTCTCATGGTCTCTAGTCCTCTTTTTCTTTCTTATTTTTTTTATATGTGACGGTTGTAACCCTCTTTTTTTTTTTCTTCATAATATATGAATTCAACCTTTTCGTCAAAACATTGAGTTTGACTTCAAAAATTTCTTATAATTTTACCCATAACAATTTTCGCATTGAATCCACAAATGTTTGTATTTTTTATTCACAAAATTGGTTAAAAAGACCAAAATCAATAAATCCTGGGTGAAAAAGACATGGCTTATCCTCATAGAAATCCAATGATTTCATTATTTCCTTATAGACAGAGAAGGTTTGAAACTTGCTTAGTAGAAGGACAAAATCGGTCGTCCGTCTATGTTTTCTAAGTTTTGTTTTTTTGTTCCAAATTTGCCATGCAACCATAGTTAATAGGAGTCAACTATAGTTAATTAAATCTGGTTACAAGTACGGGTCAGTTTGTCTAACCCGAATCTAATATTAGGGTCTCGTTCCTCTCCTCTGTTTTCCTTTTGCTTCGTCAGTTAATATCGTAACTTACGGTGTTTTGAGTATCAACCCTCTGTTACCCATTTTAATTTATACGACCAACAAACTGGTGTTTTGAGTATCAACCCTCTGTTACCCATTTTAATTTATACGACCAACAAACTAAATTACCCAATTTATTTTATATGGTCTTCCTAAAGGGGTTTCCAATTTATTTTCTACAACCTTCTCAAAGGGGTACCCAATTTATTTCATGCGACCTGCACATAGTCTTCACACATCTTCTATTCGGAGAAGTATGCATCATTGTTAAGACAAGCTAACTAATGAGAATCTACATTTGTGAAGGTATATGCAAGGGGATACGAAGTAAGCAAACATCCTCATGAACAGATAAAAAAATTTCAAGTCATGAATACAACCCTCCAATAACTTACAGTATATAAAGGAAAAGGACAAGGTATGCAATCAAAGCCTCTAGCAAGCTACGGAAAAAAAAAAAAAAAGAAGAAGAAAAGAAGAAGAAAAAAACATAAATTTGAAAAGAATGGATTTTTGAGTACTAATGTACTACATCAAATGCTTCACACAAAAGGACAATAGCAGACCTTAACACCTTCAGGAAAACAGAAAGCTGTCAAATCCTTTGGACTTACGGCTAACCTCGTCCTAGGAGGATACTTAAACAGGAGCTGCAAAATAGCAAGAAAAACAACAACAACAACAACCACATGAAACATCAGGCGTTTGCGCAAAAGCAAAACGATAGATTGTGTATCCAAATTAAGAAACATGAGATAACATTTTATTTTTTTAGTATGAAAGTGTAATGTTCGATTTCCAGGAATCTGTGGATACCCAAAGAAAGATATCCATATTGCAAGCATCCTATGGTTTTTACAATGCAGTTTTGGGCAATCGAACAATCTTCTAAGAAAAGAACAAAAACCAGAGTATCACATCATCTGGGTGAAAATGCAACTTCAATGACGAATGCATCATATAAAATTGTTATTGATTTGACCTCTGGTTCCAAAGTTGGAACTGAAGGACCTCGAGGTTGAAGCACTTTGTAGTTCATCCTCTCAGATCTCTGCATCTCTAACTCCTTTGTCCTTCTTTTGGCAAAAGATTCCTCTATTGCATCAAGTTTAGAACCTGAATGAAGACCCACCACAATGAAGTGCTCGAATAGCAAGGTAGGTTCGTATATTTGTAGCTCTGCAGTATAATAATGAGTAAGTCAGTTTACAAAAGAATTAATGCTAGCAACTTTTAGCTAAATGTTAATAGCCAAAACAGCTTAGAAGAAAGCAAATGTAACATACATCCATTCTCTAGTGCTGGAACTATCTATGCACTAGTGTCCATTTTCGATTGAACGAACCGAACCGGAGAGAATGAAGGTTTAACCCTTAAAGCAAGAGAGTGATCCCGCGAACAGAATACAATCTATAAAAGTCCGTAAAAGGAAGAAACAGTATGTGTTAAGCAACTACAACTTATAAACATCAACACCACATATCAATGAAAAACCAAAAGGGAACACAAAAATGACGAGGGTTTTGCTGGGAAAAGAGAAAATGTACAAAAATGGCAAAACCTTCAAGAAAGGTAACACAAAAACTATGTTTAAACCCAAACAAAAAACTGAAAGACAAATATCACTACTCCTTTTCTTAAGCAAAAATTTACATGAAAAAACAAAACAAACATACTTAAATTTAACACCTGAAAACACAAAACGAAATGTTTATAAGTTATAACTATTGATAGTTGCCTATCACCATCCTATACCTATCACATGCAACCGACGATGACAATGAGCACGTTCAAGATTGAATCATGCCTAAAGGGCAAGGCCACCTATATAATATAAACCTTAATTTGGCCTACTTAAGTCTTGACATGGTGTGTTCTTTGACGGACTCATTACATGGTGTGTTCTTTGTCGGACTAGTAATCAAATTCAAGCTCTTAATTACCACCGCCACCACCATATTTCTCAATACACACTGAACTGCGTCAGAAAACAATCCCACAACATCATTAACTAACTCAACTTCAACACAAACCATCTTCTTAAAATCAACACAAACTAAATCTCAACCACATCTCCAATTCATATCCATCTCAGTTCTTAGATTCATAGAAACTCCAATCAAAGATAACATAACAACATCAATATTCAAAATATCACAATCACCTGAAATATTTACCTAGGGATTTAGTCCATACATCTCATATCCCTATCAATCAACTTCATATATCAAATAGCAACACAACCAAAATGAACAACTTTACAAAGTTATCTTAAAACAATATTTACCTCCGATATGTTTTGCTGAGGCAATTGAATTCAAGTTCTTCTTCACCTGAATCGATTCATCAACTCATCCTTGATTCTCTGCAGAAAATCCTGATTTATTCAATCTCAAATTACTCTTCTTATTTAACTATAATTCACTTGATTGATCGAAACCCATCTCAAATCTTTCCACTAAACTCTGAACTTCATCTTCTACATCTTCTCTAAAATTCTTACAAACCCTAACTCTTCGATTCATCACCGAATCATCTTCAGAACTTCAGTTAAACACTAACCCTTTGTTCTTCAATCAACCATAATTCTAAATTTCATATTTAAATCTTCAGAACTTAAATCAAATCTATAAACCCTAGTTTTGTTTCCTCACAGATTCGAACCCAAACTGTTATGCTCCATAATTAACAACCATACCATCTTCTTCATCACCTAATCAGCGTCATCAAGAGATTCTCTTAATGATAGTAAACCATCCAATAACAAAATCTCCAATTACACTCTCTACACAGCAGAGAGCAAGTATCGCGACAAAGAAGGAAAATGAAGGAGAACGACGAAGAAGAGACGTATAAAACGATGGCTAGGGAAGTTGGGTTCGGGTCCATATGACGGGTATGGATTTACTATACCAATCCCGGTTTGGTTAAGTTAAACTGAGGGACTAGAAGGTCATTTCATACCGATTTTGTGCTAACCAGACAGCGATTTGACTGACTAGACAAAGCTGAAAAGTTTTCCTTCTGCCAGGGAAAGTGGAAACCTTAGGATTTCCATGAGGATTTCTCAAAAGACATCTAGATTTTGATAATGTTTAAATGGACAAAAATCAAAAATAGCCGTCTAGGCATCAGTTTCAAAGAAAATTACTGAAAAAGTTTTCCTTCTGCCAGGGAAAGTGGAAACCTTAGGATTTCCATGAGGATTTCTCAAAAGACATCTAGATTTTGATAATGTTTAAATGGACAAAAATACAAAAATAGCCAGGATGTAAATAGTTTCATCCTACCCATTTTCAAATACTTTTTCTTTTTTTAATTTACATCAGGATGCATCCAGTTTCATCCTTGCTATTTTTAAGTTTAAGTCGTAGGTGGTAGGTTGGTGGATGTATCCTTTGAGTCTATATCTACAGTTTCATCCTTGCTATTTTTTTTTGTCCATTTCACCCATACTAATTTTTACTCGTCCATTTGAACCAGATTTTAAAAATATTTGGACAAATGACCCATTTTCCGTTTTTTATTTATTTCGAGACCATTATACATATCTTCTTCTCATATTGAAATCATTTTTTTTTTATCTAGGCTAAAGCCGATCTCAGGCGCCTACGCAAATCCAACCAGTTGGACTGGCCCCACTGTCACACCCAACCCCGCCAAACCCCTCTATACAACTAAATTAAGTACAAACGTTTACGGTAAGAATCGAACCCCTGACTTCCTCTTTACTGGAGTTGATGGGATACCGCTGAGCTATGCCCTTGGACCCTATTGAAATCACTTATATTTTATGCTAATTTGCATACCGCAACTCTAGTTGTAACTACTATTTACACTTTCATTATAAATGTAACTATACATGTAAATGTCGCTGTAATTGTAACTATTGCGTGAAATGTGATTGTCAATACTCATTTCAGAACGAAGATAACTATCGGTGCAATTAAAAATGTGATTACTCCAACTATATTGAGTATCATACATATAACGATCGTAGTAGTGATTGTCACTTTGAAAATTAACAACAGTGCTTGGGAAAATAAAGCCATTATTCGTGATGCCAATGATTTACTTAAAACTGCCAATAGTTGGCAGTGTAGTGCTCCTTGGCTATGCAATAACACGGCGGATAAAGTTGCAAAATTTAGTAGAAAGTTTAATATTTCAAGGGATTGGTCAAACCAGCTGATATATCCTTGTAAATCGGTTGTTAGTAGACAATGTTCTTGTTTCACATCTTCAACATCAATTTACGTACCCACGTTCACGTGTAATCATGCTCTAATTGGTACCATGATGATTATGTGCCATATGATTTTCAAAATGATAAACATGAAATGCATCCAAGTTTCTATAATTATGTGCCATATGATTTTCAAAGTGATGAATATGAAATGCATCCAAGTTTCTATAGGTGTTATCCTAAGACGTGAGATTGGGACAACCTTGTTAACCAGAATTTTAGGGACCTAGCAACAGAGCAAGAAGACCAGGTTAATATTCTAACATATCCATACTTTTTTATATATTTGGTCTTTTCACTTTACTTGTTCATCTCAATTTAGGCTTAGTTTGGTATTGCGGCGGCTTTTATAAAAGCACTTTTCTGCTGTGCGTTGCTGTGCTGTGCTGTGAGAAAAAAACAGTTAGACGTTTGGAAAAATATTAATTAAAGTTAAAGTTGATTAAAAAAGCAATCAAAGTGCGTTTGGTAAAATATCAGATTAAACCATTGTTGTTGTGGCAAATGACAAAAACAGACATATCTCTGAAAATAGATTTATTCAATTTTATTGAGTTTAAAAATAATTAATTTTTTTTTACTATTAAATATAAATATATTAGATATTACATTTACTAATTGCTATTATTATTATAATTGTTACAATAAATTACTTTACTTAACCACTTTTTTATATATATATATATATATATATATATATATATATATATATATATAATTTTCAAACAAAAAATCAAACTAAAATTAAGTAACTATTTAATATATTTTTATTTTATTTTTGACAAATTAAATGAAATGGTATCATAAAATAGTTTGAAAATAAAATATAATAATATTTAAACAATAAAATATAAGAAATAAAAAAAATGATTGTATATATATTTAAGGGTAATTTTTGTCATTTACAAAATAAAAGAGGGACAAAAATGATAAATCAAGCATTAAATTTTGGTGGGACCAAAGCTTATGCTTTGTAGCTTTTAAAAGCTCCTCCTCCCTAGCTTTTGAAAATTAAGGAATTTAGGAAGTGCTTTGGGTAAAAGCACTTAGATTTTTTTTACCAAACACTAATTTTAAAAATTATTGACATATATAGATTTTAAAAGTGCTTTTGGGAAAATAAAAGCATTACCAAACCCAGCCTTAATCATCTAGTTTTTACTTTTAGTTTGAATTCACAAGTCTTACCAGTTAACTTGTTTAGTAAATATGAGAATTGTTGTATGAAATGTTCCGAGTCTAGGAAACAAGCATACTAGAAATCATTTAAAAGATTGCATAGTTCAATATAGGCCTGACATTATTTTTCTTTCTGAAACCAAACAACAAAATAAGAATGCTTATTTTCTATTGCATGATATGAATTATCCAAATGTTTGGTGTCACAATAATCAAATTAAGGCTTGAGGTTTGGTTGTTTTATGGAAAGATGGTTTTAAAATTGATCTAATGTATTTCACTGATAATATGGTTAATTTCATAGTCCATACCGGTTCTAAGTCAACGGTGGGTACTCACATGCATGTATTGTTTTTCTTATGATTAGGAAATAACAAATCAATTGAAGTTTATTGCGAAAATGGGTATGAATATGAATCTTGCATAGGTTATTCTTGGGATCTAAATGTAAATTTTTCTTGCTATGATAGACAATCTTTCTCCACTCACAAACCCTCCACACCCAATATCATATACCAAACAATCTCTCAATGTGGTTTTCAAGAAGTCTCATTCACTGGAAATCCATTTACATGGTCCAGTCATATGAAAGCTATTCAATTTTTTCAAACCATATTGGATAGAGCTTTAGCTTCCAATGAATGGATCTCATTTTTTCCAGATGACATAATCAACAACCTCATTCCGGTGGGTTTAGATCATGCTCCCACATTATTATATACTAATCCTCAATCTTCTAGGATGTATAAATTTTTTCGATTATATGAGACATGAACTAAGTATGAGTCTTTTAAGGTTATGATTCAAGGGGAATGAAAAGTTGCTCAGTATGGATCGCCTGCTCAATTTACCAAGAAATTCAATAGTGCTTGCAGAGGACTTCGAAAATGGAAAAAATTGACTTTTGGAAATGTGGATGGTAGAATACAAGATGTTCAGCAAAAGATTCAAGAAGCTCAGAGTTCCACTGTGGTGAATCAGGAGGTTATCATTAAATTGCAATCAGAACTTCAACATTGGTATCAAGTTAGAGCTGATATTGGTTTTCAACAGTCCAGAGATAAACTTCTTCAAAACCAGGAAAAAAATACAAATTTTTTTTTTTTCATGCAAAGGCAAATTTTAGAAGAAGGCATAATCAAATTGATTCCATTAGAGAATAACATTGAAAGTGGTATACTTCAAGAGAGGAATACAAGACCTTCTTTTTAATCACTTCAGCACTATTACTACTTTTAATAATCCTTCACAAGACTTGGATATTTTTCAGTTGATTACTCCATGTATCTCTAAGGAAGACAATGATAATCTTACTAGGATTCCTACGAGGGAGAAGATTCGGCAAGTGGTGTTTCAGAATAATTCTGGGGCTTCACCGGGTCCTGATGGTTTCCAGGCAGGATTTTATCAAATTTGTTGGGATGAAGTTGCAGATGATTTGGTTGCTATTATTAAACACTTTTTTAGAACATGTTACTTATTCAAGCAGTTGAATTATACTTATCAAGTTTTAATTCCGAAAAAGTTATGTGTTGAAACTACGTTAGATTTCAGGCCTATTAGCCTCTTTAATATAGCTTATAAGGTTATCTCAAAGACCCTGGATAATAGATTGGAGAAATATCTCATAAATATTGTCTCTCCTTGGGAAGCAGCTTAGGTGCATGGCAGAAAATTCTAGATAACACTATCATTTCACATGAAGTTATTGATTACTGTAGATGAGGAGAAACGATTTTCTGGTTTTTACGGAATTGAAGAGTCGACCGAGTGGAGACTCCTTGAATCGAGCGAAATGTTGAACCTCACACAGATGCACTGCAAGAAGGGAGTGCTTTAAGTTCGAGAGATCAATCTGTAAGACTCCGGCCTAAACCAAGAACAATGGCCGTTCCAGAGTCAATTCGGTCACAAGAGATGATGGGCTGATCTGTAGGAGGGAAGCTGAGAAATGCGTGAGATCAATGGTGATCTGAGATTGTAGGTGTGTTGTGAATTCAACGTAAGAATGCTCAGAATGATTGAATTTTGCTCAATTGAGAGTGAATGCTCAGACAATGAGTTCGTGTAGACGAAAGATTGTCTGTATGAACTTGCCAAGAATTCTTTTAGACGAATGTTCGAGTGTTCGAATCTTGTCCTTTCAATCAGGATTCAGAGACATTTTATAATGCCGGAGTTGAAAACACCATGGTCCCATGAAGTGTGACAGTTTGCTAGAATAAGAGAGTAGGGAAGTGGGAAATCGTGTTAAAACCAGTTGCTCATCGTGCGGAGACTTGGTTAATTTTCCACCCACTACTTTGCTGACTCCTCCAACTGATTGCACGACTTGCTCACATTCTCATCGTGGGTGAACACACGTGCCGTAGACCGCCAGACCAAAACCCTAGTTAATATCCCCCCATGTGACACGATTGATATCTCGTGATTATGGAGTCAGTTGCTGACTTTGTGGGACGATGAGTCCATGTATTGTTGAATTGAACATGTTTTGCAAATGTTCTGAAATTCATGAATCAAATATGTCTGCTGAGACGAGGTATTATTATGTTGATTACCTAAGACGAGAAAACTGTATTGCTGAATCGTCGAATAATATTGATAGTTGAACCAATATTCTTGAAGCTGAGCAAATATTGCTAGTTTGAGCAAATATTGCCGGTTTGAGGAAATATTGCTCGTTTGATGAATTGTTGATAGTAGGACCAAAATAAATATTAATTTAAGATACTGACTGCTGGTCGAGTAAAATAAATAAAAATGTTGATCATGGAATCAACATAAAATTATCGAGTATTTGAATCGCTCGAGAATCATGTTTCTACAAAGCTCTGGATTCAAAACCCTAATTTTATCGAAATGATGATTTATTGCAAATCAATCTACAGAGTGAAGCAAGGACCGGCTACATGGGATGACGAGTTCACCATGTACGCCCAGATGCTCGAATGAGCAAAATACCAAAGTCTCTTGAGGACCAGTTGGTGAAAGAATGATTAAATGCTGGTTTAATCATTTATTGAAATAATGCTCCTGTGAGCGACAAATAATAAAAACCTGGTCATGAATCGAGGGACCGACCAAGAGGTCATGGGGACCGGCTCTTGGTGGCCGTGGGACCAATGGATGGTCGTTCAAGCAAACTCTTAATTGTTTGGAAGAAGTTTGAACCTAATATGAGCAATTGAGCAAATTAGGTTAAAATCATTAAAACATGTGGGACCGGCTGTTTGCAGGCCTTAGAGCCACCCTTGGTCGGTCAAGGGGATGTGCTCGTGTCACCATAGTGTCCGTGTCACAGTGCTGAGAGTTTCAGTAATTTCCGATGCGCGTTTGAGCAACATTCTGAGAAAATATGCAGAATCCAGGGTTTTGCTGAAACTAGGAAAAAATACATGAGATGATGAAAAATGATAAATAAAACAGGAAATTGCAAGGTGTGGGACCGACCACGGCTAGGGCATGGCCGGACGGTTGACAAGCATGTTCCCACACTTTCCCAGTTTTATGTAATTTTATGTACTTTCTCTGATTTGAGGGAAATTCCATGAAACTGGAGAGTTTTATGAAATTAGGGAACTTCCATGAGATGAGAGATATATATTAATAATAAAATAGGGAATGATGGAGTGTGGGACCGGAAATGGACAAGGCACGGCCGGCCGGACAATGGGCACGATCCCAGAGCACTCTTCCCAATTTTATGTAATTTTCATGATTTTAGGAAATTTTCATAAAATCAGAGAGATTTGTTAAAGTCAAGGTATTTTGTTGAAATCAGGGAGTTTTCATGGAATCAGGAAACTAAAACAACAAATAATAATAAAATAATAGGCGTGTGGAACCAGCTAGGGCATGGCCGGCCGGCTAGAGCCCGATCCCACGAGTTTTCCAAATTTTATAATAATTTTCATGATTTTAGAGAAAATTCATAAAATTAGGGAATTTTCATGATTTTAGGGAAAATTCATAAAATCAATGAATTTTCATAATTTGAGAGAAATAATAAAATAATGGGGACGTGAGGTGTGGGACCGGCCACGACTAAGGCATGGCCGGCCGGCTGGTGCCCGGTCCCACGAGTTTTCCTAATTTTATAATAATTTTCATGATTTTAGAGAAAATTCATAAAATTAGGGAATTTTCATAGTTTTAAGGAAAATTCATAAAATCAAGGAATTTTCATTATTTGAGAGAAATAATAAAATAATGGGGACGTGAGGTGTGGGACTGGCCACGGATAGGGCATGGCCGGTCGGCTGGTGCTCGGTCCCGCGATACCTTTCCCTAATTTTATTATTTCTTTGATAAAATCATGAGATTAGAGAATTTCCTTGAAACGAAGGAGATTAGCTCGAACGAGAGAATTTTCACGAGATTGGGGAAAAATAATAAAATATGACAAAATATAAAATTGGGTGCGGGACTGGTCACGGCATGACCGACCAACTGATGAGAACAGTCCCCTGGCGCCTTTGCTAATATTTTATTATTATTTTTCCTTCCTATTTTGCATAGGTTCATCGTTCATTCATATTTTTGAAATGCTCGTTTGCGCATTCAAATGATGGTCTGTGCATTATTGTTAAGTACACTTGCATCATTTTAGTCAGGGCTTATTCGATGCTCAGATGCCTGTCTCGTTGAATATTTATCACTAACCCGTGGAATTCTCTTTGGGAAGAACCACGAATTGAAGTGACGAAATATAACGAAGAATCGTAGAATATTGCTGGATATTCAAGCGATTAGAGATAATTAACTGATGGATCTATACTAGCAGGGCTTCCTATCTAGGAGCATTAATTATCTGAGGGTTAAGCAATATGAACTTGCTGGAGTGTCATATTCCTCTTGTATAGTCAGGGAAAACATGGTTGCATCCTGAAGACGTTATTGCTCTATACTAGCAGACATACAGTCTAGGAGCCGTCCAATCTTGCAATCCTATACAATATGAGATGTGCCGTGGTCTCAGCTGGGAGACTACACATCTTCATCTTCTCTGAGAGACTTTCTCGATCAGAGGTTTTATGGCATGAGCTTTCACGCTTAGAGACATGAGTCTCAATACTCATCATCCGATGGCCGTATCCGGTGTAATTACTGAAATTGCTCAGTATTCATAAGATGTGCCGTGGCCTCAGCTGGGAGACTACACATCTACATATACTCTGAGAGACGACCTTCGGATCGGAGATCTATGGCATGAGCTTTCATGCTTTAATGAGAGACATGGGCCTCAATACTCATCCGATTGCCGGATCCGGAGTATAGTTTTACAATTTTACCCTTTGTCGAAAATCCACCATCTACATTAAGTCCCCTGCTTAGTGAGGAACAGTCATGTTCCTCAGTCCAAGATTGAATGGTGATTTTTCAGGTACAAACAAAAATAAGTAATTGAACTTAATCATAAAATAAGATATTCTGGGATTTGATTTGAATGAGCAAACCATGGTTTGAGCGGAAACCCAGTGGAATAATAGAGCATCATCCAGTGAGAAAAATTGGTGTAGAACCGCTGATTCGATGGTGGAATCTTGGTTGGTCTAGGATTTACGGGCCGGGCCCAAAGAGGAAATCCTTATGGAATTAGGTTTTGGAAATAAAATTTGATATAAAAGGAATTAATTCCTTATTTTTTTATTCTTCCCACACGACCACCATCTTCTTCATCCTCCCATCACCTTCACGTCCGAGCTTAGCAGGAGCAGGGAAGATTTTTGCCGAAGTGCCACCGTCCGTCCGACCGGAGCTAGCACCGTCCGGCCAACTTCCGGCCAGCACCGACCAGGTACGCAACTTTTTTTTTTTTTTTTTTTTTTTGCTAATTTTATGAGTTGTTCATGTTGAAATTCTATACATGTGTATATATTAGCGTGAGTTTTGTAGAAAACCCCTTATTTTATTAAACGTATGTTCGTTCGATCGTTAGTTTAAGAAACTAGCGACAATCCCTAACTTGAGAGAGATTTTTCTTTGGAAATAGACATGTGTCCAGTGATAAAATTTTGTTTATGAGCTTTCATGGAAACCAAAACTTTATCTTAAAAGGCGTGAGCTTTCACAAAACCGAAATAAACCTCGTTTTAGAGAATAATCATAGGAAGGAAAAATAGATTTTTTTTTATGCAACCGTGACATATTATGCGAAAATATGATGACATATTTTATTCAAATGAGTTTGTTCTCATTAGATAAAAGTTTGAGAATTTATGTGAGTAATTCACATTAATTATTGCTTTATAAAATCGAAGCGTGGGTTCTGAGTAATCTTGAAACTTTGACAATTTATTTATGATGAAATATTGTCTTGGTGTAAATTTCATAGTTCAGTTGTGGATGTTCATACTATGAAAATTATGTCTATGATTTTATGAAAAATCAGTTTTGAAGATTAATAAAGCCTCGTTCGTTATTGCAGGTTTCAAGGAACGAACTAATTTTGGATTGTTAACTCTTGTGGCACAATCACTATTGTTAGTGGAATTGCAAAGAGGTAAGAGTTAAGAATTACCATTTTTGTTGATGACGTATTCCCATTTGCATGATTCCATCATCTTGTTGAAGCTTGTATTTAGATGACTGAAGAAAAATGTTGTGTGAATTTTACAGATACTTGGCAAGAATGTCTGATTCCCAAGCTAATGATGCTTCCAGAGATGTAATGTGCGTAGACAATGATGTCTCTAGAGAAGATGCATGCATGGATGAGGCTTCCGTTGGCGGAGAGGAAGACGAAACATCTGGAATCAAGAATATTCCGAATATAGATGATGCATTTTTTGAGGTTCAGGAAACTTAAAAGCGTCTCAGATCTCCAGCATATTGTCTTTTGATAAACCCCGGGATGGTTACTCAGAAGAAATTGGTGACTCCTCGAGCAGTTGTTCGGTTTTGTCTTAAACGAGGACTCTTCCAGGCTTCAATTATAGAATTCAAGCTCTCTCGACGCCCTTTAGAGAAATTTTCCGGATGGTCAAGACACATGTTGGGATATCCTCGTGTTAGAGCTATGCTGTATAAAGAAAAAGTTGTCAGGGCTATTCAAGCATATGGATATTTGCACATCTTTCATGTGCGCGAGGTCTTGTGGCCCTTCTTGCTCGCTGGTGTATTCCGACTCATACCTGTATATTTAGTTGGGGAGAGTTTACCATTACCTTGGAAGATGTAGTTGCTTTATTGCATCTTCCAATCACAGGTAATTTTTCTGAAAAGCTTTCCACGGAGGAGAAAGCAGTTTCCAACATCTTAACAGCTGAGATGGAGAGAATTAACAAGGATTCTGGCAAAGTCTGTTATGCTCACCGGTTGACACACTGGTGGCCACGAGATATTCCTCTCAACGAACCTGATGGTATGTTGTCTATCGCTGCTTTTTTGTGCTTATGGCTGTCTAGGGACGTGTTTGAAGACGTCGGGACTTTGTTAAAGCCATTTGTAATCCATTTTGCCATTAAGACGGCTCAGGGTGAACAACTTCCCATAGGTAGCTTATTCTTGGGTTCTTTGTACTCTAACCTAGATTCCCTGGTCGTAGACTCCAGTGTTTCAAATGGCTTTATGAAGATTGAATGCTACGCCAGTAAGATGTTCCTCCAAGCCTTGATGTGGGAGCGCTTCGAGAAGTATGCGCCTATTCCTCGTAGTATTTTGCAAGGGTTGAATGTTGGTGATTCTCGACATATTTTCTCCGAGAGGTATAATGCCAGGATCATGCGTTGGTCTACGAAGCAAATTCAGTCCAAAATGCGCCTCATTGATGTATTAGACGATGAGTCTGAGTTCAACTTTCATCCCTGGATGCTGATTCCTCCTTATACTTCCCAATTGACAACTTTCAATAATGAAGAAAGTATGACTTTAAAATCTGGTGCTGACTTGAGCGATGGCGAAATATCCTTCATGTTGAGCTGTACTCCAGGTCCTTTGATAGCAGCAACATATGGAGACTTTTCAGTGGAGGAATACAACATTGATAGAGCAGCCCGTCAGATGGGTATGGATCAATGCGTTCCAACTTTTTGGAGGAGCAAACCATCAGTGGAACAGCTTAAGACTTGTTTAGACCGTACCCATGTCGAAGGAAGCTCTTATTGGTTCCCTTGTGCAGATCGAATTACGTATGTAACTCCGGGTCATATTGATTTCTGGAACCAGCAATTCGAACGTCTACATGACTTCGTAGGGGTTAGTCAACCTTTGGTGAAAGAGCCTCCTTCTGCTGATATGATTGCTTCTCGACCCAGATTGAAACCCATCTCTGGCGGTGATAAGCGAAAGACATCTCCAGGATGTTCACCAGTATGTATCTTTTACACATTCTTCGTAAAATTGCAATAATTTCCTTTGATTATCACCTTAATTTTCTTTCCTGTAGGACGGTCTTGCTGTGAGACCTCGTCTTGAAGTGAATTTCTCAGAAGCAGAAACAGTTTTTCACGGTGGAGAAGGCAGAAACAAGAATTGTAAGTTGTTGCCTAATACCATAAAGTCCCCGATTATTTCTTTGGTGAGTTGTCGACACTTTTCCGATGTAACTTCTTATATCCGCATT
The DNA here is from genome assembly GCA_023531295.1 of Papaver armeniacum. Taxonomy (NCBI): domain Eukaryota; kingdom Viridiplantae; phylum Streptophyta; class Magnoliopsida; order Ranunculales; family Papaveraceae; genus Papaver; species Papaver armeniacum. The sequence continues at coordinate 131,221 of JAJJWW010012099.1, forward strand.
ACTAGGATCATGAAACCAATATTTGTTATTTGGTTACAGAACTTTGCTCCGTTTAGCATTGATGGTCTTCAATTCTCTGCTGCTGGGCAGACAACCTCTGATTTGAGCATTGAAGAAGAAAATATTGTGAGTACTCTCCCTCATAGCCAAACATAAATGCCTCATGTGAAAATGCTAATTATTTGAGAATATGTCCAGGAGGATGTTGCCATGGAGGTGGAGAGTGATGATTCTCGGTCATCCTCCGAGAATAGAGGCGAAGGAAGTTCCAAATATTCTGAACCGAATGGAAATGATGAACCTCTTGATGTTGACACGGGCAATCCCAACTCTTTGAACACTTTGAAGACCCCCCAAGTAAGCACATATCTTGTAACCTCTTCATAGAAATATAAGATTGCTGATTTGTGAGTGAATGAATGAGAATCCATGTGAGTGTACAAGTAATTTTGGCGAAATACGTCGTCAGAAAATTTCAGATTTCAGTTTTTAGCAAAAATACCGTAAAACCTTCATCTGAAGTCGGATTTTCATGATCCGCATATGTATATTCAAGCCCAGAGAATTTACAAGCTTTAACGAAGAAGCTTTTTGAGTTTTGAGCACGTTTAGGACCTGAAAAAGGCGAAACAGTAAGCTTTCAGGAGACTTCCAGAACTTTTTCAGATTGCATGTTGCCCGATGTTTCGACCACATCTTTTTGCTCGTTCGTCGGATTATTATGAATTTTAACACGTTGTAGAGGACATCCATACAAATAGAATGGTATACAACCCATCCTCAGATTCCTTGTAGATTGCTCCCAGTTCGTCTTTTAGTACAGAGTAGAGTACAGTTTTTTCAGACGAAGTTACCGTAAAACGTATTTTCATGACTTTCATGCTATTTGCTCGTGCTTTGAGTGTATAATGATGAAATTTGATGATGTGGTATTGATTGTATGCTGTATTTTGTAATCTCACTTGGATTCATGTTTAAACGACTCTAACCTCATGTAATCTTCGTATTAGGTGTCAAATACCGAAGTTGAGGATATTGAAACCAACGAGGATAACCCGAATTGCCCTGGAGTTGTTGATGAAGAGACAACCATCCCTTCACTTCAAGGCCATGAGAAGGTTATCACTGAAGTCATGGAAACCCATATTGTTGCTGCTTCAGTGATAGAAGAAACCGAAGTAGAGAATGCTGAAGAAATTGTTGCCCCGATTGTAGAAGCTGCTCCTGTAATTGAGAACCGTATAGTGGTGCATGAATATCCAAGTTTAGGAGTTGATTTTGATCCTCCCTTTGATGCTTCACTCCCATATCATGAACTAGTAGGTGGATTCAGCGTTCCCATTGGGTATGCAGGCTTGTACGATAAAATATGGAAGAAGTTTGGTCACATAATCGTGGACCAGAATCTTGGGCGTGCTTATGCTTTAACAGTGCAAGTAGGTATTATCTTGCGCGTTTTAAGTGATATATGCACTAGGTCTAGAAGTACTATGACTCCAGATATACTCTTTGATTGGGAGTTTAACTTGGAGAATTTAGAAAGACTTGGCTTCAATGTAAAGTGGCTTCGTAAGCAAATGAATGCTATCAAGGAATCATGTGAGAACAACATACCCTTTCCCAATAATGTTGTGATGGAGAAGGAAGACAAGATTGTTAGGCTGACTGAGGATCTGAACAAGGAGAAGGCGGCTTTGCAGATCTTGAAGGATGCAGAGGCGCAAAAATCCTTTTTTGCTGATTTTCTTTGATTTTCTTTTCATAATCTCTTGAACTTCTGAACTTCTGAGAGATGTGAGGTTTTTATTTGGGTCTTGATATTGGCTAACTTTGGATTGGCAGATGATTTAGGATTTTCTTTTGGATTTGATAGAGATTTTATTTTAAGTAAAATGAATTGAATTTTGATAAATTGCTGAATTCAAATACTGATTGCAAGGACTGCAAAAGTTTTGGAGGAATTGAAATACAATGAAAGAAAATCCTAAATGCCAAATCCAGATGTCATGAGTGCTCAGACGTCCAGTACCTCGAATACCGAATAATTTCAGACAAATGCCTTAAG
>JAJJWW010012100.1:0-36068 GCA_023531295.1 Papaver armeniacum
GATTTTTCCCGTAGTGATTATGATCACATACATCATCCACCACAAAGTTGAAAATGAACACTTTTCTCATACCCATGCATCACTTTTAGATCAATTAGAAGCTCGATTATCCGCTTTAGAAAGGCAATCTGTCAAATCTAATTCCTCTAGGAAATATGAAATTTATGCATGTACCTTATGTGGTAACTTAGACCACTCGCCGAGAATCAATATTTTGCATAATTTTAGACGCCTAGGAAAAAACCATGATAATCCAATGTACGAAGTGTCTAAAAGTGACTATGTTTGGCAACTATTGGGACCATAATCAACCTGCACACATGCATCATTCACCACAAGTGGGAGATGAACAATTTTATACTCCCCCAACTCCTAGTTTGCAATCAATAATGGAAACACTCATGGAGCAAAATGCTAGGCTTGAAATGAATGCAATGCATGACCATCCACATAAGCAACATGTTTGAACTTCCCTTCTCTAGCCGAACCTCATGCACAACCATACAATGAATATCCATATGAGGAATGCATACCCACTAGTGGAGACTCCTTCAATAGAACAACTCAAAATGATTCTTCAAAGGAACCTGATTGAGTTACAAATGATATGATTGAAAATAGTGTTTCTAGTCTTACTCATGCAACTAACATTGAATATGAACCTAATCTAGAGGTAGATGAGTACACTAAAAATACTACAATTTTGAATGGAGAGATGAATTCTTGCTATGATGATGATGATGATGAATATGAAGAGCATGTGTATTTTGAAAATATAATAGAATCTTTAGGTTCGAGACATTAAGTGTCTCTTTCAGAACCCTATGAATGATGCTTCTTCCGATATTCATGCATGTGATGTTGATGTGGATCCCGGTGGAATTGTCCTGGTGAAGTGAACATGATTTACCCTCTTCGACTTTGGAAAGTGTGTGATGGTGCAAATGATTTTATAAATGAAAACAACTTAGATGTACCTACTTTCTCTCCTAAGTCGCAAATTGAAACTCCTCCACCAAACCTAGGTGTAGTTTGTCACAAAATTGCAAAACCAACTTTTCTGAAAATGCCTAATCTAGGCCTAGAGCTTTGTGCTTCCCAAGTCCTCTTGGACTATTTTGCATCAAAGTATAACACTTTTAAAGAACCACAGTTGGAATGTGTATGTCTGCCTGTTATTAGTAAAACTCATTTTGAGTTAGACCTTTTGCATGATGTACCGTTAAAATTGCAAGATTTTGTGCTCCCAAACACACCCGTTCACAAGTTTAGGTTTGGGGGAAACCCATTCACATATGCAGTCTTACTTGCACTCTCATATTATATTTGTGTAAGACTGTTGATGTTTGTACATATTTTCTATTGTTGACCTCAATCTTTAGACTGTTGGTTTATGGTGAATTTTCATTGTATATATCCGAAGAGGACTTGTTAAATTTTTCTTTCTTGCATCGGTTGAGTCTTCTTGTGCTTATATTGTGCTAATCCGATATGATCTCCGTTGAGAATGTTGATTCTAGCCTTGACTAGTGACGCTCTAACCTTGCTCCCGCCGACATCCGGTAATCTCTTCCTTTTCTCTTATCAAGATAGTTCTCATGGTATGTAAATCGTTTAAATTTTTCTATCCTTCGACACATTGTGGGCAATGTTTGATTTAGGTTTGGGGTGCATTTGCATATTTTTGCATATAGAGTTTTTAGTCTTTTAATCTTTTATTTTCAAAAAAAAAAAAAAAAAAAAAAAAAAATTAAAAACTCTTTTTGTAAAAACCTCCAACTTTTAGAGATTTTAGAGTCACTAGCATGCTTCTACTATGTTTACATAGAGAATCTGACCGAAATAACAAAAGTTAGAAGTACCGGAGAACACAATCGGGTTTCTTAGTTGATTAGAGCGTTAAAGTTGGATTAACCATACCGGAGGGCAAATTAGGTGTTGTTAGATATTCGGTAGTAGAATTGTGATCACCCATAGTGGAGACTACCCATTTTACATCAAGTGAGGCACCAACCTTCAATTTTTTGCAACTTTCTAGAAAAGTCATTAGAGTGTGTGTCACCGTACATCAATTCCGGTAGGAATGGTGAGCTACCCAACTTCGCACCAATTTCAAGACTACTTTTGATCTCTTGAGTGCTAGTTTTTGTCAATCATGAGGGTGACGTCTAAAGATGAAAACTCCTTTTAAATATCGATTTGCAGTTAGCATCACTCTCTCTCTCAATCAGCAAGACCCATAGAAAAACATCATCGTCAACAAGCGGAGCATCATCAGAATATTGAAAGAAAAATTGATATAGTCCAAGGTTTATGTACAACAAAGAAAAAGAAAAGAAAATAGGATGAGAATTAATAATATTTATAAAATCAAGACAATACAAGTTGTGAAAAAATTGAGTGATAAAGTCCTTTGTCCATGGAGTTAGTTGTTTCATTATTTGTATTTTTATTTTCACTTTTTGTAATTAAAAAAAAAATATATATATATATATATAGTGTTTTATTTTTGCTACCACCATGGTAAAGAAGAGTTCAAAAAGAAAAATCCAAACAACAAGGAATTTGAGTAGAAAAGTTAAAAAAATTGTCAAGTTTTGTGAAGTTTAGAAGTTCGTCATCAACATTTGAAGACCGAAGACCGAAGATTGAAGACATTTCTATGGTTTCTTATGAGAGAGTGATATTAATTTCCGATCGGGTGAGAAGGTAAGTGAGAACTCCCACCCCTTGCTAATGGTTGATTTCCTTTCTTAGAGATCATCGAAAAAGATTCTTTTGTCCACACTCTTGTGGAGTCTCCATTTTATTTGAAGGTTATCCTTCTTACCTACAACGTGTGTGTGATTTCTCTCTTTATTCCCGCCCGCACACATGAGAGACTAAAAACGATCTTTTGAGTGCAATTATCATAAAACCCTAATGGTGAGGCAGAAGTCGAGGCTTTTGATCACAATCGAATCCGAATTCTTTGATATGGTATGGTTACTTTCGCCAAAGACTTAAGGATGAGAATGCGTTCTTTGGTAGTTCCAACTTCGTTACTAGCACGCGAAACTCTATGTCCTCATAGCTTCTTGGAGGCTTGAGACTCTTTTACACTCTGAAGTTGGAGAAGGTTTGTGGGTACATCTCTGGTAAAACCCTCACGAGACTACAACTCGTCCACTAGGGACACCTAGGGGTTTAAAGGCTTAGTGCATACGCTAAATGCATTCGAGAGACCCTGTGACATGGGTATAGTTAGGATTTCCTAATTTCTCGTTGTTTCACTTGAGGACAAGTAAAATTCAGGTTTGGGGGTATTTGATGAGTGCTAAATAGTGCATATTTATACACCTTTTTATTGGCATTTTACTCATCTTTTGCGCTTAGAAATCGGATATTATCCCGCATTCTCGTGTTTTCCTTGTTTTCAAGAATAAATATTTGTATTAATTAATTTTGTGTTTTTAGGTACTAAATAAAGTCCGAGAAATTGAGGAGCCAAAAGAGCAAAGAATTGGAGACGAGCATTTATGGAGCAGATAGCCAAAGCTCCGCGCGGAATCGGCAGAACCCAACAAGGAAGACATGGGCTAGAGCTACTCACGACCCGATCCGAACTCCGCTCATCCCGAGCCGTTGAGATCTCGCCCCAGATGCATCATACGGTCGCTCATTCTCGCGCATCGACTCTTGATGTCTCCACTCAACACCGAAACACACCAACACTTCATGAGTCGCTCGTAATATAATAGACATAATCGGAAAATTATAGATCTTGTTACACCAAAATTTAAAATAAAGAAAATATGTATTTATAGTCGTTTGAGAAAAGGATGTAATTTGTTAGATTGTTATCGATATTTTGATTTACATATACTTAAGACCTCGTTACTATGTGCACCTTCTTGTTGAAGCTAAAATATTTCCAACTTGTCAAGCATCTTTAAAGCTTCTTGCCGAGCAATTTTTTTCTAGTATACCCCCCTATATTAATATAAACTCCATATATTAATAATTTTGTGAAGTCCAAATTTATTAATATATGGAGGTTTTACCGTATTTAAACCAATAATTTGGATCAAGTTACGGAGTTTTAAGGATGCCCAAATTTTTACACATTTGGGTCCTAAGCTTGTAATGTAGCATAAAACACCCATATTATCTCGGTTATATTACCTTCAAAAAGTAAATATTTAGTGACACTAATACTAGAATCAAAATATTTCGTAACATAATAATCATACAATTATCTTTGATATAAATAACTGTGGGTAAACTGGTTTTGTAATAATTATATAAATTGACTATTAATAAATAAATATTAGAAAAATATGCCTTGGAGATGGCCTAGCTCGCGTATGCCCCAAGACGGCCTATTTGGTGATAAAAAAATTATATTTTCCTTAACACAAGGTATGAGTTCTTAGGTTTAGCTAGTTTCTGTCCATGATGTAATAACTCACAGGTAAAGAACAGTGCCTATGAGGATTATTTTATTTTATTTTATTTTATTTTATTTTTTGATAAATGTTTTGGTGCTAATGAGTTTGGTTGGCAATAATGTGTTTCGAGTTAGGGGAACTTCAGAATTAATGTCAAGGCATGACATGTTATATCTACCTTAAATTTCTCATTAGTATGGTTTAAAGACCTATTACTCTTTTAGTGTTGGGCCCGGAGCCAAGTTGAAACATGTGGATGCACGAGACCCATCTTTTAAAAAAAAAAGTTGGTGCAATATTTCTTTAGGTTTTCTGGAAATTCTAGTGTAACAGGAGTTTGTGAATTTGGATTCACAAGGAATTGTAAAGATATTTCAAATCCGTTGTTAGTAAATTAAGCTTTTAAAATCTTTGACAATCTCTCGTTATTAGATTATGATTTTCTAATAGTCCTTTTGTATTCTCTCGTTATTGTATTTGAGATTTGAAATCATGGATTTAGTGCATTGAGAGATTTGGAGACTTTTATCTTGAAACATACGACAAAATCCTTGAAAAATCTTTCCAAAATGGGTGATAGTATGAGAGATTTTTTTTACAAATTGTTTTTTGTCTCCACAAATCATAAAAACTTTCTAAAAAATTCGCTGGATTTGTATTTATAATTCATTAAAATTCTCTCATAAAATCACTTGAGGTCTCGAATTTCTAGAGAATCTCAAAAGTCACTCTATTAAAAGTCCTTAAAATCCTCATAATTTCCGATTCACTAACCCCCTACAATTTCACCGCATCTTTTGTGGATTTTGGCCTTTTGATATGGTCCTGAGCTAGTCAGCCATCCATTTGTTTAACTTGAAGACTTCTTTTTCTTTTATTGTCCACCGAATTTTTTTACCGTAACGTATTTCTTTTACGTCTTATTCACGCAGACTATCGAGAAAAGTAATTACGGTATCCTTAAGACGGCTTAAGAACAAACTGGTTAGTTTTCCCTATAAAATCTCCCCTTAATGTTACACTCAACTTTTCTTCAGCCACAATTGAGTTTTCAAAAGTTTGTTTATGTAAGCGAAGAAGAAAAACTTAAACTCTGGCTTTTTTTGTTAATTGAATTATAGCACTATGATCAATCCCCTCAAAAGTTAATTAAGGTGTGAAGAAGAAGAAAAAAAAAAAAAAAAAATCTCATACAAGAATGTATCTCAGGAAGATTGGGACTGGTTGTGCAACAACCTGTTCTTCACTCAAGGTATCAAGAAATCATCATTATTGTCTTTTTTTCTTCTATTATTTTTTGAAAAGAAAACATGTTTTAGTTCACCTCTGATGTGTTTTTTTTCGGTGAGATGATATATACAAATTATATTAATTTATAATGTCACATGGAACTATAAGTGCTCAAGGAAATAATTACAAACTTATTTTTTTCTTGGATTAGTCCGAACCGATCATGTATCTAGTAGGCCCTGTGCGAATTTTTTTCATAAGACCTTATGTAATGTCAAATATTTTGCAACAACAACAACAAGAAATTTCTATGATTTTAATTTAATATGCGGAATCGTAGACAATAGTGTACTAACGAGAAACTTATGCTAAACACGGGTGGTAATACGTATTTTATATAATATAAAATAAAGGAAAGTATTAAATAAAAACTCTTTTTGTTAATGTCATATAAAAATAGGCAACCAAAACTCAAATAATAGTCATGGGAGACTCTAATATTTACATTTGTGGATCCAACAACATAGAGTCCATTGGTTTTGTAATAACTAATATACCGCACGTGCCGTCTCTTGTATAACCCATATTATAGTCCATCTATGTGCACCCTGCTTAACCAGGGGTGCACATTCCTCCCCTCGTTATTGGTATGTAACTAACCTTAGTTGGTACCTAAATAGGGCCCACCGTATCTAAACTAGACTTTTGGGGGAAATTAATTTTTATTTTCGGTCAAAGATAAACTTTATTTTCCTTAGGTGTATATCTTGCCAAAATTTTATTTTAAACAAACAAATTTCTTTCTTCTTTTTGCATTCTTCTTCTGCAATACAGTTCTTTGGTTTTGTAATAATATGTGTGTAATCTAAAGCAACGACAAACAAATAGCGTACAACCAAGTGGTTGGATCCGTTGGCAACTCCCCAAGGACATGTTTTCTTAGAATAAGTAACCAAGAAAATACAACTTAAGGGTGTCTTGGACTGGGTAAGAAAGTCCTCGATAGATTCGGGCCTTGTGCGATTGCACGCCTTACACTTCCTCAGGCCCAACTCTGGGTTATTTTATCTATTTTGATTCACAATGTTAGTGCCATGTAAGATAAGCATGTGCATTGCTTGTGTAAGTCTTTCTTGTAAAGTTAGTTTCTCAGACACAAAAACTGTAAGAGCATCTCCAATGCTAACTTGGTGTGCATATTTGTGAAAGATTTTTTTTTTTCTTGTTTTTTTTTTGATGTAAAGACCAAATATTCCTTAATATGAGGAGATGAAAGATAAGCATCTACAACCACAATTTGTATTTCTTTACTTTTGAACTTTTTAAACCATTGATCCAAATTGTATATCTAATCAAAATTATAGATAATTACTCCCTCTGTTTCTGAAAGACCGTCCTCTATTCCTTTTTCGTCAGTTTCAAAATTGTGTCCAGCTTCTGTTTATAGTCATACTTTTTCAATGAAGTCTCTAATATACCCTTGAATTCTTTATAATCATAAATCCATTTTTAACGTAACCCAATCTAAAATATTAAAGAAATTAGTATAATTGAGGAAACAAATATATCATTCATTCCTTTTAAGAAAATATACATTTAACTCTAAAAATTAAATTCCTTACAAAGTTTATACTTCATAAATTCGATATCCTTTAAATTTTCCTTTTATATTTCGTATTTATAATTCTCACAACAATTTTGGACAGTCTTTATTGCTAACATTTTTATTAAAATAAAACAATGTAAGTAACTAAGGGTAGTCAAGTAAAATAATATGGTCTTCTTAATATTTTGAGAAAGTCAAAGTGATTGTCTTTGTGAAACGGAGGAGTATTTTTTTACTCAAAAAGGGAAAATATATTGAAAAAGCTCGAGTTAATCACCAAGGAGGTGACAACCGAGACCCAAAAGAAACAAAAAAGCTCGGTTGTAGTAGACCTCACAAACAAAAGAAAAACCGAACAAACTAACTCATTCTGACTTCCCACTTTGCAAACCGTGTTTAAAGAGAATCCTCGAAAATATCGTACCCATACACCAGTTGAAGATGAAAACTTTGACAAGATATCAATGATTGAATCCAAATTTTTGTATCTTCCATTGAAAAATCTATCATTCCTCTCAATCCAAACTGCCCACCAAATTGCAAATGGATACATATCCCAAATCCTTTTCTTAATAGACATTGTTGCACATTTCTTTCTCATGCATTCCCAAATAGTATTTCTAACATAATCTTGGAACACCCATTGCAACTTGTAAAAACTTAGAAAATAATGCCATACTGACCTTCTAGTTTCACAGTGCAAGAATATGTGATGATTTGATTCAGCTGCCTTTTTGCAAAGCATGCAACCATTTACCACAATAGATTTCCTGTAAGAGTTCAATGTTGGAGCATCATTATAACACAAAGTCCATATAAATAAAATCACCTTCTTTGGAATTCTTGGATTCCACGCAGACTTGTAAGGGAACACAATCAAACCTTCATCTTCAAGTGCTTAATAACATTCAGCCACAGAAAAACCATGATTGCTTGCCTGCCAAACTCTTTGATCAGGGACACCATTTGTATTGATAGTTGGCAATAAGTTTAGTAAATGTGCAACATCTTCCACTTCAGACTCCTTCAAGTTCCTGCAAAAAGCCAAATTCCAGGAATTTGTGTTTGAATCCAACAATTCTTGTATTGTTGCCTCTTTTTTTTTCTGGTTATTTTATAAAGAGTATGGAAAAGAGCCTTCAATGATTGTCCATTTATCCGGCTGTCTTTCCAGAACAAACACTTATCACCACTGTTGACCTGTATTACTGAATTTAACTCTACAGCAGAAGTACTCTTCAAGACACCAGACCATAAACTTTTACCAACTGATGTGTTGGTTTGATTTGGTATAAAATCTTTTTGATTTCCACCAAGCTTGTGATGAACCACCTTCCTCCATAATGCTCTTTCTTCATTACCATACCTCCATATCTACTTAGCATGCAAAGCTTTGTTCATGATTCTCAACTTTTTAATACCCACACCTCCTCTTTCTTTTGGCAAATGCAATGTTTTCCAAGCCACCCGACTCTTCTTTGACCTCTGCTTCGTAGATCCCCATAAAAATTGTCTCATGATTGTATCTAGTTGTTTCCCTACAGAAATTGGAATATGGAAAAGAGATAGATAATACACTGGAATCTAGAAAACCATAGATAATGATGAGTTTGATGTTCACAACCTCTAAGAGAACCTCTAAAACTAGAGGATGAGTTTGAAGATGTCTACATAACTATTAGACACGTCATCTTTAATTCTCCCCTCACATTCTCATTAGAGCTGATTTTTTGGTTAAACAATTAAAATCCTATGTGACCCCATATTTAGGATATTTTCAATGTTTCGTTGGAGATGCTCTAACAATATTTCTTATAAAGCCTCGAAAGAACATGCAGACAGGTGGATTGCACTATTAACGAAATCACTTTAATATTTTAAGAATTGCACCAATTTTTTAATGAAACCTTGAAATCATTTGCAAACGAGGTAGAGGATATCTACTCTCAAAAAGAATACCAAACAGGGTGCAAAAATACTTGCATGCACAACCACCAACGGGCCTGGAAGGCAGAGTTAGTTAGCCCCCCTTGTGACACAATCTCAGCTCCCATCCGCTTCGGCTCATTTGGCTAGGTTACCCATGAGGCTCGCTGGTAGGCTAGGACAACAACCTGTTCAATTAATGTAGTAGTATGCCATTGGAGCTTAGCTTGTTAGGCTTCCAGCTAGTTTCATGTAATAATCGTTATCCAATAATATAATAATATTTAAAAAAACTTTTAGATTTTATTTTTAAAAAAAAATTTAAAAAAAATATTTAATTTTTTTTTTCTTTTTTTTTTTTTTAAATTCATTTTTTAAAAAAATACAAAAATAAATAGTTGATTGAGAAATAAAATATAAGGCTTTTATTTTGAAACCCCGTCCATGTTTTCTCTATGGTGATTGGAAACTCATTCCAATCTCGGATTCACCATGAATTCATCCTGCATTTTCTGTGATTTGGTTTTCCCTTTGATTTCTTTACCACGTTTTTCTCTTTTTTTGCGTTGTTTTCAATTGTTTTCATTGCCACGTTTTGCTTTTCATTAGGGTTCTAGTCGTTTTTTTTCTTTTTTTTTCTTTTAGGGTTTTAACTCTGCTTCCATGCCTAGGGTTGCACGGACCTCTTCCCGTGCATTGTTACACACACCCTCCTCCCATATACCCTCTACCTCTCCTTCAACAGTAGTTGTCACCTCCGACAACGTTTGCCACTGTCCTTTTAAGAGTATCCATGGCTGCCCTGATGGAGTTCACGGAAGAGGTTATGTCAAGGGATCTTTCCTGAAACACCTTCATGACAAACACCTTTTCTCGGAAGCCAGCAAGAACACTATTAGTGACTTGATTGCCAGGGACTTGAATGTGTATTGTAGTCTGGAGAAGGTTCTCTGCAACCTGCGAATGTGGTTGTGCAGCAGGTGCTTGTATCTGCGTGCTTGTTCGAAATCATGCAAGGGGCGTGAAGGGGCTGTGCATGACTTTATTCCAGGGCCTTTCAATGGGGAAGGAGCAGACTTCTTAATTCATGGTTTAAACAAATCAGATGAAGTGCAGGCCGTGAGTTTAGAAGACGTGGTTCCTGTGGTTGATGCGGCCGGGGGGGAGATGGCGGTGGTCTTTGTAGAGATTCTCTCATCGAATTTCTTAACGCCGTGCTTCAACGACAACTTCCAATCGTCACCGCATCCCCTACAAGTGCATGCTTGCATTTTGAGAGCTCTCAAAGTCCTGTCTTGACCAGATTTTAGCAAGTCCTTCCACTTTGTCAGGTTGGTTACGTCTGCTACTTCTTCCCATTTACACCTTGTCGCTGTATCAACCGAAATGCTCAGCTGAAAGGAAGTCTGGTAATCGTAAGCGATTACAGGTGGCAGCAATTCTTCAAGCGCTTAATGATTGGAAGGAGCCCAATGGTTGCTTCACTTTAGTGAACAAGTTGCTCCAGCAGCCGGTTCGGTGGGGTTCTAAGAAGTCTGATGAGAATAAGGTAGATGAGAAGCAGCAAGCAGTTAACGTTATTGCCTGTTAGAGGAAGATTACTTCAGGGCACTTTGCAGCTGCGATACGAGTATTATCCTCATCCGGTGTCGCCCCTTATGATGAGAAGACTTATGTTGACTTGTTGGACAAACATCCGTTAGCCTCCCCTCCTGAGGTTCCCATGGACGATATCTTACAAGGTTGTTTTGGGAGCAATTAAAAGCTTCCCTAAACGTACGTCGTGTGGTCGAGATGGTCTCATGAGCGCAGCACTTAGTCGATGTTCTTAGTGGAGCGATGTCGGCAGTGGCGGATGACTTGCTTTTGTCTATTTCTGGGGTTGTCAACCTTTGGTTGGATGGAAAATGTCCTAGTAAATTAGGCGAATACATTGCTAGCGCACCGTTGACACCATTTCTTAAGCCGGGAGGAGGTCTTAGGCCCATTGCAGTCGGTACAGTTTGGCGTAGATTGGTTTCCAAGGTGGCTGTTTTGCTGTCGGAAAGGACATGACCTCTTATTTAGGAGATTACCAATTCGGGGTTGGTGTTCCTGTAGGAGGGGAAGGTATTTTACATGCTGTAAATCGCCTTTTAGAGATTAAGGGCCATTCGGACAAAATGCCAATGTTGCTAATTGACTTTTCTAATTTTTTCAACATGGTGAGCAGATCTCAGCTCATCAAGGAAGTCCGCCTTCATTGTCTAGGTATTTCTCGTTGGGTAGAATATTTCTACTTACGTCCTGCTAAGCTTTATTATGCCCAATATATTTTGTCTTCTGCACTTGGTGTTCAACAAGGTAATCCCCTCGGTACCTTGTTATTTGCATTGACACTTCACCCCTTAGTGAAGACCATTGCTTCTCGTTGCAAACTCGATTTGCACACCTTTTACATTGATGATGGTACAATTGTTGGTGATCCATTAGAGGTAGCTAAGGCTTTGCGTATAATTGAAACTAAAGGACCAAGCAGGGGGTTACACCTCAATATAAAGAAAACGAAAGTCTTTTGGCCTTCCCTTGATCCCAGGAGTACAGCAGAGGGTGTATTCCCCCGGATATTGGTAGAGCTTCTAAGGGTGTTAAACTTTTGGGCGTCCCAGTGAGTTTAGATATGGACTTCATTAGCGATATATTGTTGAACAGGGTGCACAAAATTGTTCAACTAATGGGTGCGATCAAAAAACTCAAGGATCCTCAAAGTGAGATGCTTTTACTTCGCAATTGTACTGGTGTGTCTAGACTTTATTTTGCAATGCGAACTACCTACCAATCCTGCTGCTCTAAAACCTACCACCGATATTTTTGATGACCAGTTATATCAGTATTTGAGGCTTCAAATTATTGGGGATGGTGCGGGTTTTAGTCCTTTACAGAAGAGATTAGCTACCTTACCTATTAAAGATGGTGGACTTGGCATTTATACCATGGCTGACACTCGTGCTTATTGTGATCTTGCTTCTCAGAGCTAGACTACTTCAGTGCATAAAGTGATCCTTGGTAATTTATTCTCAACGGACAAAGGTTCATCTTATCAATTGGATCTTAGACCTTCACCCAGTTATGTGGATTACCGTCTACTTACTATGTCGATGATACTCCCCCCCCCCTCTTCCATGCATTCCCTGGCAGTAGTTTATTTTGATGCAGTTAAGAAGCAAATCCCAGACCATTTTCATATGTCTGCAAGAGATTTCATCCTATGGCAATGTAACCGTGTCAAGCATGCACAAGACTATCTTTTGGCGGTACCCATTAGTGGGATTAATCAATGCCTCGGACCTAGACAATTTAGAGTTGTGCTTTGTTATCGCCTTGGTATTCCTCTGTTTGTTGAGAATAGTTTATGCCCAAGTTGTAACAAATCTATGGATATTTTTAGAGATCATGCGCTTCATTGTGCTAAGGATATTGGATATAAGTTTCGCCATGATGTTGTTCGTGATGTTATCAGTGACATTTGTTACAAAGCCAATGTGCCTGCGCACAAGGAGGTTTCTCTCGGTCTTCGGACGGATGATGACATAGATCTAAAGCCTGCTGATATCCTTGTTCTTAACTGGGAAAATGGACAAGATGTTTGTATGGATGTTACAGGTGTCTCTCCATTCACTGGTGATGGTGTCCGCTCCTTTGTCCCGTGAAGGCTATTTTCAGTGCGGTTTCACGTAAACGTACCAAATACTCGGACAAGTGTGCTGCACATGGATATGGTTTGGGTGTTCTAGATTTCTCTACCTTAGGGAACTTGGTGAGGCTACTCTGGTTTTTTTCAAGCGTTTAAAGAATTGTTTAGTTAGCAATGACGCTAGTAGCGGCTTAGGTAGTTTCATTTTTTCTATAGATTATGCGTTGCAATTCAAAGAGGAGTTGGAGCCCAGCTTGTCGCTAGGTTACCAACCAAAAGCTTTGTATAATAATTATGTACTGTTTTATTATTATTATAAATAGTTTTAAGAAAAAATAAATATTTTTTTATTTTTTTTTCTACTTTTTTCTTTTAAAAAATAGTAAATATTTTTGGTAACTTTTTTTAAAGAAAAAAAAAACTACAAATGAACTTTTTTTATTTTGGCCCTTCAGAGAGGGATTGGCACACAACTTGTTTCTCGTGTGCCAACTAATTTCTTGAAAGAGCCTGACTTAGAATGATGTATTTACTTCTTTTGCAATAAACTTTGTTTTTAATTAAAAAAAAAATTTAAAAAAATTATTTTTCAAAAAAAATTAAATGATAATAAATAATAGATCAGTAAATTAATAAATTCATTTAAGATAACTAAGTAATTTACCTATCCAAAAATACCCCTTATCGCCACACCCTAGTTAGGATAATCATTTTGTATGCCCTAAAATTTTCTTGTATGCCCTAAAACATGGTTCTTTAAAATTTCTTAAAGCAAGTCAGCCGTCCATTTTGTTAATTTGAGCTAGATACTTAACCACTGGAATGCCTAATTTGAGCTAGATACTTGACCACTGGAATGCCCATTTAGCTTTTTTCATCTTCAACCATCCATTTCCTATCATCAGCAAATATTTTCAACGGTTGGATCATCTAGGTTTTCCTTGCAAATTAAGGCTTCTTTTTTTCTCCTTATAAAAGCTCGGCAAAAGTGCTTTCTCTGTAGTCTGAACTATTTTGCAGCCACGATGGATTCTTAAGTATTTGTTTATGCGAAGAATAAGATTAAAACCATACCCTGATTTTGTTGATTGAATCATGGCATTATGATATTTCGTCTCAAAACTTAAGTGATCAGTTTGTGTTCATATTCTCATCATTGATTTTCGTTTATATTTAGTCCATCGGCCTAACCTAGGTTTATGTCTCCATGCTGTTTATTTTAGGCTTTTAAGTAAGATGAAGTCCTTCAATTCCAGTTTCAAATAGGCCAGAAAGTCACCACCCGTAGGTCTGGAATGGCAAGACTTTTTTTTTTAAGTCTCCAACTATTTAAGACGCAAAAAAAAAAAAATCCATACAAGAATGTGTCACAGGAAGATTGAAACTGGTTGTGCGATAACCTGTTCTCCACTGTCGGTATCAAGGTTATTATTATTACTAATATTTTTTTATTTTTTTATTTTTTACTAAGAATGTGTCAGCAGGCTAACAATCACCTTAGCGGTTCAAGGCATGAAGTGGCGTTACGCTTTTATATCACTTACATTATGAAATCCTCTAAAGTCATCAGAATTTTTGATTGTTTAATGTTTAGAATCACCACCATCAGCCTATCACAAAAACTCTAAGAGCAACTGCAGTCATGAGACTAAAACCAAAGAGCAAAGACTAAAAACAACCCAAAAAATTTGGTTTAATCCGTGTCTCAACACTACGGTGCAGACTAAAACCCATCAGGCGTAGTTTCAAACTACGCCCCATGTTTTTTTTCTTTTTTTTTTTTGTTATGGGGCGTAACTCCATCATCAGGCGCAATCCCCACACCCCGCTCCATCAGGCGCAATCCCAGACTACGCCCCATTTTTTTTTTTTTATTTTGTTATGGGGCGTAACTCATCATCAGGCGCAATCCCAACACCCCGCTCCATCAGGCGTAACTTTAAATTACGCTCGACTAAAGACCAGATTAAAGACTAAATATGGTATGGGTTTTGGTTATAGTCTGGTGTTTGGTCTTTAGTCCTTCTCCACTGCGTCTGTTTTTTACCAAAAAATTTGGTTATACTCTGCGACTGTGGATGCTCTAATGCACCATCATAAGCCTATATCTATGACAAAAATTGTGATTGTACAACTTGAAAATCCCTGTATTTCCTTGATTTTTATTTTCCTTGATTTGTGTCTCTTCTAGCCACTAGCAGTCGAATACAGGTGATTTTCTTATTTTAGTTGTAAGTTGTAATTTTCTCGTGTGATTACGTCTGATGAGTCTTCAGTCTGTCTAGTTTAGCAAACAAAAACCAACCAGGAGGGTGTGGTGTATAGGCATAGTCGGGCTTGTTAGGTATGGCATCCGGCTAACCTTTTTTTTTGGGCCATGCCAACCATCACATGGACCAGAGACCATGGTCCATCTCTCACATAAACCAGGTTATTGGGTGAAAAGTTCCTGGCTTGCCATCTTTATTAGCCTGTCTACAACGCAACACCACGGCCGGTTGATTGAACTCTTGGTATCAATAACTTGTTATAAACTTAATACTGTTTTTCATAATTTCCAATGTGGGACTACTACCCTTTAATAATAATCCTGTTTTTGGCAAGTAGTAAATTAGGTGTTATAATTATCAACGAGCCTGGATTAGAGTCCAGCCCGATGCCACATTAATACCGGCCGAACCCAAAGTAATTAGTTCTGAGGTTCGAGCCCTGCCGCCACCTGATGCAGAGGCCTGGTCGACTCGTCAAGTAATCCGGATCCATCCAAGTCTACCTATCCAAACTTAATACTTTTTTCGCATCTGGAGAATGATGTCACCGACAGTCCTCAGCTTCTCTCTGAAAGTATCCCTCGAATCATCTGAGGATCACCATAAGGCCTGAAAAGGAAACTTCTACATGAAATGGTGGCTTACTTTAAGGGGTTAAGGCAAAATGCCCCAAAATGGACCTCAAGGTTGTGAAAATACCCCGGACGTTAGGGAAAAAATTAAAATGCCCCGTTCCGTTAGATTTTCCCTTAGAGAGAGTTAAGTAGTCGAAATTGCCCTTCAGGGTACATTGTTCATAATTCAAGGTTCAATGTTTTAAATTCAGGGTTCAGGGGTTAGGGTTCAGGGTTTGGGGTTCAAGATTTAGGATTCAGGTGGTGGTAGTGGTGGTGGTGCGGTGGTATTGGTGGTGGCGGTGGTAGTGGTGGTGATAGTGGCGGTGGTGGTGGCGGTGATGGCGGTGGTGGCGGTGGTAGTGGTGGTGGCAGCAATGGTGATAGTGGCGGTAGTGGTGGCGGTGATGGTGGTGCTGGCGGCGGTAGTGGTGGTGCTGGTGGTGGTGGAGGAGGAGGTGGCGGTAGCGGTGGTGTTGGTGGTGGTTGTTCTAGTGGTAGTGGTGGGGATGGTGGTGGTAGTGGTGGCAATGGTGGTGGTGGCGGCATCGATGGTGGTTGGTGGTTGTTCGTTTGGTGGTGGCGGTGGTAGTGGCGGATTGGGGCGTTTTGATTAAGAAGGATAAAAATGGAATTTCAAAACTCCATTGACCAGTCAAGATGCCCATTTTTGATCAAAATGCCCAAAAACTAACGGAATGGGGCATTTTAATCTTTTCCCTAACGTCCGGGCATTTTCACACCCTGGGTACATTTTGGGGCATTTTGCCAATTAAGACGAAATTTATAGTTGTTTAAAAACAGGGACAAGGTTTACGGAAAAACACAAAAGTTCCAAACCAAAAGATTACAGAAGTTCTTCTGTTTCCAAGATAATGGTTAAGATCCTAAACAAAGATGAGGAAGGTCCTTCACGAAGAACCTGTGGTTGCTCTGTGAGAACATGGCATGGCCAGCTTTGTGTACCAAGTGAAGGGACTTATCTCCCTATCCAGGATTTTTGTCTATGTCATCCCCGGATCTTCTCAGTTGTTCTTAACGGGGGCTAAGTCAAGCCATGAAAATATCAAGCCATGACTTTGCCATTGCCCCAGCAAGCCGACTCGTATCTAAAATTAATAAAATATAAGTTTTAGAAGAAACTTAGCGATTTTCGAATTGAACTTGCTAATTGTTATTTTTCATTGATAGGACATGGTAATGGCTATGAGCCTGTGCAGTAATAATAATAGAAACTAATCAATATACAGCTCAAACGCAACGCAAGCGATACATCTATGTTGGACTCGGGCTTTGGAACTTGTTTTTCGAATTCACATGTCGAACTTGTTTTGCATTCTTAAACAGGTATTTTCGACTTGGTTATAATAGTTTGGTGAAGGAATTTTCCTATTAGTATGGTTTTTTTTATTATATTCGTTCTAGATGTGATTTTCCATAACCATTTTACCAGTTTTAAGATAGAAAAATGTTAATAACATGAATCGGTTGATCCAACTCAGTGAATCACCTCACTGATTCACCAGTACGGCAAGATGGGTGTAAAAAAAACATACTCCCTCGATTAAGAAATGGAGAGAGATTTGAAGATTTTCCATCTATAACCTTAAGAAAAGTCTTCAAAAATTAATTGTTATTAGTGCATTAAAAGAAAAAACTTATAGTTCCAAGAAAAAAAAAATTAGGGTGTTATTGGTAGTTTTGTGGAAAAATATGAAAACTTCAAGTACTGTGGAACAAAAAAATAACCATAAAACATCATTTAAAATGGAACGGAGGGAGTAGTAACTTGGATTAGCTCGTGGAGCCAATCACCAAGTGGTCTGGTGGTTGGCATGCTCCCTCCCACCACGGAGGTAGGGGTTCGAACCCTGTAATTGCTGAAATCCACTCCAATTTAAGGAGTTTGGATGTAGTCTAGGGACCACTAGTCTAGGGCATCAAAAAAAAAAAAAAAAAATAGCTCGTGGATGGATCCGACCCTGGATCTGGTAACCTCTCGGCTGCTTCCCAAATTGAATTTGGATAGTGCTAGAAAAAGGAAGCCTTGAGTCCGTTTTGAATTTGAGAAACAATATTTCCTAAACTAATAACCTGCAAAAGAAAAGGAAACTTGAGTTGTATATAAACACTACATACCCCCTCTTGTCCTCTACTTTTCTATATCTCACTCAGAACATGAAATATTGCAGGAGATATTCTTTCTCTCTCTTTATTTCCATTATTATGGATTGCTGCTTCCACGAAAATCTGTCCGGAGAGTGGACAAGTGGTATCAAATAATTTAAGTAAATCGCACCTTTAACTTGATGATTCTTTGATACCGCTTCACCATTCTTCGGAACATCTTTTTCGCTGCGTATTAAGTATATATGATAAGCTTGTCCAAATCTGCGCCTTCATGGATCGTTACTGCCGCTCTTCTAGTCGGTTGGCAGAGTGGTGTTTATCGCCATATGGTTGTTCAGGTATGCTTGAACCAAACTTTTCTACTCTTTCCTTCTCAACCAGGTATGAATTTGATATCTTTCTATCCTCTTCGCTCCCAATGCTCGTTTTTTTGTGTGCGTAATCTCTCCTTTTTTGGTTGGTATAGGCTGGAATTTCAGGTTTCGTCAAGTGTCAGAGTGTATTATTTTTTCTTCAGAGTTTGTTAACATGTAATTAGTTATCTCCCTTGGTTTTTCTGCAAGGCTGCAATATATTGTTTACTCTTCGTGCCTGCTTGCCACATAACACGGTGAAAATATGGAATCGTAAGGTAGATTAAGGTCCAACAAATAAAATATACCTCCCAGTCAATGGGACAGAACATGGATCTGTTAATAATGTGAAAACGCAAGGATACTGAAACAAGAAAATGACCTAAGACTTGTACATACTACATATATACCTTCCCAGCATCCCTGCTGGTAATAAAGATTTAATGTAAGCATCTAAATCCAAGAGTTGAGCCATTTCACGTGGGACTAACATGAGCTATAACATACTTATTCTTCAGGCATTAGATGAGCCATTTCACGTGTTGCAGCATCTAAATCCAAGAGTTGAATAGTGGAAGCCCTTTCTTTAGACACCTTTGAGTATGATGCCAAACACCAGAGCTTGGGAGATGCCCATATGACATCCTTTGACCTGGACAGTGGACAGATAAATTATAGGTTCCCAAATTAAGAGACGATCAAAAGCTTATTTTGTTTCGGGATCGTTTATTTAAATGATTCTTAGTAAGAGTGCGTTGTAAGATACATGTGCATTGGTTGTTTATGTCTTCCTCCTGCTTCTTCTGCAATATCACGATTTCATTGGTTGTTTAAGTCTGCAATGTCACGATTGAATTTTTGTTTCAGTATTCCGCTAGTTAGTGATCCGACGCGAGAACTGCTGTTGATGGTGGTTTTTAAACGAAGGGTAAAGTCGTAAAACCCCAAATAACCTAATGTCACCAGTGACACATTTATTAGGACATTTAATGCATGTAGTCAGTAATTAATAGGGGGTATTTTTTCAAATTAGGGTTATAACGAACGAAACCCTAATTCCCCTCCGTGCCAATGGAAAATCATGCCAGCCACACCTAGACCAAGCTAGCCGCGCCATGTCAAATGCACTCTTCCTTGGCCCTAGCTACGCTAATCACACCAAATGCGCCAAAGCATGCCAACCATGCTAGCCGCACCTCCGTGCCGATGGCAAATCATGCCAGCCACACCTAGCCCAAGCTAGCCGCACCTCTATGCCAATGGCAAAGCATGCCATCCATACCAAACGCGCCGAAGCATGCCAACCATGCTAGCCGCACCTCCGTGCCGATGGCAAATCATGCCAGCCACACCTATCCCAAGCTAGCCGCACCTCTGTGCCAATGGCAAATCATGCAAGCCACACCAAACGCGCCAAAGCATGCCAACCATGCTAGACGCACCTCCGTGCCAATGGCAAATCATGCCAGCCACACTTAGCCCGAGCTAGCCGTGCCATGCCAAATGCACTCTGCCTTGGCCCTAGCTACACTAATCACGCCACGCCAAGCCAAACACCCTTACAGCCGCGCCATGCCAAAGTAGCGCCCACACTTAGGCTTGCAAGCCATGCAACCTAGGCCAAAAATGCCACGCATGCCATTGGCACATGCCAACACACTCGCTGGTAGCTTTTCCTACCAAGGCGCGACCCAAGTTGGCCACGCATGCCATTGGCACATGCCAACACACTCGCTGGTAGCTTTTTCTACCAAGGCGCGATCCAAATTGGCCACGCATGCCATTGGCACATGCCAACACGCTTGCTGGTAGCTTTTCCTACCAAGGCGCGACCCAAGTTGGCCACGCATGCCATTGGCACATGCCAACACGCTCGCTGGTAGCTTTTTCTACCAAGGCGCGACCCAAATTGGCCACGCATGCCATTTGGCACATGCCAACACGCTCGTTGGTAGCTTTTCCTACCAAGGCGCGACCCAAGTTGGCCACGCATGCCATTGGCACATGCCAACACCCATCGCTGGTAGCTTTTTCTACCGGGCGCGGCTAAATTGGCCACGCATGCCATTGGCACATGCCAACACGCTCGCTGGTAGCTTTTTCTACCAAGGGCCGACCCAAATTGGCCACGCATGCCATTGGCACATGCCAACACGCTCATTTGGTAGCTTTTTCTACTGGGCGCGCCCAAATTGGCCACGCATGCCATTGGCACATGCCAACACGCACCGCTTGTAGCTTTTCCTACCAGGGCGCGACCCAAATTGGCCACGCATGCCATTGGCACATGCCAACACGCTCGCTGGTAGCTTTTTCTACCAAGGCGCGACCCAAATTGGCCACGCATGCCATTGGCACATGCCAACATGCTCGGCCGGTAGCTTTTTGTACTGTGGCGCGGCCCAAATTGGCCACGCATGCCATTGGCACATGCCAACACGCTCGCTGGTAGCTTTTTCTACCAAGGCGCGACCCAAATTGGCCACGCATGCCATTAGCACATGCCAACACGCTCGCTGGTATTTTTTTTTACCACGCCACGTCCCTAATGTCCGAGCATGCCATTGGCACATGTCAACACGCATCGCTGGTATATTTTATTACCAGGCCACGACCCTAATGGCCGAACACGCCATTGGCACTTGCCACACACGTCACTAGCAGGCATTGCCACTTACACTCAACGTACAACCTACCACCAAGGCATTTCGCACATGCCATTGGCACATGCCACACATGCCACTAGCAGCTCTGGCATTGCCACTCGCACTCAAGATGGAACCCGCAACAAAAGCATTCCTCACATGCCAATGGCACATGCCACACGCGCCACTAGCAACGCCACTTGCACTCAAGGTGCAACCAACACTCGAGATATCAACACAAACTGGGGGATGCTTTCCAGGGTTTTGGTTTGCGGTCTAACTTGCGGCGTACACTACGCTCACATTAAGAAAGCGTGAATAGGAATAAAGCGGTCAAATAAATGAGGAAATAATGGTGAAAATGTTTTCACCCATTAACACCATGCGGTTACCACCTTCTCCCATTATTTCACCCTTTACTCTCTTCCTTCATGAGGCCAAGGTACGTTTCAATCTCGACTTGTATAAATAGGTCTTACCTATTTCCACCGCACAACAAGTCTCGGTCAGGAGAAAATACAATACTCTCGTAAAAGGCAACTTTGCAAGCTATCCAAAAAAGCTTTCATCTCTTGCAAGCTTCATAAGCTTTCACTTTCTGATACAAGTCGAGACACTACTCTCCCAGAATTATTCTGGCCTCACACTTTTCTTTGCTTCCCTCCCCAAATCAACCCTTCTCCTCCACTTTGTGACCGAAGCAAGTCTGGAACGGCCATTTTTCGGTTTAGGCCGGACTTATGCAGATTGATCTCTCGAATCTATAAAGTGCTCACGTGCAAAGCACATTTGTTTAGGGTTTAAACCAGTTTCTCACTCACCTTCCGAATTTACCGAAATCGGCGGAAACGATTTTCACCTATAAAAATTGGCGACCACAGGGAGGATTGATCTATCGGCCACAATGTCGATGGTATCGATCTCGTTCTTCGACCCAGATGTCAAGATGGTAGGGGAAGGCGACTTAATCCGACTCAACTCAACTACTAGTTGTAAAAGACAAGAAAAACCAAGATGTTACACTGGGTTGTAAAACCGCACAAGAAAACTGGGACTCGTAAGAAGATGCTACCCGATTGGGGACTTCTTTGGAGATGCTACCAAAGAAAGCCGCCTTTTACTTGGAGAGGGCGTGTTCGCAAAAACCTATGAAGTGAATAAATTTAGACTGGGCAAGATATACCATCTGTTTTTAGGTTCTTAGTAAAACCGTCATACTATTGCGTCTTGTGCCTATTGCTAGCACACATTTTCATAAAAAGCAATATTCCTTTCCCAAAACATAATCAGAGTTATATTATCAAGACCATTCATCCTAGAAATAATCCAATATCCTCAAAAGCTACCAGCTGTCTATCAAAACCGGTCGAACCTTGAACCAGACATCCAAAGTATGTTTTTCAAAAAAAAAAAAAAAAGAAGAACCTAAATGAAGGTTTAACAGAGAAACATTCAAGGAAAATCATCCAACAAAGGTCTGCTTTTCTTGGAGAAAGTCAACTTTGCATATTCAAGAGCCGCTCTCTTCATAGTTAACATCTTAGAAAGCTTTTCGAGTTCTACCTCCTTTCGTGCAATCTCCTCGGCGGAAAGGCTTTCGATTGCTGCATCTTTCAACTTTTGGATCTCAGAAAGGCCTTCGACAAACCACGAAGTGTTGAACTCCTTTTCTACACACACGTCACGATGGTCCTCCCAGTCGGCAATAACGTCTTCAGAAACGGTGTGACCAGTCACCTCACGCATATCCTCGATGGAAGATAAAGCCTCTTCCACACGCTTAACCAGCGCAAATCGACTGGTGACCTTCTTGGTTGTGGCCATATGTCCGTACTTCTCCAGATTTTGGTGTACAACGCCTCATACTTAGCCAAGACGCTGAAACCGCCAACCAAAGACATGACCTGGATAAGGAACCAAGTACGGGGATCAAAATGGCGCCCCGCAATGGCCTCACGACTCGCAAAGGGTCTTCTTCCATGTCTACGACAGCAACCATCGAGAATCATCCACCATTTGAACCACATCCGTGCCCGGAAATTGGCTAACTCCCATCTCCAAGTCACCGGCGGTGGTCACCAAAGGAAAGTTTTCGTGTGGCTCCACCCCAGAATCGTCCTCCGAACCGGATTCCTCCTGCGAACTTGAGTTAGACATTTTTGAAAAGAAGAAACGGAAGAAGAAAGAAAAGAAGCGCGAAACTCACCGAACCACTTCCCGAAAAAGAACCAGTGCTGCCAGAGGAATCACTCTCACTTGTCGAACTTTCTTCTTTCTTTGACTCATCACCGCTATGAGTAGGCTCGGCTCCGCAGAATTCTTCGAAGAAATTGCCGTCTCCGGCAACGTGCAACAAATAAAGTATTAACACTACCGAAGCCCTGGAAGAAATAAGACACATGTTTTCAGCAGAAATTCACGTGTTTTGAGACAAACCAACAAGGAGGTGACACATACCTGGTTATTGGAAGAACTGAAAGACACGAGAGCTGCGGGAGGATCTTTTGAAATCGCCCGGAACCCGCCAGCACGATTCTTCGTTCTCCGTTCCTTGGCCTGGGGACTTTCCGAGTTGCTAGGCAACTTTCGCTTGAGATCTCTCAACATTGGATACTTCTTCAAAACTGATGGGGAAGGTTTACAACGAACATTCTCCACCACGCTGTTTACAAAATCTTGGATCATAATAAACTCATCGCACCAGAACTCATTATAGCCAAAGGTCGTCGAAGTTACCCTTCCCGTTTGAAAAAAAGGAAGGCTGATACCTGGCTCGAGGGCACTGGCATTGAGGGCGGCACCCAATGAATCCTTAGGAATCACCGGCTGGTAAGCAAGAGGCACCCCTTGATCGAAACCCATGTGACGAGCCGCACGGCCAATATTGTAAGCGATTATCCTGGAAAGACCCCATGAAGAAAGACGGCATATAACCGGACATGCAGCTTTGAATGAACAAGTTTTCACCAACGCTAAAATTGCCATCAGAAGACAAAGACATGACCGGAGCAGAAGTAAAGGTGTCAATTTGAGTCACCGACCTATGGACCGGCTCCCATGGGCGAAAACTGATTTCATACGACTTATCGAGAAGACTAACCAAGCTCATGCCAACCCTTGGACGCCTGTTTACCCATCGAAGAATTCGGGAACCCCCCAACTCGCGGGAATCGAAGACAACGGTTTCGGGGGCATACTTCTCAAAGTGTTCCCATAACCAAGCTTGCAGGAAAGCAACGTGCACATATGAATCCACTTTCATAAAACCATTCGAAACTCGCATGTTCGCAACTAGGTGATCCAGATGCACATACAGGAACCAAGAAATAGCTTTCCAATGGGAAGAACTTCGCCTTTTGCCAACTTCACAAAGAATCGCTAGCAACTCGGGTCTTATCTCCTTCTTACCGTAATCGTCGTCAAAAATGTCTTTAGACAAACCGGAGAGCCAAAAAATGTTGCAACGTGAAGATCACTAGCTTTTGCTTAGGTTCCAGCTCATCCCGGAAACCATTGAGATATCCACCACCCAAAAGGCACCTTTCATCCTCTTCCGATTTAATCCTTCGACTTCGCAGGTGGAGTCTTTCCGATAAATATCCCAACTTAGCGGCAAGGTCAACCCGCATCTTCCCTCACTTTCAGATAATTAGATGTTAAGATTCCCGATTCGAGGATTCAAGAAGAGAGCCACACTCTCCAAGGAGAAAGTTATCTCACCCCATCTACATATCATCGTATGGGTGTCCGAACACCATCCTGGAGATGAAAGCAACCAAGCCCGGATATCCTTCCTAACTGGAGATTTATCAAGCTCGACAAGCATCAATAACTGCGCCGAGTCAAGTTGGTATTTATGTGCTCCTTACTCACCATGAACTTAACCCATCTATCAAAAGAACGCAATGGGCTTTGACACATCCTTAAATCAATGGTTGGAAGAGGAATATACCCCTTTATGAAGATGTAAACCGTATGGTGTTCTCTGGGCGAACCGAACGTGTCTTCTTTTCATCTTCACCACCGGTTAACAAAATTGGCACGAAACCTGAGTGATTTTTCCGAGCAGAGGCAAGTTTTTGGCGAAGAATTCATCATCCGTGTTTGGTTTGGAATTATGGACATCCTTCGATGAGGCGAAATTTTGTCGTGTAACATCTTGTCGGATTTCTTATAACAACTTAGTAACAAGATATCCGCACACGGATAAAAAACAAAATTATCTCCGACACATAATCGCGCCCAACAAAGGGAAAACAAAAAAACAAAAAAAAAAAAAAAAAAAAAAGGGGAGGGCGTATTCTTTATCGGGCTCAAAATCGCACACGCAGATTTTCTTCGTGGTTCAAAATTATATACGCAGATTTTATATGGGCTCAAGTGCGTCTGCAGATCCTTCTTCGGGTTCAAGACTATATACGCAAATATTTTATACGGGCTCAAGTGCGTCTGGCAGATCCTTCTTCGGTTCAAAATTATATATGGAGCATTTTTCTACGGGTTCAAAACTCGCACGCGCAGTATTTCCTTCAGACCGAAATTCATATATGCAATATTTCCTATGGGTTCAAGTCATATGAAGCACATATACGTATTCTTCTTCGGTATTCATATACGGTATTCTCTACGGGTTCAAAACTCGCACACGCAGTATTTTCTTCGTGGTTCAAAATTATATACGCAATATTTTATACGGGCTCAGTGCGTCTGCACAGATCCTTCTTCGGGTTCAAAATTATATATGGAGCACTTTCCAACGGGTTCGAATAATATATGAAGTATTTCCCTTGGGTGCATATATACAATATTTTCTACAAGAAGCACGCCAAGAAATTATATGCGCAATGTCATTGCAAGGATTATGAAGAAAAACGCCTACTCTTAGGGTTTGCACCTACATGAAAAGGGAAACAAGGGAAGTACTGGAAGACATACCTGGAAGATGGTTTTCTTTGTAACTCTGCCGCTAGTAGGAAAGGATGAAAGGAATAAGGTGCAAGATGAGAGAAAGGGGTTTTATATATATGGGCGTGAAGATTCTGAAATAGGGAAGGATTTCCCTTTACCAAAAATCGTGCGAGCTCACAAGGACGCCCAACCTCCCAATGCCGCCCAAGTTGCACCGGTCCCACCAATTGCGCCCAACTACCTAATGCCGCCCAAGTTGCACCGGTCCCACCAATTGCGCCAAATTCCCAAGGACCGCCCAAGTCGCGCCAGCTAGCACGCGCATCTTCCCCACCTTGCGCCGGTCCCACCAGCTAGCACGCTCAGTTTCCCAACTCACTCCAACTTCCCAATGACCGCCCAAGCCACGCCAGCAAGCACGTTCAGCTTCCCCACCTTGCGCCGGTCCCACCAGCTAGCACGCTCAGTTTCCCAACTCGCAACAACTTCTCAATGCTACCCAGCTTCCTGTCTCTCACGACGCTAACTTCCTAATTGTGCAAGCCTCCCGATTTGCGCAAAACTGCCAGAGGCAAGGATTCCAAATCCTATTTATAAAAAGGTCAGACGAGCCTCCTCAATTCTCTTTACAAGTTTGTTGTTGATAGTTTGTCACCATCTTATGCTTACCTCGCAACAAAGCTCCCCTGCTCCGAGCTGCGGGGACTTAATGTTGATGGTGGTTTTTAAACGAAGGGTAAAGTCAGAAACCCCAAATAACCTAATGTCACCAAAGTGACACATTTATTAGACATTTAATGCATGTAGTCAGAATTAATAGGGGTATTTTTCAAATTAGGGTTACAACGAACGAAACCCTAATTTCCCTCCATGCCAATGGCAAATCATGCCAGCCACACCTAGCCCAAGCTAGCCGCGCCATGCCAAATGCACTCTTCCTTGGCCCTAGCTACGCTAATCACACCAAATGCGCCAAAGCATGCCAACCATGCTAGCCGCACCTCCGTGCCGATACCAAATCATGCCAGCCACACCTAGCCCAAGCTAGCCTCACCTCTATGCCAATGGAAAAAAAGGACAACCATACCAAACGCGCCGAAGCATGCCAACCATGCTAGCGCAGACCTCGGGCAACCATGGCAAATCATGCCGGTAACCGCGACACCTAGCCCAACCTAGCCGCACCTCGCGTGCCAATGGAAAATCATGCCACCACACCAAACGCGCCAAAGCATGCCAACCATGCTAGCGCACCTCCGTGCCAATGGCAAATCATGCCGCCCACACTTAGCCCGAGATAGCCGTGCCATGCCAAATGCATTCTCGCCTTGGCCCCGGCTACACTAATCACGCCACGCCAAGCCAAACACTCCAACCATGTAGCGCCATGCCAAAGTAGCGCCCACAACTAGGCTTGCAAACTATGAAAGCTAGGCCAAATTGGCCACGCATGCCATTGGCACATGCCAACACGCTCGCTGGTAGCAATTTCCTACCAAAGCGCGACCCAAGTTGGCCACGCATGCCATTGGCACATGCCAACACACTCGCTGGTAGCTTTTCCTACCAAGGCGCGACCCAAATTGGCCCCGCATGCCATTGGCACATGCCAACATGCTCGCCGGTAGCTTTTCCTACCAAGGCGCGACCCAAGTTGGCCACGCATGCCATTGGCACATGCCAACACGTCACGGTAGCTTTTTCACCAGGGCGCGACTCCAAATTGGCCATGCATGCCATTGGCACATGCCAACACGCTCGCTGGTAGCTTTTCCTACCAAGGCGCGACCCAAGTTGGCCACACATGCCATTAGCACATGCCAACACGCTCGCTGGTAGCTTTTTCTACTAGGGCGTGGCCCAAATTGGCCACGCATGCCATTGGCACATGCCAACAAACTCGCCGGTAGCTTTTTCTACCAAGGCGCGACCCAAATTGGCCACGCATGCCATTGGCACATGCCAACACGCTCGCGGTAGCTTTTTCATCGTGTGGAGCGACCCAAATTGGCCACGCATGCCATTGGCACATGCCAACACGCACCGGTAGCTTTTTCTACTGTAGCGCCCAAATTGTCCACGTATGCCATTGGCACATCGGTGAGCGGCCCAAATTGGCCACGCATGCCATTGGCACATGCCAACACGCACGGTAGCTTTTTCGCCAAGGCGCGATCCAAATTGGCCACGCATGCCATTGGCACATGCCAACACGCTACGGTAGCTTTTTCTACTCAGGGGCGCCCAAATTGGCCACGCATGCCATTGGCACATGCCAACACGCTCACTCGGTAGCTTTTTCTACCACGACGCGATCCAAATTGGCCACGCATGCCATTGGCACATGCCAACACGCCGCGGGGTAGCTTTTTCTACTGTATGCGGCCCAAATTGGCCACGCATGCCATTGGCACATGCCAACACGCACCGGTAGCTTTTTCTACTGCATACCCAAATTGGCCACACATGCCATTGGCACATGCCAACACGCCATTGGTAGCTTTTTCTACCAAGGCGCGACCCAAATTGGCCATGCATGCCATTGGCACATGCCAACACTGTAACACCCCGAGTTCCGGACCAGGGTCAAACCCGTATGGAGGTCCGAACTCTAAGCGTTACGGGTCGGGAAGAGACTTATGCATAAATTTATCTTTGTTAATTTACTTTTATACTAAACATAATTGGAACTTTTATACATGAATCAAGCATATGAATACATTAAACATCGTTCAAAACATTTTCAACTAAACATTTATTTTATTTCAATTTACACTTTAAACAATACAAGAGAACAATGAAATCACTAATCTACTCATTTTTAGCTTCCACTTCCAACTTCCATGAATCTGCAAGGATTGTCAATTGGGGTGAGATGACACCAATAGAATGCATTCCCTTTCTCAAAATATAAGCAAACATGTCAACCAATCAAACACAAGACGCACAACAACAAGATATGGTGTAACTTCAAAGATTTAATTATGTATATATATATATATATTCACCAACTAAACTCACAATCTATCCAATCCTCTTAAAATACACGAGTATCCCGGTTCGTGCCCCGCCTATCCATGTATACTCGGCACGGGACCGCCAACCTCACTTGCACGAGTATCCTTGGGTCGTGCCCCACCTATCCGTGTATCCTCGGTACGGGCACCGCCATTCAAACAAATATATGTATCCATTCATTTATATAAATTCACCACTGTAGCACGAGTATCCTTGGGTCGTGCCCCACCTATCCGTGTATCCTCGGTACGGGCACCGCCATTCAAACAAATATATTCATTCATTTATAATTTCACACTACCGTAGCACGAGTTATCCTCGGTACGGGCACGCCATCCAAACAAGCATATACAATTATTTATAAGACAATTTTATCACACAATAAACATTCCAACCCACTTCATCAACAAGTCATAAGTTCACAACCCAACTAACTATGTAATTCAACCATTTAAGCAAACACACTAACTGCAGAATTATACGTTATAGTTTTCGTAATGATTCCTCAATCCGATCATCTTCCAATTTCAGGGGAGCATTTCTAACATATGTATCTATGTCATATCCAAAATTTACAGAAAACCAACGGTTCAAATGAAAGTTATTGATTTTATACGATCATTCTAAAATCTGGGCAGATTACATCATTTTACCAAAATATTCACAGTAAATTCATATTAATTCGAAATTTAGCAAACTCAACTCACAATTAAAGATACGACATAAATCCACAACTTTCATAAAGACCAAAAATCATTTTGATATCATCAAGATTACCGAAACACAGCCAAGAACAGACAAAGCGAAAATGTACAGAAATTTCAGAAATCAACATCCAAGTTCAAACAAAGATTCAACGGTGAATCTGTGGTGAACTATTTTCAAAATTTAACTAGAGATACCTAAGCATGTTATCTACCAATAATAATAGGCCTTTCATCAATATGATGCACATACTTACCCAAATAAATTCCAGAAACCTAACTATGTAAAATTAACAAAAATCAACATCAAGTATATAACAAAAACATAAAGAAAAAGGGGATCTAGCATTCTACCTCAATTGTTAAAACCTCCTCTTGATTTTTATTAATCCCTCTTCTCCAAAATTCTCTAGCTCCATCTCTTTCCCCTTCTCCCTAGCCTTATGTTTTCTAACTTATAAAATTTATTTCTAAACTATTTTATTTATCTTTTCATTTTCCCTTAATTTTATTTATTATTAATTATTTTATTTCCACCCTAACTTGTAGCCTTTCTAGTTCAATCCACCCACCTAGGCTAAGGCTAAGGAACAACAACCTAAGCCACAAGGTTAACTAATTCGGGTATAACCCGACCCGAAACAGTAGCTAAAAATACAGGGTATTACAAACACGCTCGCTGGTAGCTTTTTCTACAAGGGCGCGGCCCAAATTGGCCACGCATGCCATTGGCACATGCCAACACGCTCGCTGGTAGCTTTTTCTACCAAGGCGCGACCCAAATTGTCCATGCATGCCATTGGCACATGCCAACACGCCGCCGGTAGTTTTTCTTACTGTGCCATGGCTCTAATGGCCGAGCATGCCATTGGCACATGCCAACATGCATCGCTGGTAGCTTTTATTACTGTGCCACTACCCTAATGGCCGAACACGCCATTGGCACTTGCCACACACGTACTAGCGGGCATTGCCACTTACACTCAACGTACAACCTACCACCAAGGCATTTCGCAAATGCCATTGGCACATGCCACACACGCCACTAGCAGCTCTGGCATTGCCACTCGCACTCCAGATGCAACCCGCAACAAAGGCATTCCTCACATGCCAATGGCACATGCCACACGCGCCACTAGCAGCGCCACTTGCACTCAAGGTGCAACCAACACTCGAGATATCAACACAAACTGGGGGATGCTTTCCATGGTTTTGGTTTGGCGATCACGGCTTGCAGCGTACACTACGCTCACATTAAGAAAGCGTGAATAGGAATAAAGCGGTCAAATAAATGAGGAAATAATAGTGAAAACGTTTTCACCCATTAACACCATGTTACCACCTCCTCCCATTATTTCACCCTTTACTCTTCCTTCATGAGGCCACGTTACATTTCAATCTCGACTTGTATAAATAGGTCTTACCTATTTCCACCATACAACAAGTCTCGGTCAGAGAAAATACAATACTCTCGTGAAAAGGCAACTTTGCAAGCTATCCAAAAAGCTTTCATCTCTTGCAAGCTTCCTAAGCTTTCACTTTCGATACAAGTCGAGAAACTACTCTCCTTAACTATTCTCGCCTCACACCTTTCTTTGCTTCCTCCCCAAATCAACCCTTCTCCTCCACTTCTGTGACCGGGCAAGTCCGGGAACGGCCATTTCTTGGTTTAGGCCGGACTTGTACAAATTGGATCTCTCGAATATATAAAGTGCTCACGTGCGACACATTTGTTTAGGGTTTAAACCGCTTCTCACTCACCTATCGAATTTACCAAAATCGGCGGAAACGATTTTCACCTATAAACAACTGCAAACCTCGAAATCATTTGGAGACTTGAGGATGTGCATTCTTAAAGAATACATAGGGCACATTCATTACATACCGAACGAATACTTTTTTTTTGATCGTTCAAAAGAATAGATTAAAAGCACGCTAGGGCAGATATTATACACGTACAAAGACCGAAAACCCACAAGCAAAGGAAATTCGAAGATTTGAAAGAGTGTCAACAAAAGAATACACATCTTGCAAAACCTAAAAAAACAAAGAAGCAACTTGCAAACTACAATGTGGATCACTGCCTAAAAACAGTTATCCCTTGCCGACATCTTCTATTATTAAATTATCGTGGTTTTTTGGGAGATCGCTGAACATTTCTTCACGGGTAGCCTTCACAAGTGGAAATTTTAAGCCCCATAAAGATCCATAATCCACGAGCTTATTTGCCGAGACGTTAGGAGCTTTAGATTTAGAAAGCTTTTTCTTTTTTGAACTTGTACCTTTTGATATCATACTCAATTTCATACCAACTCCAATAATTGTCTTGGACAATGACTATTTTGCATAGTTTACCTTTTGAGAAGAGGCTACCTCCCCTTCTTCTTTCTCCTTCTTATTCTTCTTCTTCTTCTTCTTCTTCTTCTTCTTCTTCTTCTTCACTATGAAACACGTTATGTGATTCAAAACCAAGGGGAATAGCCGGATCAAAAGATGAGGTGTTTGCACCATCCACACTCGGTTGAATTGTGGGTTCTCATGAGTTCTTTTCTTTTTTCTTTTTACTGGTGTCTCTTTTTTTTTTTGAAAGAAACCCACTCGCCTAAGACATTTTCTTGTTCAAAAGCTTCTTCATTGACTGACTTAAGAGCATCATCCCCTTGCCCATTAGACAAATCTTCTGACTTACCATCTTCCCGCAGATTTGAGACCTTCTCGTATAACATTTTCAAGGATTTGGGAAACCATTTCTAATTCTAGCATTTTCAGATCCATTCTCATTAGGTACCTGCAATAATATGCTTTGATCAACAATTTCAACATTGTTTTTCTCCATAGCAGCACCATCTTTATCATTCACCCCAAAGTTCCGTTCTTTAGTCTTCTTCATTACTTGGAAACTGTTAGAATTTTTAGGAGCCCCCATCTTCTTCGTGACTTTGTCCTTGGTCGCACCAATTGAATCTGTAATGCTACCATTCTCAAGTAATCACATTGTTCCGAACTGTTCCTTTAAGGGCTTCTCCTTCTTTGCTTGTCACAGGCACCCTCCACTGCCCTTGATTGTGATTTCTCAGTGCCTTTCCAAGAACAGCTTCTTCCTTATTTTTCTCCTTACCAACCCCCTTTTTCACTTAATTAACTTGAGTATCTTTGTTCTCAAGATCCTTTCCATTCTTCTTTGAATTCCATCTTGGTTTCAACTTCTTTGTACAGCTTGTAGAAAAATAACCAAACACCTTACACAAAACACACTTGGGAGGTTTCCATTTGTATTCAACCTAAAGACTTGGGAGGTTTCAACTTCTTTGTACGGATTTTGCTCTTTCCAAGCAGCCTCCCACTGCTCTAGATTTATTTCATGAGCTTCTATTCTTCACTTCGCAGGAAGTCAATCGTCACATGGCCAACCTCGTGGAAATTAGGCTTGTTCGCGAGAAGGCAAAGAAGGACGAGGCTCAAATCAAAGCTTTGACCAAGGAGCTTCAAGAGGAAAAGGAGCATTCTAGCAAATATAATCAGAAGATAGAGAAGCTTCTGAGTAAGTTCCCTCTCCCCGCAGATTCGTTTTTTGCCTTTATTTTACTTTTGTTATTTCCTTATTTCGTATTTCGTCAAGCTCGATGCATGCAATTCTAAGCGAATTTCTCCCAAATATCTGCCTCGGCCGAAGATCTTCATCTCGAGAATCGAACCTCGTGACCTAGAATGATTGCTATGTGTCTGAGAACCAGATTTTGAATGAGAAGCTTGAGACCCTTTATTCGCAATCCGACCGTTTGTCTACTAATTGTTCTCGTAACGAGGAACTAAATTATCATCTTCACGACGAGAATGAGCGCCTTAAGCTTGAACTTCAACGGGTCAGCAGTTCTCTCACTACCTCGAGGAACCTTCATTCCTCGTCATTAACTTCCTATAAGAGATTGAAAGAAGATAACGAGCGCTTGATTAATAGTAAAAATAAGGTTGTCGTTGATCTTCGCAAATCTCGTAATAAAGTAGCTGGTTTAAACGAAGAGATTGACTGCCTGAAGAAGAAAGTGGAACTCCTTCAGGCTCAGCTAGATAGCTCATCTCGCCCGAAGTCTGTCAAATCTTCCTCTCAAGTCAAGTCCGCAGATCCTCGCAAAAACAAGGGTGCTCTTGTCATTCAATCTGACAAAGATACTTTGAAGTCTGGCCACGATAAAGGTTGGGACAATGCATATCACGAGTTATGTGTATCCAAGCACCCCTGAATCTTAAGAGAAACTTAACTGGTAACATTGTCAGGATATCAATGATGATCTCTTGTGGAAGACAAGCACCATTCGAAATATTTGCAATCCCATCACGACCTCTAATCTCTTCTTCTTTAACTCCGGTTATCCCAGGATGATGTCTGTAATCAAGTCTTCTATCATTACTCTGCATATTCACCGTAATCCATATATGAACGTACATAAAAGCAATTAGTATCACCAAAAAAAAACATCGAATATTTTTTCTAGAACTAAATTTATGAACTGTAGTCCCTTAAGTATGCCAAAAAACTGAAAAATAAAAACTTTGTATAGCCAACTAAGATCAACTATTAGTTCTAGACAGTAATACCAAATACTAGAATTTTAACATTGCTCTTTATTATATCCCCGTCAACGTATATATTCCCCATCAACGTACATATATATGAAGCAACCCATAAAATATCGAATACTTTTTCTATGTGTAGACCTAAGATGTATAAGTTATAATTTTATCTTCATAAATAGGCTAGAATTAAGTAGGCTACAATTTCTAACGTACAATCCCTTAAGCTGGCTAGAATTTCTACATATCAAAAGACAATATAACGCATCACCGGATAGGGTTTACAGGAAGTGATTTCTTATGTTCCTAGTTAATTATGTTCAAACAAATTATTACTCGATCTAGCTAGTAAATATAACAAAGATTGGGGCCGGGTACGGAGGTTATACCATTCTTGTTCTTCAATAAAGTGTCTCGATATTCAACGTACGAGTGAGTTCATATGATCGATCAGAGTAGTTTTCGAGTCCTAGGGTTAGAGTAGGTTATCGTTCTTTTATACATTAGAGTCCCCTAATTTTCCCAAAATCGATAACGCAAGCGGCTCTCTTTCTTATGAAATACATGCCCTGCGGTTTCCTGTTATTAAAAGCCCATAATAAGATAGCAGCCAGTCAGGTAATTGGAGCACCTTCTATATTTAAACTGCAACCAAGACCCATAAACCAGGCTAAACTTTTTATATAAATACTTCCGCCAGCCGGGTTCCGAGGCCACGATTGTTTTCGCTCTTGTTGGATTACAAGACCCTAGCTATACGTTCAACAAGAAGAATCAGAAGACAATGAGCTATCTTTTTTGATGGAGAAATTGAATTCAGATATCGTGTTAGAAATACTATCTCGATTACCCAAGACCGACAAAGGTTACAAATCCGTCTTACAATGCAGAGAAGTATGCAAACTATGGAGAGATCTCTTGGGAAAACCAAAGACAGGTATGCTTTTCGTAATTAGTTCAAAATATTACAGCGATAACACACTCTACTATAGAGAAGGATCTTCCAAGATGGTTAATTTTAATTGTACGAAAGGATCACAAGATTTTTACAAGATGCTTACAGAGATAAGCATTATAAAATCTGGTGCTTGGTTCTTCAGCTTTGTTGGTACTTGCAATGGTTTGGTATGTTGCGTAATTTCAGAGTTTATATATATTTACAATCCAATCACTGGTGAACGCATTCGTATTCCCAAAAATGGTTCAGGGTATAACACCGACCCTGTTGGATTCGTTATTGTCATTCCACTAATACATACAAGATTGTTAGGATTGGTCAATGTACTGAAAATGGCAAGAGAAGCGTCAAAGTTTACACTCTTGGTGAAGGCAATGGGTGGAGAGACAAACCAGAAGTTACCTATATGTTATCCGGATCGGGTGTTTATTCTAATGGGGCGCTCTATTGGTTAAATACAAGATCTAACTGTGATATTGTAGCCTTTGGTTTAGCTGATGAATCATTTCGATCTATCCCACCACCACCTTGTCATCCCAATTATCATATAGACGTTAATCTCGGGTGGTGTGGAGGGAATCTCTACCTGTGTCATTATTACATAAAGCAAGAGGAAGTTATGATGGATATATGGGTATTAGAGAAGAAAAATATGAACAACTGCAGATGTAGTACTCGTTTGATAAATCGCACCAACTTTAACTCTTTTACATGGATTAGGAAGTTCAGCAGAAAATGGGATAAAGGCTTAAGTCGCTTATTGTCCCGAACAGAAACTGAAATCCTGCTATGGCATGACCACGTTCTCTCTTGTTATGACCCTGCAACTTTTAAGAGATTATGGTATGCTGAAGACGCAAAAGAAATTGTTCGTGAAGCAATTCCTCATATGCATAGCCTTGTTTCGTTGAAAGATCTTGGAGAAGAGCGAGCTGATCGTTTAGTGCTTCCAAAAAAAGTAGCAACTCGGTGAATGCTACATAAAGTTGAAATTAAAATATACCACACACTTTCCATTCCGTAATTTTTTT
>JAJJWW010012101.1:0-131931 GCA_023531295.1 Papaver armeniacum
AAGACAATGTTGTAATTGCCATCCTTCCATGTGCAGTTTATATTTAGTTACCCTTCCATAAAGTCCCGAAATTTCCTAAAGTATCCAAGATGAACAAAAATAAAAGAAAAATTACAAAAATAATAAGAGATTTCCTAACACAATTTTCTAAAAAGAAAAAGAAATAAAACCTTTAAAAGTAAAATTAAATTAAACTAGAATATTAGTCTTCTATTCCGTTCTTTCTTTAACTCCAAGTCTTTAATCCATTACCAAAAATCTTTGGCTCAACTTTCTTTTCGATAAATACGAGGTATCCAAATACACCACAGTCCTTTAAATATCATCCTATAAGTATGATACCAAGTGTGATCGCCTATGGACAAAGTCGAGATAATACAACAACTATGGTATACATTTTTAGTGATCGTCTATGGATACGAGATCGAGATAATACAACAACAAAGTGTTCACTTGATAATAGGTACGGTATAAAACCGAAACACTATAGGATCAATATCAAGTGACTTGGATTAACATACGTGTGTAATTTACTTAATTATAATAACAATTATAATGCGGAAATAAAGTAAATGACACATCAAGATTTTGTTAACGAGGAAATAAAGTAAAGATCGGCTACACCTTGGTTCCCAAAGTATCTTGTGACCTAGTTACAACTAACTTCCCAAATTAGCTTGTGATCGGTTACACCTTACTTCCAAAAGGTAGCTTGTGAACGATTACAACTAACTTCCCAATGTAGCTTGTGACCTAGGTTACATCATGCTTCACAAAGTAGCTTGTGACCGATTACAACATGTCGCACTAAGAAATGCAATGACCGTGTTATACCTCAATTCTCAACATAAGTTAAGATAGGTTCTACCTTGTCATCTTGCATTGGTCATCCAAAAGATATTCAATAAAGAACCCGACCAATCATGATTTCCCTTTCGATTATGAAACAAGTTCATACATCCAATTCCTTAAACTAATGTAATAATACATAGTTTTCTAGGATGAAATCATACCTATATCTTCTACATAATCAAGTAACTAAATACAAAGATTATGTTGATGTCGTATTTATAAAGTTCCAAAAGATAAGCGTTTATACTTCGTAATTCAATAGATTCCTTGATACTTTGATCATAATGATATAACCAATTCTAACCACTATAGTATTATATATCTATACAGCTTCGCATGTTATGTTTTCAATATAGTCCGACTTGAAAGATACATTAATTGGGAATGGAAACAAGATCAAGTCAATATTACTAACCTCAGCTTGAAGGATGAAGTCTTCGTTGTAGTCGTTATTTCTTCTCATTCTTCAGGTTTTCGGAGTAATACTTGTACGTTTCAACATTCCTAGACTTTCTAGTCTAACCTAAACGAAGTTGACTCTAGTATTTAATCAAGCGGCTCTAGATGAGTTTTGATACTAAAATATGACAACCAAACTTGACATACCAACGCTTGGTGGGTTCAACCAATCTATGCTCTAACAATCTTCTCCTTTGTCAATTTTAGTGACAAAACTCTATTACATATGGAGATAAACGAATTAAAAAATAACTCATTCTTCATGCGCTTGATTCCAAGTTTCAACAACATAATAGCCCGCATATATTTAAAAAATAAATGTCGATGTTGACATTTGAATAACAAAAGCTTTTACTCCCCTAAAGGAAAGCTAGGTAAATATTCAATCCGAACATCTTTGTTATTCCCTTTGTAGTATGAAATACTACACTGGCATGATGATATGTTTCTACCCCTTAGTATATGCTTTACTCTTTCGTTAGATACAACATTTAAGCACATATATCCTTTACCAGTGATTACTCCATATATTTCTCCCCTTTTGTCACAAAAATGACAAAGGTACGAGCAAACAAAAGGACAAACCGAAAGGATTTTACAAATCCATAAGACGTGTACAACCTATAAGAGTTAAGCACGAAGGTTTCACATACCATTTTAGATAACCAATACTAGCTAAAACCGAAAAAACAAAAGTAATCTAGGTTTAGTATGTTATCAAGGAAATAATTGCTCGAAGCAATTTTCCCTTTAGTCCGATAAATCAACTAAGATAGCTTAGTTATTAATCGAACCGATCGTGTATGTACAATCACTTATTTCGACAAGACACAAATAGAGATTAGAATTAACTATATTTCTCTTATCAGGCTCTAACTATTCTATAAAATAACTTTGACCTTTCCTTTAGACAAGACAAATTAACACTAGGTTAGTTAACTAGTTTTTCTTGTAAAGGAATTCGATTAGACTTGAATAACCGAATCCTCTATTGATAAGTATAACTAAGATCATAATTAACTTAGTTTCTCTTATCCGGAATCAAATGGACTAAACAAATGACCCTGTAATTTTTGTTAAACCAAAAACAATAGATATGAACCAAAAAATTGACTTGTCATGGTTTTTCTTTACCGGAAACAATTGAAACAAATATAATCAATGTAAGCACCGCAATTGCACCAAATTTCGTTAAGCCAAAAAAATTGATGCCAAACAATAAAGAAGATACCTAATCATAAGTCAATAAATTGACACAGTTTTTCTTAAACCGAAACAATTGAATCACAAAAATCAATCCATACAACATAATGAAACATATCAATTGTACCGAAATTTTGTTAAGCAAAAGAAAAATATATGCAATAAACTCAATCTTTTCTTAAACAGGAAAAGCGATTAACTAACAATAAAAATCGTTACCTCAATTACTGCAACCACTTCTCCCCAGAAAGATATATCATTTAAGAACAAGTTCAAATAAGAACTCTCCCCAAGTATGTTGTCATTCTCTTGTAAGAACAAAAGAACAACAACAAACGCAACCTTTACCAAAGAAAGTTTGAATTGGTTTTAACTAATGCGTGCCAATAGCAGAAGTTTAAACCAAAAACCCACATGTTATGCTAAACACAACTGATGTAAACATAATTTGATATCAACATATTGTGACTTTTCACACATGAGTTTTAATCGGAACACCATGATCCTTTGATAAACCCAACCAAAAAGGGCTAGAACTTAATTCCGCTAAATCAAAAAGCCACACAAATCATAAGGGATACACAATATGATATCGATTAATTAGGTTAATAAAAATCGAAACTAACATCTCATAACCGAAAGCAAATAACATAAAATATAATCATTCACAGTGGCTATGCAATCGGAAATATCAAATAATGAAACAAAGATTATAAAATAAAATTTTATTCATTCATAATAGATAGTGTTATTCGAATAGGCCTTATACAATTCATGAAATAAATCAAAAACTGATGTCTTTTTCATATAAAATAAGAAGTAGATTACTCCTTATTTTTGAACCACTCTTGATATTCATGGCGTAGTCCCGATCCTTGGTATCCTTACCCTCTCCAAAACTCTGTGTCAATATCCAAGATACTTTGTAGAGTTTCTGGATCCTTTCGATGAGTGAAGGCTAACTGTTTCTGAATACAGTGTAGTTAATTACCAATATGCCTCATATGGATCATGAGATCTTCGTACTTGTTATCCAAGATCTGTGAGGATTCACAAAAAATTTGTCCTTTGTTTTGTCCCACAACCATTTGATTTATGGTTCCCTTAGTAACAGCTTTAGTATACTTCAAATCACTAAAAAATTTACCCAATCCATATTCACAAAGTTCAGTCATGAGACAGGGATATCCAAAATTTCGTTTTGAAACTGGAGAAGAGGTGCTTTCATAAATCTTAATCATCTGATTTATGATTATCCCACAAAGATCAAGTTGTTTATCATTTTCTAAAAAAAAAATAGACAAACTCTGCAAACTATTTTTCCCAGTCTGACTTGTATCTTGTACTTGCAAAGATGGTTGTACTAGCAAGTTTTCCGTCCCTTATATAAAGAGGTATATCTTTGGTTGATAATCTTCCTTTCTCTCAGTTAATCTTTTTTCTAGTGAGACGGGTTGAAATGGTATCGTGTTCAATTTCAAATCCGGTAATCATATGATTATTACAATTCTCATTGTACTTGATAATATTTGAAATCACCTTTCGATTAACATAAAGAATATTACATCCGATAAGTGTAACAAAAATAAGCTTCTTACAATCAATATTGTGAAGGTCAAGATAGAAGATTCTTACCACATCGAGTGAATAGTTTTCAAAATCAAAAAGTTTCCCCGCTTCAATCTTGAATAAACTTCACATAGATAACCTCCGAAACCTTTGAGACAAATCTCTTTTCAGCATTGAATTTCATTCCTTTGAGAACTTGATATTTGTCAAAACATGTGT
Organism: Papaver armeniacum; assembly: GCA_023531295.1. NCBI lineage: Eukaryota > Viridiplantae > Streptophyta > Magnoliopsida > Ranunculales > Papaveraceae > Papaver > Papaver armeniacum. Next base: position 4,303 of record JAJJWW010012101.1, read on the forward strand.
TATCAACAAAGTTTGTGAGCTCATGTTGATCTTTAATTATGTAAGGAAATCTTATCTTCTCAATCTGATTATAGGGAATGAGATCATTGTCTAGATCATAAGTTTTGTCACTTGATTTCCTTTTTCCCATTATTTCCAGTACCGAAGTTGTACCGAAAACCCTAGTTCTTGTTCCGAAGTTTTTCTCAAAAATTGTTTATAAAAACAATATAAGAGTATTACCTTTTAAACAAATAAACTTCTTTCTGACTTAACTAGGTTTATGATCTATTGATTCTCTTGAATCAAATCCGACTTTCCTTCAATTGTGTCTTGTATACTTCTATGAGAATATAAACAATTGAACAAATCTATGAGTACCACAATTAGATTCATTTGATTATCATTTGATCTAGAAGTGTTAAGATGAATGTGGTTAATACAAAAGTGTTCATATGGCTAACTTCGGTTAACTATTGTTGAGCCAACTCAATATACAAGTTTAGGTATGGTTACCCATATCTAAATGGAGGTATATTTCATTTGTGTGTAATAAGCTAAGATCATCTAATGGTGGAGAGATATTGCTTTCGTTTTAAGCAAACTTAGCTTGAATCTTAAATCAAAATTTTATTTAACAGTGAATATTGATTGCTTTGTTTTAAAACTATCAAACCCTGATTTGAAGACTATATAAGGGAGAACTCTAGCAACTGGAAAACCTAATCCCCACACCTCATGTGTGATACTAGTTGAGACTAGAGTTGATTCTTCTTTAACCTAGGTTTTTCCTAAAACCATTATAGATTAACGACTTAAAGACTTCATTGGGATTCTGAAGCCAGACCCAACTATTTTCTCTATAGTTGAGTGTTCTGATATTACTTGTTTTATCGTATTGAGTACTATCTTCTCTAAGATTTGCTCGAGATTTATCTCCGAAAGGTAAGATATAAAAGCTAATCACAAAGCTCTTCGTCTCATTCTTTATGATTCCATAATAACTTGTTCTCCATATAGTTAAATTATTGTGAGGTGATTGATATTTCTAGGCTATTCTTCGGGAATATAAGACCGGATTATCAATTGGTTCATGTTCACCTTGATTTATCAAAAGATGGAACAAAAACTTTGTAGGTATTTCTGTTGGAGACAGATTTATCTATCAGAATACACTTTTCTATGGGAGACAGATTTATTTTTAAAGTCTTCGACTTTGGGTCGTAGCAACTCTTAGTTTTGGGTGAGATCAGCTAAGGGAATCAAGTGCGTAGAGTCCTGCTGGGATTCAGAGACGTAAGGAACGCGACTGTACCTTAATCGGTGTGAGACTTGGTTAGGGATCAACTACATTCCAGTCCGAAGTTAACTTGTAGTAGGCTAGAGTCTGTAGCGGCTTAATACAGTGTGGTGTTCAAATCTGGACTAGGTCTCGGAGTTTTTTAGCATTTGCGGTTTCCTCGTTAACAAAACTTCTGGTGTCTGTCTTATTTATTTTTTGCATTATATTGTTTATATAATTGAAAAATCACAGGTTGTGCGTAGTTCAATCACTTGGTAAATCCGACCTTTGGTTGTTGATTGAAATTGATTGACACTTGAACATTGGTCTTTGGTACCGCTTCAGTTGTTTCTCATAATTCAGGCTCACGGATTCCTATCTGCTTGATTTGTCGATTACATTGAGAAACAAAGATATAACTCTTGGATATATTTTCCTTGATTGAGTCTGACTGTCTAGTTGATTATCTTGGAAATATATTGGAGTTAGTCCATACAGATTGCCGAACAAAATATTGGGTGTGGTTGTTGTACCCCCGCTTTTTCATGGTGCCATTGAAAGATTTTGGGAAGAAACTTGGCTCTATGATTTTCCAATAAAAGATTATTATCCTAATTTATTTGTTGTTTCTAGATCAAAGAATATGAAAACTACAAACTTGGGTATTTTGGTAGAATATAGAATTGTTTGGGATTTGAGGACCTTAGAAGTTTATTTGGTGCAAGTGCTTATGAATTCCATTTTCTTAATAAGATTTTGCCTCCTTCCTTTTTGTGCCTAACTTGGATGATGAGATGCAATGGTCAATAAAATCTTTTCAGTTAAATCTCTTTATGACTATCTTGGTGTTATGGATGATTAACAAGTAGGTCAAGCAATTTTCTCTCATATCTAGAAGCAGAATTATCCTCCCGAAATAGGTTTTTCTTTTCTTTTTATGCACCATTGCTCATGGAAAATTACTAAATCCGTGAGACTCTCTTAAGATCGAGAAAATGAATTGATGTTTTGGGCCTGGTCTATCTCTTCTCGCAATGATTTTGAATTATTTGCTCATTTATCAAGAATGACTTTACTAAAAAGATCCGGAGCATTTTTCTAGAGAAGTCAAGTGGTTTTTCTTATGCCCGAGACTCCCGGCAACAACTATATATTCATGGCATATGAATCAATCTTCTTCTTTAATTACCTTATGAAATCTATACATTCTGTCCTTTGATGCTTGGCAAGAAAGGAACTCAAGAACTTTCTCCCGACAAGGTCCGTAAATGAAAATGCAAATATTAACAAAGTGATTTATGGTCTCTATCACGTTGAGAATGAGTTTGAGAATATTTCTCAAGGGGATGTAATGAAAAAAACCAAGGCATTCTATCTCTTTTAGAGTTGCCCATAGTTTTTCCAGAGAACTGGTCCGTTTGTAGCAATTTATCCATCTTTCTTTCTCTTTTATTTTTTTCTTTCATGTTCTTTGGTGGTATAAATCTTTCATACCCTCATCTATTTGATCGATAAAAAAATTTCTCTCATGGATAGGAAAAACAGAAGAAAAACCTTGGATTTTCAAAACAAAAGATTTGTTAAACCAATTTCTATCGGATTGGATTAAAACCATTACCGACCGGTCGATTGTCGAAAAAGCCCTTAGAGCAACCACAATGGACGAGTAAAACCATAAATATGGTCCAGAAAACAGACACAGTCGAACGTACTAAAGAGTAAAAATTAGACCAAAACCAAATATCAGATTATATTTGGTCTGAAACCCGGACTAAAACCAAATTTGGTCGAGCGAAGATATAATTTACGTTTGTTAACAGGCGATCTTTTAACCTACGTTTTAGTTAAAGCGGATGTATATTCCCCGTGCCGTTGGTGAGGCGTCCATATAATTTACGCTTAACTGAAGCGTTTATATAAAGTAAGCCCCTTCATGGTAAAATGTCCGCAGGTTGACAGGCTCACATATAAAGGTCGCCCCATATTAGTGCAGGTTGACAGGCTCACATATAAAGATCGCCCCATATTGTGCATTTGTGGGCGTATGTAATAGCTCCGTCTATTTGTGGGGCGTTAATTATACATCAACCCCACACCGGGCGTTTGTTATGGCTACGCTCCACAATCTGGACGTAATGCTTATATACGCCCCATTCAAGCGTGCATAATACCCACGCCCTCAAAGAAACGAACGTTATATTTGCGTTCGATCAAATATACTCCACTACCGTAACGTAGTAACACGGACTAAATCCAAAATTTGGTCTTTTTTTTTTTGTTTTTAGTCTTTGGTTTTGATCACACCACTGCAGCTTGCTCCAAGCATTGTGGTTGGCGCACTACTATCGCAGATCGACTGTATTGCCGGTCGAACTGTGATTCAAATGACTAAGTTACCCTTTTCTCCCCGATACAGGTTCCAAAGAACTCGCATTTATTGGCTCTCTCCTCTCCCTCCATCTTCTAGAAAAGAACAAAAAAAATGAAGAAAAAACCTAAACCCCAAAATGGAAGCAAAATAATTCGTTTTCATTCTACAAAGAACACAAATCATGGGTGTGGCAGAGGACAGGATCAGTGAATTACCTGAATCTCTTATTCATCACATTCTCTCTTTTCTTTCAATCAAATGTATTGCTTCAACTACAATCTTATCAAAAAGATGGAACAATCTCTGGTTATCTCTTCCGATTCTCGATTTCACTAATTGGCGATCTCCTCCTCCTCCTACTGTTGCTACACCGGAACATCATAACGAAGAAGAAGTCGATTCCGATTCAGACGAAGATTCTGAGCAAGACGACTACCGAGTGATCAAAGATTCACCTCCAGTCGATTTATCAGAGACTAATTGGTTCATGGATTTTCTGGATAAGGTATTGTTTCTCGATAACTTGGCTCATGTTAAGAAATTCCGTCTCAAAACTGACAGTATGTATTTTGATCAAGACCGTGTAAAGAAATGGATCAATTCGATTGTAATGCGTGATGTTGAAGAGCTTATTCTTTACATTAAGTGCTCAGGACCTAGAGTGGTTCCATTAGAACTATTTTATTGTGAATCACTGACTGTGTTAGATTTACGGTTTCAAAACAGACAGGTTCTAGATCAATCATCATTATCATTAATCTCTTTTCAAAGACTTAAGAGACTTCGGCTTTCGTTTATTGAGTTCAAGGATAAGACATTGGCAATGCAGGTATTTTCGAATTGCCCCGTGCTTGAAGATTTGTGTATGAGTAGCGTCAGTTGGAAAGGTTTAGATGTTATATGTTTGGCATTACCTCAGCTTAAGTTTTTTACAATAAGAGGTTTTGGAAGAGAATCTATTGAGAATGTTAAGGTTAAGTTTGAGACTCCGAATTTATTGTCCCTTACGTGGTTAGATCATATTCCGAAGGAATTTATTGTTGATAGCTTTCCGTGTTTAGTTGAAGCCGGTATTCGATATAACATTGCAGAGGGTTATACTCAAAGCAGATATGATTCTTTGTATAAGTTTGTTCAGAAGGTGTCTCATGTAAAGCACTTAATGGTGTCGCATACTTACTTTCGGCCTAAGGTATGTTCACTTGCTTACTAGACTGTTCTGTGATATGGCTATTTTGCTCTAAACAGTTTGCTATGACACTCGTATAGTATTGTGCAATGAATTTTAGCTTTGTATGTTGTTTATTAGATTCTCGACGACTCAAGTGTTCTACCTAGAAGCTATCATACCTTCAGTAATTTGGTCAGTTTCGAAGTGGATGTTATTTATTATGGGCAAATTGGATTACTATTCGACATAATTCTACAGTTTTCGCCAAATTTAGCATCACTCATCTTCCATAAGGTATGAGCACGCCAAATTATGAACGCATTGTTCCTTTAATATTTTGGTAACGTTAGCCATCAGAAACAAGAAAGAAAAGTAAGTTCTTCAATTTGCATCACAATTAGCTTGTGTTTTTGCTAGTCTAATTAATGTTTTTCATTTTTGGGGGAACCCGGGCTGCAGCTCTTTTGGTTTCATGAACTCCATGAGGATGTGTTGCCGTTTAATATAGTGCCTAGTTGTTTGTTGATATCCCTCAAGTCCATTGAATTTCGAAAGTTTTACGGGTGCCCAGAGGAGATGGAGGTAGTTAAATTATTTGTGGAGAGTGCTAGAGTTCTTCAGACTATTACACTTGGAAGTTCATCACATCATTTAGAACATTTGAACAAGAAGAAACCTACAGCTGAGGAAGTAGAGGATGCCAATGATATAATTCTGGAGCAGTTACAAACGTTTTCATGGGCTTCAGCTGATTGTTCAGTGAAGTTTCTGAGCCCTTAACTTCTTATCTTTTTAGATTTTGTTACTTTGTGGTTAAATTATGAATTCATTTGTTATCCCAGCTGAAACAAAACACATTCTTATAGTAATAATAAGCTTATATTTTTGTTTATCAATTTCGACTTTAGATGCTTAACTGCAGAAATTTTTGTAGAACTGCAAACAGAAAAAAATTGGTTCTTCGTCACGCCATATTTTTCCAACTGATAAATGGGTTCTTTAGACATGATTGTGCATTTCAAGCTGAATTAGTCATTTATTACATGTGATGTGACCAATTTCAGTATATTTACTGCTGTACATTTTTTCCCTTCACTCTAGTAGTCTAGTGCATCCTGTTGGGCAACCAAAGCTTTTAGATGCCATTCTAGTACAGTGATAAATAGAGGGTGATGACATCAAATTTTTTACTGTACAAGTGGACTTTTTTGATTTTCTGAACTGTGATAAATAGAGGGTGATGTCAGTCGAACCAACATTTTTCTGTTGGGAGTTGTTAATGAATTGCTGTATAAAAAATCGTGTTTATCAGGTTTTATTTTGTCTGCTTGAGTGTGATAAGTTGTTAGAAAATGTATAGTATATATTACACGAAACCAAAGCATTATTTCATCTCATATTTTCTTAATGTTCGAAAAAAAAAAAAAGAGTAGAAACTGCAGTAAGAATCAATACGTACCTGAGATTTTAGGTGTGAAGAGTAAAAAGTTTTGGGAGTCTGTCAGACAACCGCACGACCACCACAGCAGGCCAAAGGCCAAGCTGAGAACGATCATCTACAGCCACAAGGCCTAGATCATAGGCCTCCTGTGACCATTAATCACGCTCCGATCGTGCGCAGTTCCTTCCTGTCTCCTTAGAACTCAAGGATACAGGGGTACGAGCCTATAGAAGAAATCCTGTTCAAGTAAGGTCCTGCTCATTTCTGAAATTTAACAGTTTAAATACCTATACTGTAATTTGGCGCTTGCCGGTATGGGACAAAATGATTATGACTATGTGAGACAGTTTTCAAATGGGCACAAAACCTACTAAAACAAAGGATTATTGCACCACTCAAGTTCTAACTTAAAAGTAGAAATGCCAAGCTAAAAGTAAAATTATGTTCAGAGACATAGAACCTCCTTGACTCCTTCCCTTCTTCGATGTGAGTCGTTTGTTTTCAGCAATAATTGATGAGTAGGATGCATGAGCACTAAGGTATGAACAACTACAGCAAGGGCATTAAGGAGATTCTTGTTGTTGTCTTCAACTATAACCGAAGGCGATCCATGAATGCTTGATCTCTTTGCACTTTTCTGTAGAAAGCATTTCTGAGTATGTCCAATCGAGTTGAGGTTCTCCAATTCACTGCGCTGCTTTCATTGTTGTTTGATTGGCATGGTACCAAGTTGCACATGCCGGTGGACATTGAAATTTGAAACTTTGGGATTGTAAACATTGGCAGGGGCCGCGTGGACGCTGTTCCCCTCAGAAACAAATTATGACGTAGACTCTCCCTCAATGGCGAGATCTTAGGTTCTCCAATTCACTGCGCTGCTTTCATTGTTGTTTGATTGGCATGGTACCAAGTTGCACATGCCGGTGGACATTGAAATTTGAAACTTTGGGATTGTAAACATTGGCAAATACAAGGGACGCTGCTCCCCCCTCGCAGAACAAATTATGACGTAGACTCTCCTCAGTTTGTGAGATCTAGGCAGCGCCCTTCCAAAGTGCAATGGAAGTCACTAACCTAGGCCATGATCCTTCGGCATCAATCATGTATCCCGTCCAGGTAAGTATGTTTTCAAGTCACATTTCAAGCTTCTAGGATCCTTTTCTTTATCAGTTTTCCTGACTAGCCAATGTGGGACTACTACTTCTTCTTTTCATTGGTGAGGTTGAGCGGCTTGGATGGGCCTATAATCTTTTCATTGCGCCCAAGCTGCAGTATGTATCTTCAGAATATGTGTTGATTCCTTTTGAACTGGCAATTACTGAAAAATACAGTCTATGAAATGAGTTACTGTATAACTGTAAGTATTCTGCAAACATAGAAAACTAGTCTTCGTAGATCTGTTATCGTTTCTTTGAAAACTTTCCAAATAACTTGGATAGATTCCTATTTACAGAAATTCCTATTGGCTAGTTTTCAAAACTGTGCCGTGTTCTAACATTTCCAGTTTTCTACAAAGACGACCGATAGATAGTTTTATATCCAAGTTACTTGGACCTGTCAAAATGTTCTAACATTTCCAGTTTTTATAACACGGGCTCAAACTTGCTTAAAAGAATTATTTTACAGTAATTTGAAATAAATAGGCTTATTACTAAGCTTGTTGTTTGCTTTGGAGTAAAACTTCTGCTCCAATTTTCTATCACACAAGGACATTTCCTTTTTTCTGTCATGTGATAAAATCATTGAGGATGCTCGGATACCCGTTATCACTGTCACGGTAATCTTAGAAAGCACTACCGCTTCTTCATCCTACGTCATCTGAATGAACTATAGCTTCTTTTTTTTCTTTCTTTTGGCCTTCCAATTGGGAAGGGGTAGAATGTTATTCATACATGGGTTCTAAAGGCTCGCATGATACAATATTTTTCTTTAGTTTTGGTGGGGTGTGCAGGGCCTTTGCAACGAGCCGCAACGCAAAGCGACACTGAGAACCCTGAAGAAGAAGTTACCGTGATAGTAACTCCCCCATGAAAAAATTAATTTAATATCACAGACTGATGGCTCACATATCGATATTAAACTGATAAGAAGCTGAGATACTACACTTGATCTTAGCCAAAGGCGGAGAAAGGTATGCTTCTCCAAGTCTCACAATTCACGTTTTATAGCTTGCAGAACTAAAACTATCCTACAACTTGAACGATGTGGGACAAAAATCTAAAAATACTGGAGCCCAAATAAAGAAAGGTTCTGGAAGAGAGGAGCTAGAAGCTGCTCAGAGAACTTACCAGTTACACTGGAACAAGAAAGCAACTACAAATTCTCCTCTGCAACTATATGAAGATCTTAAAATCCGATTAGGCGCAGCCACACCAAGAGAAGTGGATTGAGATTTTTATTAACCAGTGAATAGAATTACTACTTTTGATAGCCTATCATAGTTTTTAATGCCTGGTAAAACAAACTAGGCACTACAGTACCAAAACAAAATTGTATTTGCAAGGCCAACCAGATAGAAAGAACGCGCCAGATGAAGTTTCATTCAAGTTCATTGAGATCTTTATCAGTTTTTTTGGACAACATATATCATCTTTGCAAGTCAGCTGAAAATGGCTAAGCAAGCGTACCATCTACATGTACTGGATGTGGTTGTACCTGCCCGGTCAATTGGATCTGATGGCTGATGGAGTTGTATATACTGGTATATATAGAACATAAGGGACATAGCAGTTTGTTCAGGCATCTTCACGTTGAATCGCAAGTGGATTGATCTCCCATAACAGTTGTAGCACCTGGTGAACATAATCGAAACCCATCAAAAGGACACAATCTAGTATACACTAAGCAGAGCAGAAGCAAAGACACAAATACCCATAGGGAAAATCAGATGCTAGTCAGGTCTTCAAAGTCCTTTAAGGAAAACACATATGTATGTTTCATATGCAGCTTGCACCAAATGATTGGGTAAGTAAGCAGCCGATTTGCATTTGTCAAATGTTCGAAAATAAAATAAAATAACAATGATGTAACTTTTTTTTTTTTTTTTGTGCAGATTTAATTTTTTATCAATCGATCAAATTACAAACTTTCGTCACAACCCAAATACAAACAGCACCAACACCTTTTCACGCTAATACCTAACCTGGCTTAAAAATAAACCTTACCGTAACCACTACTAAATAGCCCTTGCTAACTAAACAATTCTTCAGACGCTTAAAAAACATAAAGTATCATCCCCAAGTTCTCCTAAAGTATATAAAGCTGTAACACCCAAACCATAACCATGTGATACACACTTGTCCAGTATTTAGTGCTTAATGCCAAACAACACTGTAAATGCCTTTGCCCGGAACGAAGAACGAGTGCCTTCACCTCCGTGAAGGGAGAGACCCGTAACATCCATACAAACATCATGGCCAGTCCAGCTAGGGAACAAAGATATCAAGAGTCGCAAATCTTCGCATCATCCGACGTAAATCCAAGGGAAACTTCTACGCGTTGTGTACATTAGCCTTATAACAAATGCCTGATTACATCACGAACAAAGTCATGCCGATACTTGGGTCCAACATCCTTAGCACAATGAAGCCAAGGATCACCAAAAATATCCATGACTACAACTTGAGCACAAACCATTCTCAACAAACAATTAGATACCCAGGCGGTAGCAAAGAACAAATTTCTCCAACTGCCTAGGCCCGAGACATTGATTAAGCCCACTAATAGGTACAGCTAACAAATAATCTTGTGCATGCTTAATTCTGTTACACTGCCACATAATTATCCAATTCATAATTATCAGAATTTAATAGCCGAGTGGTACACCACAGAATGACTCACTCAACTTACAATAATATCAGATTGGCTCTTCGAAGGGTGCCGCCATTGAAATTTGTAAATCGATATGCAGTTCGTACTCTAAAAGACTGAAATGTTGGTCTTCATTGCACAAAACCAGACTGAAAAGTATCATTTGAATTGCGTAAACATAATGACCAGGTTGAAAGTACGTCATGGCTAGCTCACCACAAATAAACCCTAGGGGCTTTACAACTACAACCTTTAGAATGCAATTTCCTTTCCAATCAACCTTGTTTCACTGCAAAGGCTTTGTAGAATATGTTCTAAGAACTCCACAGCAACAGTCCAAGGACTAGAACGTCCTCAGCATAGTGGCGTGAGACTAGAAGTTGTTCCTAAGAAAACAAACAAAACAAATGATAGCTACGTCGTTTAAGACTGACAACAAACACATCATTACTAGAAAAAGGAATATCATGTATAACTCTTAGTAGCTTAAATGAATCTTGACCAGTTTGTTGACTTCTTTGCTATTACACATGTCTTATTCGTCCTATTAGGATTAGGCAATAGTGAAAACCCTGAGGATAATTAACTGGTGTCAAAGATAATGACAGAATTGATGTCTGTCAGAAAGCAAATAAAGCCAAACAGGGACTGATGTGTGAAGAATCGCAACATGTATTGGAAACCTTTTAAAACACATAAACTGTTCTGTATATGCCAATGACACCTGAAAGCATGGTTGAGTGACAAGCTATCCATGACTTAGCAGTAGTGCAGCTTAACATTGTTAGAAAGCAGCATAATGCACATGCAAAATTCTGGTTCTCCATGTTTACAGAAGGAACTAGAGTTCTGTGATTAGGTGATGCCAATGTTTAGTAACATAACTGTATCATGATAGGACCAGTGGTTCATACCTATGTATCAGCAAATTCCCTTATTCTAAACTCTTCGTATCAGTATTTAAATTTCTTTAACTTAACAGAGCAAGAAGCTATTAACATACTACCATACACTCAATAATGTAGAAATTGTGTATCGAGGCATGAAATTTTGCTTGGTTCCACGAAAAGCAAACATCAGGTAACATCTAACAAATCGGGCACACAAATTCAATAAGCATGCATAATAGATATTACTGATGACTAGCATACTTCAAACATCCATCCATTTTATAGAAAAATTACAAATATATAAAAATCTAAGAGTAAAACATAAGACAGACCTAGAATTGAGGCATTCTTTTTGTGCGCCCCAGCTTATTGGTGTTGATGATGGTGTTAATACTGTAGAGGTTTCTTTGGGTGTTGGGATTGTTGCTGGTGTTGTTATGGTATAGGTGATGTTGCTGGTGATGCTGCTGGGGCTGGTAATGATGTTGCTGCTGTTGTTGGTTAGTGATGTGATGGCATTACCAGCCTACCCTCTACAAAAGATTAAGTTGTTTGGCCACCATAGGAACCAACCCAGTGTATATCTCTTGCCATCCTTTGTCAAAGAAAGGGGAAGGGAGTGGTAACAAACCGTATGGAGATCGAACCCAGTGTATAACGTTTATTACAGCTCCCATCCGATTTCTTTTGACAAAAGACATTTCTACTTCAACAAACATACTCAGCACATATTTATTCAAGTTGGTTTCTGTTAATTTTCTGGAGCAATGGAACCCGGTGTATAACGTTTATCCCAGCCCTTCTCTTACCCAGAGCAATGGAACCCATCATTTCTTTTCCCACATCCATTTCTATCAACAGTGTTTGTTAATCATTTCGATGTCCGACTCCATTCCTATACAATTATTACTACCTGAGGCTGAGGATTCTCCCAATTTCCCCAACTAGACTCCATTATAATACAATTACTTTCTGAATTCATCTTTGACTACAACATTTTTTTTCAAATTGAGACATGGAGGGTACAGAATGAACTTGACTTACCTCTTCTTTTGCTGAATCTTTAGAAGAAATTTCTTCTTTGTCTTTTCTTCAGCAACGAATGAATCGTAAATTCAGTACTACCTTGTTTCTTTAGACATATCATTGAGCATTTGAAGCTGAATTAGGGTTAGGATTAGAAAGAACTTGCTTGAATCACAGAGCATACAGAGTGAGAGGGGGTTAGGGTTTAAAAGAGATGAACAAAAAAGAATTATGAGCTGCAACCCTGGATTATGAAACTTTTAGCTATCAGGCTGAGGTTCCCCGGAGTCCAGGACCTTCACAGACTCGGAGAAGAAAGTGCAGAAAACAGCGACTCCTTTTTTACTCGGAGACTTGGAATTGCTGTATGACACTATATGACTAGTCTCGTGTTATACGGACGGACATAGCTGTACACCAATTGAAGTAGCTTGGTGCATTTGGCAGTTAAGGTGTAATGTGTCTTTTAGTGATGCCTCGATTGATATGAACAAGATCATTTTAGATACGAACAGAATGATTAACACTTATATCTTTCCGCAGACACATAAGTCTGTTTCTTCTTGTAGTGTAAAGATTCTTAGAGAGCAGGTGGAGCATTTTATGTTTGTGGATGGTTCTTTCAAAAGTTTTCACATGGGTTTGGGTGTTAGTTGATGTGACATTGCGGGAAATATAAATAGTGTTCGTCTTTGATTTTTGGATTGATTTACGGCGAGTAGGAGCGGAAGCTTGCTCTAATTTTGGCCATCTCTTGGCGGAAAAGAGATGAATCTCTCCAAAGTCGTTTTTAAATCGAGTGATTGTCTTGGTGGGTGCAGTTTATTAATGGAGTCAGTCTTAATATTGACTGGAGATCCGGTGATCTTTTAAGTCAATGTCGGAGTTTAATTTCTTCTTCAGTGTCATCATAGGCTCCATCCATATTATATTTAATCCATCCAAAAGAGGGGAGCATCCATTTGTCACATACTAACAGAGGTACGTAGTGGGAAAGATAGAAGAGCAAGGCTTCCTAGTCAAGAGCATTGCTCGAGCTCTAGCTATAGCTAAAACAGCTATGTGAGTTTCTTTTAGGTTTTTGAAAGCAAGGTTATTTCTACTACTCCAGATAGACCAAAGAACATTAACAAAGAGGCATTGATCTTCATCGGGAAGTTTAGATACAGGATTAGTAAGCCGAGAAAACCAACCAATCAATGAAAGACTTATTTTGAAAAACCTGAGTGTTAACATAAAGAGAACTGAGAAACTAAACCCGACTAGCAAAGGGGCATAGGACTAAAGCATGCATGACAGACTCATGAGGATTAGTGCATCTGGCACAATCAACACTATGCATGGGCATTCTAGTATGTAAAATAGTTACGCGGGTAGAGAATTTCATGACTTTCCATAGAAAGACTTGGATTTTGTAGGGAACCCTAATTTTCCAAATGCGTTTCCAAAGATGGATACATGTGGAGGGTCTAAGACCTCTAATTCCCATGTAGGCAGACTTAGAGGAAAATATATCATTCTTTGAAAGATCTGGATCCCTCCTATCAGGAGTGCATAACTGGCTTAAAGGAATAGTGATAATCTTCTTAATAGAAGCATCATCAAAGTGAGTATTTAGTCTATTAACATCCCAAGTTCTAGTCTGATTATTAATGAAGTAAGAGACTTTAACATTAGGATCGGGAGGGACTAAGGGGTTTGGTGTAGCAGAACCCAGATCTGGGATCCATTTGTCACACCAAGGATCAATAAATTGACCATCTCCTATAATCCATGAGATAAAAGGTTTGATCAACTCCTTTATAGCATGCAGACACTTCCAGGTCCAAGAACATTTACTAGTGCATTTGGCATTCAAAAAATCAGTTATATGGAAGTACTTAGCTTTAAGAACAATTGCTAACATACAATTAGGATTTTCAATAATTCTCCAAGCATTTCTAGCAAGCATAGCCAAGTTATTGAGCTCAGCTTTCCTAAAATCCAGGCCACCTTCAGATTTAGGGGAGCACAAGATATATGATGGCTGTCGCAAGTGCAATCAAATTAATAATCTTATTTCCACACAAGTAACTGCTAATATAATGGAAGTAAGGATCGTTCTCACGAAGAAGCAAGTGAGTCTTAGTTGTCGAAGTGTCATAAAAGGGGGAGGGGTTAGTTTTTAAATAGAATAAATAATCAAAGAAAATAAAGTTGAATTGTAATCAATAGAGAGAGATATGATCGAGGAATCCTTATTCGTTGATAAACCGTCAATGAGTAATTATAGTTCCCTACTAAATGCGTTAATCATAGATTATCACCAACCGTGGTGTTAGAGCACTGCTCGGATACTAAACTTACAACCTTTGGAATCATTGGAGTACTTGGAAGTGACGAAGATTTCGAGTAATGTTGAAGAATCAAGGAGATCAGGCATGTGGAAGAGAAGCTACAAAAGTTTATTTATTTATTTTTGTATTCCATTTGTATTGATAATTTTGTCACTAAAATTGACAAAGGGGGAGATTGCTAGACCACTGCTCGGTCGAACTCGCATGCGTTGCTATCTCAAGCATGTTTGTCAATGTTAGTGATCAAAACTATAAGTCTTGATTTCTAGTCTACTTATAGCTAAGTCTCGGACTAGGATAAAAAGTGTAGTTGAGATCTAGACTCCATGGCTATCATCATACAAAGATGAAGAACTACTCAAGGAACTGGTGGAACTTCATCGACTAAAAGGTATGTGGAGACTTGAACTTATCTATCACTCAAAAGTCTATCTACTCTATCTCCTATCTTGAGATAAAAGTCGTATTGCTATATAGACTTTGATTATACACAGTTGCTATTTCGAGCCGAGTTTGTCTCGCTTATCTATTTCTCGAAATATTTGTTGGTAAGCTTTCGCATTGGCCAAGTTCATCTTTACTAGTGACGAAAGTCATATTAAGTTTCAATTACTTGAAAATTGCTTTGACGAAAAATGGTTTGTGCAACTATATAACGTCCTCTAAGAATGTTTCAATGATTGAAATGAGAGATTAAAATATATAACCATGGTTGGATATAAACATTGTGTGATAACTCATACGTGTGTAAGTCCTTATTCCTTGAACCAAAGTATGCGTACTTTGCTGCTCAGGAAAACCGGAACTAAAGTCCGCGTACCAGTACACGCACTATCGGAAGTTCACGTCACTTGAAATTCTACTAGAGTTTGTGAATTGAAAACAAACTTATTCCGGGTACTTAAGTCTGCGTACCAGTATGAGTACTTAAGTTGGTTATTTTATAAAAACGATTATTCGTGAACTTAAACTTATATAAACTAAGGAATGCATATTTCCAAACTATGGCTATAAAGTTCATGAATCGGTTCGAGTGAATCAAATCGTTTTTGCTTCGATTGTGTCTTGTATATATAAGATCTAAGCAATTGAACAACTCTCTAACTAGTTCATTTGAGTCATTTGAACTAGTTATGGTAAAGAAGAATATGGTTGATATGAAAGTGCTCATATGGCTAACTATTTGGTTAACTACTGTTGAACCAACTAAGTGTACATGTTTGGGTACAGTTACACAAACCTAAATAAACGTGCATTTCATTTGTGTGTAACAAGCTAAGTTTCGATCTAACAGTTGAAAGATATTTGCTTGAATCTAATCAGGTTTTCATCTAACGGTGAATATTGAATGCTTGGTTACCAAGGTAACTTAGATTGAAAACCCTGATTTGAAAGACTATATAAAGGAAAACTCTAGCAATTGGGAAACCTAATCCCCCCACCTCATGTGTGATACTAGTTGTATAAGCTAGAGTCGATTCTCCTTAAACCTTAGGTTTTCGCTCGAGACCACAGAAGGTTAACGACTTGAAGACTTCATTGGGATTCTCAAGCCAAACCCAACTATTTTCTTTGTAGTTGCGTGATCCGATCTTCTTTGTTTTTATCGTACTAAGTACAATCGTAAGATTGGCTTGAAATTGATTTCTCCGATAGGCAAGATTAAAAGAAGTCACAAACATCTTCGTCTCATCGTTTGTGATTCCGCAATATTTTCTTTCGCTAGTCGATTAAGATTATTGTGAGGTGCTTGATAATTCTAGGTTGTTCTTAGGGAATATAAGTCCGAGTTATTAATTGGTTCTTGTTCACCTTGATTTATCAAAAGACGGAACAAAAACTCGTAGGTATTTACGCGGGGAGCAGTTTATCTATTACTTAGTAGACTTTTCTGTGTGATCTGATTTGTTTATTAAAGTCTTCGACTTTGGGTCTGTTGATGGTGGATTTTCGTTTAAGGTTAAATTTGTAAAACCGAAAAAATCATGCTCGACATCTTGTAAAAGATAAAGCCATTTATAAGTGTTGGATACTCCCTCACTTAATTCACCAAGAATGGAGCATGTAGCAACAATCCCATTCTGTGAATACATGAAATTCCTCCAGTTGGAGCATGTGAAAACAATCCCTTCTGTGAATTTCATATCACCAGTATTTCGGTACTCATTATCGAGTGTGGCATGACGACCGAGTGTTACTCTTCTGAGAGTAACACAAACCTCCAAGCACTATAATGAAACCATGTACGAAATACTCAGTATAAAGTGACTCTCGGTGTGTTATACTAGCCCGATTGAGACCCTCTCGGTGTGTTATACTAGCCCGATTGAGCCCCTCTCGGTGTGTTATACTAGCCCGATTGAGCATCCGGACTGACCGTATCAGTCCGGATATGATCTGATCGCAGTCATCCAACTCCATAAGCATGATTAGATGACCCCAGATCAATTCCATCACCCCCCAAGCAGGTATGGAATACCCACGGCCGACCCCGCATGGTCGGTCATTGGCCTAGCCTGCCAAGAAACCGTTCATACCAAGCATTATGGACGGGAAACCCTAAATTAGGGTTTGCGGCATATTACATGTGTTGCAAAGCAGTCTCAACCATCCATCTTCGCGGTATAGATGGAGGTGTAGATGTAGACTTAAAGGGGCCCGAGCATGTCAACACGATCACTGAGTGGGGCCGCCTACACACTTGACCAATCGGTCCGAGACCAACAATGTTTGGTAGTGACAAAATCGTCACCCAAACAAGAGATGGCGCCACGGCTTTGAAAGCCAAAATTAGGGTTTCAAGTCATCACGCGCGTCCATCTTCCCGGCACGAATGGAGGGTCACAGTTAGATTAAACAAGGGCAGGTCATACCAAAGATGACCACCGTGGGCCCATCTACCTCCTCATGTGTTCGGCCAAGGCATATCATGCATGCATGGTCAATCCAAAACGTGCGTCCAAACTAGCATGGTCGCGCCTCCCAAACCACGAACTGATCTCGACCGCTCAACTTCACCGGATGATTTGAGTGGCTTAGATCACGTTTTCATGGGATAGTCAGGTATAGGTGTGAACACCAGCATACCGCCTACACACTGGTATGATCGACCAAGGCAGAGCCAAGATGGGTCGTCTTGAAACGCGTGCCCAAACTAGGGATCTCACCGGTTTCCAACTCCTTTGCGGCAACGGTTTACCAAACCGATCTCAACCACTCAACTTTACCGGTTAAATTGAGTGGCCTAGATCACGCCTCCATGGGACGGTGAGGTGTAGGCGTGTGCTCCGGCATGTCGTCTACACACATGCCCGGTCAGGCCCTCTCAAATCCTTTCCATGCTTGGTTTCGACCAAGCTGAAGAGTGATGCTTGCACACCTCTTCAAAAACCCTAATATTCATTAACGGTCGCAGATGAGTGTCTCAAAGATCATCTCATCCGTCCAACTTCACCAGCTTGGTTATACAACCTCGGTCGGGGAGTTATTTGGTTAGTAAGGCGTCATTACCCATCACTTTACCACACCATAATGCGATTACACGCATAAAATACACACGATACTTCACAAGTATCGACTTCACGAATAACACAGTTATTCAATTCAAAGATTACATGCTATCTTTCGTGGATCCACGATCCACACATTCGAACATCAATCATGTCACAACTGGGGGATACATACGGGGTATTGGTCCGGCGGTTTACTGGCGTGCGGCGTGCAACGCGCCATCACAGAACGTGCCGGAAGTCATGGACGGTTAGAGATGAACAGGGAGGAGTGGGCAAGGCGGGTCGACGCACAACTCCACTACTCCATCACTCCACTTCCTCCACTTCCCACGAGAGACGTGAATGAGGCTCAATGACTTGTATAAATAGGTTCTCCGCCTATTTCAAAAAACAACACAAGTTCATACGAGCAGAGAAAATCAAGTGTTAATACAAAAATCGTATTCAAACACCTGGGCCTGCTTGCATCAACCGCAAAACTGTTCACCTTTGTTACAAGTCATAAGCAAGCCAACACCTTCACAATCTCAACACCTTCTTCGCTTCCCTCCCTAAGATCAACCCCATCTCCTTCACTTTGTGGCCAAACAAGTCCAGAAACTGCCATTTTCTTGGTTTAGGCCGGACTTGCACAGATTGATCTCTCGAATCTACAAGCACTCATGTGAGTGCATTTGTTTAAAGGTTTAAATTCATTCCTCATTCACACCCCAAATTACCAAATTCTGCAGGAGTAGTTTTCACCCATAAACAATTGGCGACCACAAAGTGGGAGATTGATCTATCGGTTGCAAAAATTGAACTCTCAATTCTTCGATCTTAAATCTCGCGATGTATCCTCACTCGGAGACCATGGGCGGTTCGAGATATCATGGGAAGCATAGCTGGAATGTTGGAGGATGTCTTGGCAAATCAAGCCAGGTATCACCCCGGAAGGCGAGCGAGACATTTCGCCTTTTGAATGATATAGCAGCACAACTACAAGAAGGGTCGATAGACATCAACTCAGACAGTGCAAGAAACGTTGAATCCTTAGTCAGGAGTCACACCTTTACCGGTGGAGAGGCAAAAAGAGCGCGTAACCGCAGGAGATTCAGAAAAGACGAACAACATGGTCAGGTCAACAATGAAGAACCGAGGCAGCTCCACGAGAGGAAAGGACTTGTCAGGAGTACTACAACGTCTACCCGGATAAAGAAAGGAGCCTTGCAGCCTATGGAGCCCTATTAGAAGATTTATATCTCAAATCTCTTGTTGAAGCCCGGAAGACTGTCCAATCCGCATCGACCTTCCAACCGACTGAAGAAATGCTTGAGGAAGGAGAAATCAATCAGGAAATACCTGAATACGGAGGATGGGAACGTTCAATCCGATCACTCAGCAGTGACATCACGACACCTTCCACATCCCTTTACCTAGGCAAGCGATCCACAGATATGATGGCACTCGCAAATCTTCCAACTTCATCTCTGTTCCACATCAAAGCCACGGAGAGACATCACAATGCCCACTAACACAGGAAAAGCCGGACTCAAGGTACTTACATTTTCCCTTCCCGATGAAGAAGATTCTCGGGAGCTCCGGAGGCGTGGGTACGAAATGGAGAGGTGGAGCTACCCGGTATGGCGTCCGCCCACCGATCAAGAAGTAATGGACCCGAGGTACTGTCATTACCACCGGTTCCTTCATCACCCCACCAGTGAATGCAACGCTTTGAAGCGCATTGTTCAATTGGTGCGGAGGATTTTCTTAGAAAGGCAACTCGGTTCGATACAAGTGAGGTTTCGAAAGCAAGTAAGTTTTACTCAACAATTTTACAAGAAAGATAGTTTGGAATCCACTGGGGACTTGGCATCCATGGCGTGGAAAAAAAGGCTCGATTGATCAACGCCATGTTTGTTTCCATCCGTACCTCCCTTTTGCATAACATTTGCAATTTCATGTGATATGTGCAATCATTCATGACCAAGATTCAAATTTCGTTTAACATAATCTCTTTCAAAAAGGTTGTTCACAAAACTATCTCAAAATAAGCCAATTCAATCACCTATTAACCCAAAATAGGAGATTAAAGAAAATCCTCACTATCACTCAAAAAGAAAAAACATCTAAAAGAAGAGACAAGTATATGGCACGAATACTTCAAGGAAAGTCCTTCAGCAACAACTCGTCCTTCTGGGCAAGAGAAACCTTCATCCTTTGAAGCACAGCTGCTCGGCTCGGTTCCTTAGACAACTTCTCAACCTCTTCTTCTGGCGAGCAACACGATCCGCGGAAGGGACTTCATCTGTAATTTCGAAGCTCCTGAATCTTGGAGAAACCTTCGAAGAAGTACCAAGGAGCATTGAAGCTGTCTGCACAAAACACGTCCCGATGGCACCTCCAATCATCAATCATCTCCTCGAAGCTGACCGACCCGGTCGTGACGCTCATCCCCGGATAGAAACTAAAGCTTCTTGGACGCGGTTGACCAACGCAAGACGACTTTTGAGTTTCGTGGTGGTAGCAATGTGACCGTGCTTCTCCCATATCGTTGTGTACAACTCTTCGAATGAACTGCACGCCTGAATCCACCAACCAACACATGACCTGGATAAGGGACGCGGTAAAAGGAGGATCGAACAAAGCCCCAGGTTGCATCACGGGCAATTCACCAAACGCAGGAGCCTTGTCAGTTGCAGGAGGCCTTTCAGAAGGGGTCACCATAATAGCCATATTGATTGGAACCTGTTCAGGATGGATCTCAAGGGGAGCCGTCTCAACCATAGCAGGCACTGCCTCTCTCATATTCCTTAGGCATCTATTTCGCTCGGGGTGCTAATTTCCATCACGACCCGTCAACAAGATCACTAAGGAAGCGCCTTGTTCAACCGAGATTGCATCATCTCTGTCATGGTCGAGAAAAGGAGCGGTTTCTCCAGGACTTCTCAGCATGAAGGTCGATCTGCTTGGACTTCTCAAAGATGAAGATCGATGCCGAGACTTCTCGGCATGAAGACCCAGCATTACCGGCTTTCTCATTTTGAATGCGCGCCAACCTTGTGAAGACATTCTCTTTCGAAATTCCCTGATTTCAAGCAAGTATCTCACATGAAGAAGGGAATAGAACGTGTGCACAAAAGGAAAATGATTTGAGACATCTGCCCAGCAAAGCCAAGAAAATCTTGCATCAGAAGCACAGGTCCGTGGATATTCCATTATAATATTGTTTCTTTTATCACTAAGAATTATGTGTGAAGGCGCACCCTTGCACCTGAGAAAAGTTCAGTTGCAGATCTTGACAAAGGGTTATAAAGAAAACTTTATTCAAACAATCAAATGGAAGAAAGACCTTGAACTCAGTTTGCCCGAGTACTGAGGAAGATGTTCGAGCACGAATATACTTTGGAAAGAAGAAAAAACAAAAGAGATTTCAGTCGTCAAGAGGGCCGGTCTCGCATGCATCCGTCGGCTCCATCACCTGTTGATGCTCCCCTTTCTGGATCTCCCTCGGTTTGATCCAGACGTCTCGCAGAGCCAGCGCACTCCATCCCAACATCACCGGCGGGGAGCATTTAAAAGCGCATCAACATTAAGAGCCGTATCAATTGCTTTCAGGTGTTGAGGTTCCTCGTGTGTCGGAGTCAAGAATTATCACGCCGTCTGAACCGGGTAATCACCTTGCCTTCATTCGGAGGTCGTTCATGCTCAACTCTCGCCTCTTCAAGCAGCGGCGCAAATCTCTGCGCCTTGCGCTTACTAGTGTCTGCGGCGTTTCCTCGCGCCTCCGCCGCTCCTCCATGTCAATTGCGGTGAAAGTGCACGGGATACGTCTTCGACAATACGAATGTGGGGGGATAGACATCCCCTGAATAGCACGGCCGACTTCACGAAGTGGAAGATCGATCTTAGCCATTACTTCTTCGTGCGCATGGTTTTCGGGCTTGTCGACTTCAAAACTTCTTTCTGGGGAAGCAACAGAATGAGCGTCCACCACTTCCATGATAAACTACAAAGGATAGGGAGTTATGAGCACGCACACACAAAAAAAAAAAAAAAAAAAAAAAAAAAAAAAGAAAAGAAGGAGATCATCAAATCCATCGATCAGTTAATCAGAAAATCAGAGTAGTACAGAAATATAGAAAAAACGACCACGTGAGACGATTCTTTATAATCTCACAAGTCGACAGAATCCCAGAAGGAAAAGGAGTCTTTACTTACCACCTACGAAGGCTGCTAATTCGGGATAACAATCGACGAGGCTTATCAGATATACCTGAGGAGAGCCGTGTATGATGAAGGAAGTACACTGAAGAAGTGGCCGGGCTCAAATATATACAAGAGGAATCGGAGCGACTCACAGATCAAGTCATGTTTCCTTCGCATCCTTAATCAGAACCAACCAGTTCCGAGCAACGCACTTTGACTATCAGTAAATATATATCTACTTTAGCCTAGTCATTTCGGTATATATGTATGTCACCATTTCATGCCTACCACACAATAGTGTAACCATTATGTGCTAGGCGAGGGGACTTAATGTTGATGGTGGATTTTTCGTTTAAGGTTAAATTTGTAAAACCAGAAAAAATCATGCGGCGACATCTTGTAAAAGATAAATCCATTTATAAGTGTTGGATACTCCTCACTTAATTCACCAAGAATGGAGCATGTAGCAACAATCCCATGCAGTGAATACATGAAATTCCTCTCGAGGTTGGAGCATGTGGCAACAATCCCTTCTGTGAATTTCATATCGGCCTTGTATTTCAAGTACTCATTATCGGTGTGGCATGACGGTGGTGTTACTCTTACATAGTAACACGAACCTCCAAGCACTATAATGAAACCATGTACGAAATACCCGTGCATTACGATTCTCTGTGTGTTATACTAGCCCGAGGCCTCTCGGTGTGTTATACTAGCCCGATTGAGCCCCTCTCGGTGTGTTATACTAGCCCGATTGAGCATCCGTCTGTGACGTATCGGTCCAGGATATGATCTGATCGCATGATCATCCAACTCCATAAGCATGATTGGATGACCCCAGGATCAATTCCATCACCCCCAAGCGGTATGGAATACCCCGGCCGACCCGCATGGTCGGTCATTGGCCTAGCCTGCCAAGAAACCGTTTATACCAAGCATTATGGAAGGAAAACCCTAAATTAGGGTTTGCGGCATATTACATGTGTTGCAAAGCAGTCTCAACCATCCATCTTCGCAGGTATAGATGGAGGGTGTAGATGTAGACTTAAAGGGCCCAGAGCATGTCAACACGATCACCGTGGGACCGCCTACACACTTGACCAATCGGTCAAGACCAACAATGTTTGGCCGTGACAAAATCGTCACCCAAACAAGAGATGGCGCACGGCTTTGAAAGCCAAAATTAGGGTTTCAAGTCATCACGCGCGTCCATCTTATCCTAACACGAATGGAGGGTCCAGATTAGATTAAACAAGGGCGGTCATACCCGGCATGACCAGTGGGCCCATCTACCTCCTCATGTGTTCGGCCAAGGCATATCATGCTGGTCAATCAAAACGTGCGTCCAAAGTAGCATGGCGCGCCTCCCAAACCACTGAGGCTGTCTCGACCGCTCAACTTCATAGGATGATTTGAGTGGCTTAGATCACGTTTTCATGGGATAGTCGGTATAGGTGTGAACACCGCATACCGCCTACACACTGGTATGATCGACCAAGACCGGCCAAGATGGGTCGTCTTGAACGTGCCCAAACTAGGGATCTCACGGGTTTCCAACTCCTTTGCGGCAACGGTTTCTGTGCAAACCGATCTCAACCACTCAACTTTAAGGTTAAATTGAGTGGCCTAGATCACGCCTCCATGGGACGGTGAGGTATAGGCGTGTGCACCGACATGCATGCCGTCTACACACATGCCCGGTCGGTCCTCTCCAAATCCCTTTCCATGCTTGGTTTCGACCAAGCTGAAGAGTGATGATTGCACACCTCTTCAAAAACCCTAGTATTCATTAACGGTCGCAGATGAGTGTCTCAAAGATCATCTCATCCTTCCAACTTCACCAGCTTGGTTATACAACCCTGGTCAGGAGTTATTTGGTTAGTAAGGCGTCATTACCCATCACTTTACCACACCATAATGCAGTACCTGCATAAAATACACACGATACTTCACAAGTATCGACTTCACGAATAACACGGTTATTCAATTGACATTACATGCTATCTTTCGTGGATCCACAATCCACACATTCCAGGACATCAATCATGTCACAAGGCGGGGATACATCTTGGGGTATTGGTCGGCGGTTTACGGCGTGCGGCAACGCGCCATCACAAGAACGTGTCGAGAAACTCATGGACGGTTAGAGATGAACGGGAGGAGTGGGCAAGAGCGAGTCGACGCACAACTCCACTACTCCATCACTCTACTTCCTCCACTTCCCACGAGAGACGTGAATGAGGCTCAATGACTTGTATAAATAGGTTCTCCGCCCTATTTCAAAAACAACACAAGTTCAGACGAGACAGAAAATCAAGTGTTAATAAAAAAATCGTATTCAAACACCCGGGGCACTGCTTGCATCAACCGCAGCTTTGTTCACCTTTCTGTTACAAGTCATAAGCAAGCCAACACCTTCACAATCTCAACACCTTCTTACTTCCCTCCCTAAGATCAACCCCATCTCCTTCACTTTGTGAGTAGAAACAAGTCTGGAACGGCCATTTCTTGGTTTAGGCCAGACTTGCACAGATTGATCTCTCGAATCTACAAGCACTCACCGCGCAGTGCATTTGTTTAAAGGTTTAAATTCATTCCTCATTCACACCCCAAATTACCAAATTCTGCAGGAGTAGTTTTCACCCATAAACAGGGTCGTAGCAACTCTTAGTTGTGGGTGAGATCAGCTAAGGGAATCAAGTGCGTAGTATCCTGATGGAATCAGAGACGTAAGGACCGCAACTGTACCTTGGATCAGTATGAGATTGATTGGGGTTCAACTACAGTCCAGACCGAAGTTAGTTTATAGTAGGCTAGCAATCAGAGCGGAAACTAATACGACGTGTGTTCAATATGGACTAGGTCCCGGGGTTTTTATGCATTTGCGGTTTTCCTCGTTAACAAAACTTCAGTGTATACGTATTTATTTCTTTTCCGCTTTATATTTTGTTATATAATTGAAATATCATAGGTTGTGCGTTGAATCGATCAATTGGGAAATCCAACCTTTGGTTGTTGATTGAAATTGATTGATCCTTGAACATTGGTCTTTGGTACCGTTCAAGTGATTTCTCTTGTATTCAATTGGACTCGCACATTTCTATTTGCTTGAGTAAGTATTGTATCAAAAAAGTGAGATATAACTCTTTGATATAATTTTATTAAGATTGAGTCTGACTGACTAGTTGATTCTCTTAAAATTATATTGGAGTTTGTCCATACATATTACTAAGCGAACTATTGGGTGTGGTTGCTAGACCCCTTCTTTTTCAATTGGTATCAGAGCAGGCAAACACGTTTAAAGACCTTACTAGTCTGTGTTTGAAGCGATCTGACTCTATGGACATGAATTCTATCTCCATAAACGTACCACCAGTCTTCGATGGCTCAAACTACTTATGGTGGAAAATTGCTATGCGTGCTTTTCTTCAAGTTCGTGATTTTCAAACATGGGTACGTGCTGTTAATGGCTATGATCCTCTGGTCAATACATGAGGCGATGTATCTATACCGAAGGATATTGGTAGATATATATAGTCCAGAAGAAATTCTTGCTGCAATGCAAAATTCAGACGGATTAAATGCTATCATACATGCCATTATCCTAGATCTTCAGCACCATATGACTACGTGCACTAAGTCTAAAAAGCATGGGATATCTTAGAAACCGTATTTGAAGGAAATACAGTGAGAAAGAAGCTAGGCTTCAAAACCTAAAGTACGATTGGGAAAACCTTCGTATGGCGAGATAAAGAAACATTTGATGAGTTTAATCACAAAGTGTATGAAATTGTTAATGCATCTTTTGCATTGGGTAAGACTATTCCTGAAAAGGACATTGTGATGAAAATTCTCAGATCACTGCCATCTAGATACGATTCTAAGAAGCACGCCATCGTTGAGGGAAATAACCTTGATACTCTTTCCAGAAACACTCTTATTGGAAAGTAAAAAATTCTTGATCAAAATTCTGTTAGAACATCTGCATTCAATGCTGTTTGCAACATGATTGAAGCCTCTAACTTGTGTTGGGCTGATGAATGTTGTTCCAATGATGTTGATTTTGATAAATCATTGATAACAGAAAGGATCAAAGAATTTGTAAAAAGGATTAATATATGTGATAAACGTCTTCTGTCAGTTTTTGCTTCAGATGATTCAATAGATGAAAAATCTTTCCTAGGTGTCAACGTCTTGGATACGTCCAATGAATGTAATGGACCTTCAGCTCTTTTAGCATAAACATCCACCTACTTAATTTTTGATTCGAACTTGAGTCTGACATAGAGATTTTTGAATTCTTGAATAGAGAGGTTCTTCAAGAAAATCTTCAATTAAAAGCTTCATTGAAGAAACTTGAATCATTAATCCGGATGAAAAATCTTGAGATAGATTGTCTTAATGACAAACTCACCAGAACCATGGCTCTGAAGGAAAAAGAGATTAATACTCTTAAGGATGATCTGCAGAGATTATCTGGAAGTTCTGACAAAATTTCAACATTAGGTCAGAAATCCTTTGGAAACACAAATGGTTTAGGATTCAAAAGCAAAACTGTAGGCGTAATCAACCCCATTGTTCCTGTTGATCATGAAAGAATATAGGTTGATGTTTGTAATAAATAGAAGGCAACTCAACAAGACAAAGAATTTTTATTGATTTTTTCGTTTTGTGGAAATGCAAATCATGTTCAAAGTACGTGTTGGAGATTCAAAAGGAACAACAAAAGAATTGCCAAACTTCAAGAGAACATGTAAAAGATGAATCTGGATAGTCAATGTGGTTTTCCTAAAACCAGTGCTTCCAGAGTCAGAAGAGGTAAGAAATCTGTTTATACAAACCTTGGTAAACCACTATGTGGTGAAAGAGGGGAGCATTTGGCTCACATCATCACTTTATCTAATACCGGTGGCGTTCGCATCCTCATCTTTAACTTGAGGAAATGAGGGTTGCGTTTATGCGGATCAAGTGGTTTATTCATACGTTGTTCTTATTTTTCTTAAGAAAATATTCTTTTAATGTTATAGATAATGGATCATTAAACCATGGAAGACTTATTCTACATTCTTCTAGGGTTTGGGCGTTCATAAGTCTATTTATAATCGTCATTTGTAGTCTTCTTTTTCCCTAAAATATACAGTTTCATGGCTCCTGTAACTAGAGGGACCATAAGTAGGGATACGATCGAAGCGATTAATGTGTATCTGTGTAAAGGGATCTCTTCCTCAAGGGTGAAGAAAGTGAAAGCTACAAATAATGGAGAAGGTTCTTCCTCTAACAGTCTCTTGTCTGTTTATCATCTTGATAATAACTCAGAGGCTTGGTGAAAGATTTCATCAACAAAAGAAATAATTTAAAATCTCAAATTGTTTCGTCTTTAGAAAAGATAACTCACTATGAACAAATGTTGTCTCTAACAAAGAACACCTTGCGTGAGCTAAAAAGAGAACTTAGTGAGTTGACGGATATTTATGAAGATTTAGAGGAATTGAACGATCCCATAATCAATGGGTTTTTCAATAATGAGAAGGAATTCTCGGTAGATGCTCTGAGAAAGCTCTACAACATCTAGTAAATCTTATGATGAGAATTTTATTTTCTTGTTTTGTTTAGAAGAATAACTAGAGTTTGTAATAACCATTATTGTGATTACACATAGCTATGTCCAACGTTTTCACCTTCATGTTTTTAGGTTTATTGGTTTAAATTCTAAAGTTGTTTGGAAGATGATTTTTGCAGTATTAATCTTTATATATTGCAATTTGTGATGGGATATGTGTGGTTGCGTCCGTGAACTATGATTGTCCCATACCTTGTCAAAAGTTAAGTCTTTCATATGTCTATATGCATGTATTTATAAAAGAATGAATGAACTTTTGACATTACAAAAGTTTTAAGCCTATTGTATGTCATTATGAAAATATTGATGGAAGATAGGATGTACTTTTGTTTACTAGGATTATGTCTATTGTATGTCATTGTGAAAATAGTGATGGAAAATATAATGAATCCTTGTCTATTCCGCAGTATTGATGTTCCCTGATCCATATTTTTATGTATATACTGTGCGGCTCCGTAAGTTCTCTTATGTTGAGCATTCCCGATTAAATTAATCATGGGTTTTCTTGTGGTTAATTTGATTGAGTATTTTTGGATTCAAAATCATATTTGTATGTGATTTTTTATGTCCAAAGAAATCCTTCTTTTCTTGTGAAAGTAAGGTCGCTCTTGTTGTTCTTTCGGGAATGACATTTTATGGGGGAGAGTTCTTAATTGAACTTTTGCTTAATTGCCAAATCTTTGTGGGGAGTGCGGCTGTGGAATATTATAAGAGTTATCTTGTATATTTATAAACTCCTTGATGAAAGCATTTAGCTTCGGCTATATTTGCATCTAAAAAGTTGATATATGCTTGCTTTTGGTCATGAAATGTCTCAATGGAAATTTCATTAGGATCCCACTAGTTTTCGTACCTTTGCCAATTTTATTGACAAAAAGGGGGAGAATTAATGTGTAGTTCACACTACAAATACATATGGTTTTCGGATCATTATGTAAGGGGGAGTGGTTTCCATGTGAGATGGAGTATTGACTAAGGGGGAGTGATATATATCACCATAGTATTGTTGTCGAAGTTGTGATACAATTGAACTTTGATGTTGTGTAATAATACTATGACACTATGTAACAATGATTGAGAATTCTTGTTTTCTCATTGTTATAGCTCCGCATTTTCAACAACGATGATACTAAACTTACAACCTTTGGAATCATTGGAGTACTTGGAAGTGACGAAGATTTCGAGTAATGTTGATGTAGTTGCAGGAAATCCCACAATACACCCCTCACAAGAATTTACTTTACTAATCCATTTGAAGATGAATAACTATCTATTTTTATTGATTATCTTCTTGAAATCTTTACAAGGATAGATAGAACAGAGCTAAAGAAATTACAATTACTCTAGATTTTCTCTCTCTCCTGATGACTTGCTTCACAATTCAAAGGAACTCTCCCTCAACAGACTAACTCAACCCTTTATATAGGGTAATACACGGTGGATGTGCTAAGCTGTCCTTTATTTTCAGGGGATGACTCGCGAAGTGTCGCGAGTGTTATAAACACTCTTCTTTGCGACACTCTAAATTTCGCCAAGTCTTCACACTTTTCTCATGTTTTGACTGTCGTCATCCATTGCGTCATTTATATTACTTCCCTACTGACGCCTTCGCAATGTAGTCGTTTATTACTCTCACGAAGTATTGATGTCGCGATATTCTGCTCCTACATCTTGCCTCTTCTCATGTCTTCTCTGCGAAGAAGAGAATGTCATGAGAACCAATATTTTAAAATGCCGCAACTACTCATCTTTATCTCGCGATTGTTCATTTTTACTCGTTTTATTCATGTACGGAATTTATTACAGGTGTTTCTTCTTCCACTCTTTTCTTGACACGTCTCTTTCAACCGCTTATTCTTGACCATTCACGTCCCATCTCGCATTAAATGCATTTGTTTTCTCGAGGATTCTCTTCTCTATATATAGTTTTCTCACCCTTCTCTTTTTCTCTTTTATTTTCTTTCGCAACTTTCCTTGACTTCCTTCCTCGTAATTTGCGTTTCACTCTTTGTAAATCCTTTTTCCCTTCTCTTGATTTTCGCTTCTCCCTTCATTCCCATACTCTAATAATGGCTTCACTTGGTCGTACATACGCACCCCTTTTCAATGATGTTCAAAAGAAGTTACAAGAAAAGGGTTTCACCTTATCAACTATTCCTGATCAAGAATCTTCATCTATACTTTCTGCAAAATTGTTTTTACGATCATCAATGTGATGATCATAAAATCATAGTCTCGCTAGGTCAACTCCTCGCCGGACTCCCCATTCCTCTATACAATCCCGAGATACTATTATTCTATGAAATCCTTGCTCATGAAAAATTCTTGAGCTGTTTATCGGTTGAGTGGCGATCGCATCCGTTTAATGCTTGAATTCGCAAAGCCGTGAGCATTGGTAAAGGATCTTTATATCCTGATAATGTCAAAGATCCTAGATTTGTAAATTTAGAGATAGCCGCTGAGAAGTATCTGTAGAGAACTTCTTTGCGAATTATGCGAGTTATAAATATGAGAAATGATAAATCTCATTTGGGGTGCTCATTGAAGAAAAAAGATAATGTTGATCTTGATAAATTGCTCATGCAAGATATTGGAGGCGGCATTCGGGCAACAATAGCACTCTCGTCATTCCAAAGATGAGAAATGGTGGGTTGTTCCTTTATTTTTGAACAGGTTCACATGTTCTCCCTGCAAGCCTTGCGAATTATCATCCTTGGGAGTTTAAGTGGCACGAGAAGGCAAAAGAGGTATATTTCCTTTTTCAATTTTACTTTGCGACATTTTCTTCCTCCTTTGCTTATTAATCTTTCAAAAAATTTAGATTGCCGAATGAGAAAGAAGTATAAAGAAGATCCAAAGGCAAGTACCACAGCGATACTCAGATCGCTCACGGATGAAGTAAGAAACATTTTCTTTTGTTATTTTAAACAATATTGTTGCCTCTGTTTCTTATCTTCATGCGTATGCGAAGGTTGATGTTGAAGAAACTGAAGGCTGCAAGGTTAAAGGCAAAGATAAAATCACTTTTCGCAAGGACAAGTCTTACGCTCTCCGCTTCAAAAACGGAAAACCCATCCCTCTTCTCATCGTAGCTCTCAAACCGGTGAGAGTTCTGATGAAGATGAAAATGAAGTTGGTACTTCCTCCACGAAAGAGAATCACTCTACTACTTCCGCTATGGCGCAACTGTCTAGTATTTTCTCCGATTCCATGCAAGGAATGGGAGATGATCACTTATCAGAGAATCTTGCGTAGCTCGAAAATCTGCGATGCCCCCGCTATTAGAGGATAATGAATCTTTTCGCGGAGTTTCCCGAACATTGAATTCCAGCCACTTGAATGCTCTCAATGCTTTGGTATGTTCATATTCCTTTGCTTCTATGTAATTTCGATTTTAAGCTTTATCTTAACAATTTCTTTATTTTCCTTTACAGTCTGGGAGAGCTTCCTTTGTTGTTGCCTCAGATCTCGAGAAAAGACGCGACAACCTTGAAAAGAAAAATCTCCAACTTAAAGAGAAGATCCGAGAACTAGAAACTGAGGTTGCGATGTCTCGCAAGAAAGATGAAAGAATTCAACAATTGGAAACTAAATTCACTTCTCAGGAGACTAAAATATCTACTCTTCAAAGCGCAAATCAACAACTTTATGGTACAAAAATTTTTTGCTCTTCAAATCGTCTTTACTTTGTCATCTACTATTCTTTGCCTGATTTACTATTTTCGCAGACATATATAATCTCTCTGAAGAAGCCATTCTTCTCCATTCATTTTCCGAGCCTATGGATAATGATGTTCTTCTCACCCATCTCAACGAATCTTTAAGTAATTCGTCAAACAAAGTTGATTCCCTTTCATTAAATGAACTTCAAACCAAATATCGTCTCTTAGAGATTGAGCATAGATCTAGTTTAGGTTTAGCCAACCGATTTAAACAAATGTATCTTGATTCCCATAGAAAAAACCGAACTTTTAAGGAAGAAAATTAGTGACCTTATAGATGACAAAGATCGCATTGCTAATAAAGGTGCACAGGCATTAGCAACATTTCAAAAATCTCTTCTCGAAGTACAAATTGAACGAGATGAATCTCTTCGTCAGAATGCTATACTTAATGAGCGAGAAGATCAAATTCGTTCGCTTCTTGTTATAAATAATGATGATGAATTCGCTTGGCTGCGAAGGTTCTAGATAATGCCGGGAATAATTTAGGTGTTGATGTTAGTCTTCATGCCGAGCATACTTGCCTTGGTTAAAGACATGATATCCGATGAGAGAAGGTTGTTTATTATACTTTCTGCTCTTTATCTCTCGTAGTCTTTGTTATTGTGTTGTTAATTCATTATCGTATGTTTTGCGAGAATCCGAGAAGATATTTCAAACAAGGATTGAAGAACTTGAGTCCGAAAAAGGGAACTCGCAAAGACCTTTCTCTTCGCAATAATAAGTATTCTAAGTTGAAGAAACAAGCGCAAGCTACGGTGGCGAATTTCAACAATCTCTTTGTTCGTTTTATGCAATCAAACTATTGAAATGGTTTGCAATGATCACCGCATTCCTCTTAGTTCATATCCTTGTCTTCGCGATGTTATTCTGAAGATACGCCTTTCTCGGATGTCTCGATAGTGAAGCTAGCGAAGAAGAAGATTCAGCGAAAAGAATGATGGGCTGAAGAATCGACCAAGAAGAAGAATCCTCAAAGAAATAACTTCTTTTTCTTCTTTCTCTTCTTGTAATACATATACTCTTTCAACCTTCTTGGATTGTCAAATATGAATTCAATCTTCGTTTTCTTTACTTGCGCGTATTTGTCAAGCAATTCTTTTTTATAATTCAACTGATCATCATTATGAATATATAAATCCATCATGTGGAAATGAATAACAAGTATTCTATCCTATTCATTCCCATACTTGCCTCTGTTATTCATTTTCAAATGAGAAATTTGACCAATTATATCTGAGTAGTGAAATCTCTGACTTCATACTTTATTATTTGTAACTCTATGGTGGAACATAATCGTTTTCGCAAGCTTACTCGCTTCCTCAATTGTGTATATGTCTGTATTTGTAGTTATGTTGAAGTTCATTATTGCGACAAGATCGCAGGATGTCTTTACGAATGAAGAAATCCATTGATCTTGTCTTATCATTCTTGTGTGGTCTTATTTTGCCTTCTTAATTAAAGGTCTTATTTCGCGACCCCTCGTTGCGAAAAAATCGCAGGACGTCATTACATTTTCATGTAATGACCCATTAACCTTGTCTTATCATTTGTTAAGAATTTTTGCCTCTGCAGGATATTTTATCTGCGACAATATGACAGGCTTAAATACTCTTGCGAGTGTAAAATCCCATGACATTGTCGTCTTTGCGACGAAATCGCAGGATGTCTTTGTATTTTCATGCAAAAACCCATTGATCTCACCTTACCCTTGCGTCAGTATTATTGCCTCTACAGGATCATCGCACAAATATGACAAGCCTAAATTTCCTTGCGAAAATAAAGCCTCATGACATTTGCGTCTTTTGACACTTATCAGCTCCCTAATGGAGGGTGCCGCCCTTATCTTCTCCTGGTTGCCCCTTCAAGGAGGCGTACATCGGCCATACAAGACTAGCTCCTCCCATCCGGTCTTAACAACAACCAGTTGTTTTCGTGACCTCTTATCCCTTATACCTATATGGTTTATGGTTACGGTTGCACCCTAAGTGGAGTTTTCTTACGGCGAGTGCGGCATACACTAAGACTTGCCAAGAATAGCCGAGACACTTCAAATGCCCGGGCACTCTTGGCTCAACCGTGTACCCCGACGCCTTGAGCATACAGCGACTCCTAGGAAGAGATCCTCGGGCGTCCAACCAGGGTATAACCTTATATATATAGTTGGAAATCCAAGGTATCTCTCAGGATAGGCTTTCATGGGCCCCAAATCTTCATGACTCGGTTCGGGGAGGCGGTGTAACCTTTTCACCGAGCCATGTCAAGAGATACCCCTTATATGACGCACTTTAGGTCTTACATTTGCCTCTTGCGAAATGTCATTCGCGAACTAGGTGTACGCCATAAAGGTTAGTCCCATTCACTCGGCTCTTTCATTTTTGTTAATTCATTCAATCATTCATTTTGTTTGCGAAACTATCGCACAATCTTACATTGTTTAATCATTTTTGTTTTTCAATTCTTCAATCAAATTGTCATACATTCTTGATGGCGATATCCTCGCATATTTCTTCTTCAATTATTGTTTCTTCCTCTTACTACGAACAAGCTTTTGTTGCTGCTTTTTGATGATTATTCACTTCTTACACTTTTTGCTCTTGCTATTCTCTGCCTCTACACCATTCAAATCTCTTAATGATTCCTTTCCATCATAATTTCCAACTGTTTTCATGCACTTGTTTCGCAATGTATCTTCTCCTCTTACATCAATGACATCCACCATTAATCTTTCTCTTCGTTTCTCATCTTTTGCATGTTGCTTCCAACCCTTTCTTTTCTCAGCTCTCTCTTCGCAGCTCTCCACATCGATCTCATAGCATTTTTGTCCTTCCGTCCAATCTCCTTTTATAATTCCAACACCACTAGGATGAGGAAATTTTATACACACGATGATATGTTGGCCTACACCCGAGAATTTCATGCAACCATGGTCTTCCGATCAATGCATTATAACGGGATTCCACATCGACCACCACGACAAAATATCGGTAGATAACCCTTGCAAAGGTATTCTCATATGAACTTCCCCTTTAGGCTTGTTTGCTGTGCCATTGAAACCATATATTTTGTATGTTGAAGGTATCAATTTTGCATCCTTTCCCCCCATAGTCTTGTAAGTATGGTAAAAGAGGATGTTTACTGAGCTTCCAGTATCAATTAATATTCTATTGATTGCCCAGCAATTTTCTGCTTCATCATCTTCGCCATCAACAGGTTTTGGATTAATTTCCAATTTTACGACCAATGGGCTATCATGCGTCTCTCTGCCTTCGGGAATCTCTTCTGCGGTGAAAGAAATAATTTGCATTTGCCATTCTTTTAATTGCGATATCCTTGCAATGTTCAACACTTCTTTATCATCAATATCCCTCGCAAAAACTCTACTGAGTATGTTATCATGAAAATATTCAATTGTACGATATGAGTGAACAATGGAGTTGCAAAATAAATTTTTAGCCTTTGCTCCAACTTCTATTACGAACGTTTCTTTCCCTTTTGATGGTGGTGGCGGCAATGGTTGAATTTTCTCTTCACTTTTTAGAAAGTGATTCAGCTTTCCTTGATCAATCATTCTAAGGATGATTCTTTTTATGTTTCTACAGTCATTTGTCAGATGTCCATGAAAACGGTGGTAAGAGCAGAATTCGTGACTTCTATCCTTGGTGGTGGCTCACTCCCCATGTTCCATGGGCATGGTATATTTTCCATCATGAGTATAGCTTCCCATATCTTTTCCACACTAGCATTTAATGGTGGCATTTTGATTTCTTCCCATACTACTCGTGAGCGTCATTTGTCCTCCATGATAATTCTGCCTTTGACTTCCATAAGTTTCTTGCGGATGATCAAGTCTCTGAATTTTGTTATTGCCGCCACGGTTATAGTAGTTTCTTTCTCTTTCAAACTCTTCTTGATCTCGGCTTCCCATGGCTACTAACTTTGGTTGTTCATCATTTATCACTCTTTCTTGCTGCCCTTGCGAGGTACTACTTCACTGTGTGTATTAATTTGGGTAACAAACTTGCATTCGCAGCATTTGAACTTGTATTCGCAACCGGTACGACTCCACCTCATTTTGCCTTTCTTCCAAAGAAATATATTCCTCTTACAGTTCTCGCAACTCCGTCATCGTGATCGTATTCTTGACTCTAAAAATTTGAATATATAACAAATTGGTTGCGAACATAGCGTTTATAAATGATAAAATGAGATATCTTTCATCCACTCTTCCAGCCATCTCGCTACACATCGTCTTCCATCTCACAGTTAGGTGTCTTAAACTTTCGCCAACTCTTTGTTTCAGCCCAAATACATCTTCAATTCCTGGTCGCGAGGAGTTGTTACTTATGTATGCCCCTAAAAATATAGCTTGTAGATGGTTGAATGGCGTGATGGTGTTTCTTGGTAAACCTTCAAACCACTTCAGTGCTTCCCCTGTTAAACTTGATGCGAAATATTTGCACAATATAGCGTCATGATTTTCCCACTGTAACATACATCTTACATACGCTTTGATATGTTGTATTGCGCAAGTTGTTCCATCAAAAATGCTGGTTAATGCAGGTAAATTGCACTTTGGGGGTATTCCTCCTAACTGCACCTCTAATGTAAAGGGATTCTTCGTGACTTCTTCGATTGCCTCATCCAATTGTCTTCTTCCTCCTCCTCTTCTATTGTTCAACATTCCTCTCATTTCTGCCAACTCTTTTAAGATTTGTTCGTTTACATCAGGGTTCGAATTTATTGGTCTTTTTAGTTCCGTTTCTCTCCTTCTTCGTTCATGTCTATCTTGATTTTCTTGTTCAGCATTTTCTTCTCTTCTTTCTCTGCGACTTTCTTCTCCATCTCGTTCTCGGATTTGCACACCATTATATCCATCATTTTCTCTTCTTGGTTGTCTATTAACTCTCCTTTGTATTCTTTCATACTCTTCATTAATATTCCCATTGTTGCGATTTTGCTCGCGCCTTCTTTCTCGATTGTCATGATTATTCTGCCGGATTGCTTCCTCCAATTCTCGTTCTTCCATTTCTGCTCTTAATCTTTCCCTTTCGCGAGCTAGACGCGCTTGTTCAATATAATGCCTTTCGATGTCATCTTCAATCTCCTTTTGTTTTCTCTGTGCTTCTCTTCCACGCAGTATTCTTCTTCCTTCCTCCGGATTTTCTTCATCAATTGGATTATTCTGCTGCCTATTTCCTTGATTTCCATTATTTTGATCACCCTGTAAAAACTCTGGACGCGAAACACACACCATTTCCCTTCTTTCGCAATATCCCTCACCGAGATTTAGCTCTCTTTCTAAATTTTCTTCATTAGCATTTTCCACAGGCAACATTCTCCTTCTATCATCTCTAACCGATCCTGGTCTTATCCCGTTATTACTTCTCGACCTCCTATTCTGCAACCTCACATTTTCCATTCTTAACTCATGGTTTTGCCTTGTTAAATTTGCGCGTTCTTCCGCTTCTAATCGTCTTTCTTCATGTATCGTTTGTCTCAACGTTTCTAATGCTACGATTTCTTCATTTCTATGAGCTGTTTCTCCCATTTCTTCTCGATTTCTCTCCTCTTGTTCATTATTTATCAATTGTTGCACTTCTTCTCTTTCTTCCACAGAATCTGATCTCCATGTATGCATGCTCACCCTATCATAATCTACCACTCTATTCGGTACTGGTTGAATTGGTGGTTGAATTGGTGGCTGAATTTGACCTTCTTCTCTATCTCTTGCGTTTATTCTTGATAGTTCACCTACTTCATTCCTCCTTTCTCCAGCTAATCTCCCACTTCTCCTCACAATTGTTGGTTGTTCTGATGCATTCCTTCTTCTATACATTTCTCAATTTTAGTAAATTGTTGAGAATTATCCGAAATTTCTTTCTTGTTACTCCTGATTCTTTCAATTCACAAGGTTGATCTTCTAATCACCCCTCCTTCTAGCGCATATGTAGTTGCAGGAAATCCCACAATACACCCCTCACAAGAATTTACTTTACTAATCCATTTGAAGATGAATAACTATCTATTTTTATTGATTATCTTCTTGAAATCTTTACAAGGATAGATAGAAACGAGCTAAAGAAAGTACAATTACTCTAGATTTTCTCTCTCCTAATGACTTGCTTCACAATTCAAAAGGAACTCTCCCTCAACAGACTAACTCAACCCTTTATATAGGGTAATACGATGGATAGATGACTAAAACATCCTTTATTTCGGGGATGACTCGCGAAGTGTCGCAAAGTGTTATAAACACTCTTCTTTGCGACACTCCTAAATTTCGCCAAGTCTTCACACTTTTCTCATGTTTTGACTGTCGTCATCCATTGCGTCATTTATATTACTTCCTACGACGCCTTCGCAATGTAGTCGTTTATTACTCTCGCGAAGTATTGATGTCGTGATATTCTGCTCCTACAGTTGAAGAACCAAGGAGATGAGGCATGTGGAAGAGAAGCTACAAAAGTTTATTTATTTATTTTTGTATTCCATATGTATTGATAATTTTGTCACTAAAATTGACAAAGGGGGAGATTGCTAGAGCACTGCTCGGTCGAACTCGAATGCGTTTCTATCTCAAGCATGTTTGTCAATGTTAGTGATCAAAACTATAAGTCTTGATTTCTAGTCTACTTATAGCTAAGTCTCGGACTAGGATAGAAAGTGTAGTTGAGATCTAGATTTCATGGCGATCATCATACAAAGACGAAGAACTAATCAAGGAACTGGTGGAACTTCATCGACTAAAAGGTATGTGGAGACTTGAACTTATCTACCACTCAAAAGTCTATCTACTCTATCTCCTATCTTGAGACAAAATTCGTATTGATGTATAGAATTTGATTATACACATTTGCTATTTCGAGCCGAGTTTATCTCGCTTATCTATTTCTCGAAATATGTGTTGGTAAGCTTTCGCTTTGGCCAAGTTCATCTTTACTAGTGACGAAAGTCATATTAAGTTTCAATTACTTGAAAATTGCTTTAACGAAAAATGGTTTGTGAACAACAACTATATAACGTCCTCTAAGAATGTTTCAATGATTGAAATGAGAGTTTAGAATATATAACCATGGTTGGATATAAACATTGTGTGATAACTCATACGTGTGTAAGTCCTTATTCCTTGAACCAAAGTATGCGTACTTTGCTGCTCAGGAAAACCGGAACTAAAGTCCGCGTACCTGTACGCGCACTATCGGAAGTTCACGTCTCGTGATATTCTGCTGGAGTTTGTGAACTAAAAACAAACTTATTCCGGGTACTTAAGTCCGCCTACCAGTATGCATACTTAAGTTGGTTATTTTCTAAAAATGATTATTCGTGAACTTAAACTTATATAAACTAAGGAATGCATATTTGCAAACCGTGGCTATAAAGTTCATGAATCGATTCGAGTGAATCAAATTGTTTTTGCTTCAATTGTGACTTTTATACTTCTATAAGATCTAAGCAATTGAACAACTCGCTAACTAGTTCATTTGAGTCATTTGAACTAGTTATGGTAAAGAAGAATATGGTTGATATGAAAGTGCTCATATGGCTAACCATTTGGTTAACTACTGTTGAACCAACTAAGTGTACATTTTTGGTTACGGTTACACAAACCTAAATAAACGTGCATTTCATTTGTGTGTTACAAGCTAAGTTTCGATCTAACGGTTGAAAGATATTAGCTTGAATCTAATCAGGTTTTTATTTAACGGTGAATATTGAATGCTTGGTTACCAAGGTAACTTAGATTGCAAACCCTGATTTGAAAGACTATATAAAGGAGAACTCTAGAAAGGGAAACCTAATCCCCACACCTCATGTGTGATACTAGTTGTATAAGCTAGAGTCGATTCTCCTTTAACCTTAGGTTTCTACCGAGAACCTGTAGGTGAACGACTTGAAGACTTCATTGGGATTGTGAAGCCAGACCCAACTATTTTTTTTGTAGTTGTGTGATCTGATCTTGCCATTTCTATCATACTAAGTACAATCGTAAGATTGGCTTGAGATTGATTCTCCGATAGGCAAGATGAAAAGAAGTCACAAACATCTTCGTCTCATTTTAAGATTATTGTGAGGTGATTGATAATTCTAGGCTGTTCTTCGGGAATATAAGTCCGGGTTATCAATTGGTTCCTGTTCACCTTGATTTATCAAAAGACGGAACAAAAACTCATAGGTATTTATGTAGGAGACAGATTTATCTATTACCGTAGACTTTTCTGTGTGATACATATTTGTATATTAAAGTCTTCGACTTTGGGTCGTAGCAACTCTTAGTTGTGTGTGAGATCAGCTAAGGGAATCAAGTGCGTAGTATCCTGCTGGGATCAGAGACGTAAGGAGCGCAAATGTACCTTGGATCAGTGTGAGATTGTTTTGGGTTCAACTACGGTCGGGCAAAGTTAGTTTGTAGTAGGCTGAGTATACGTAGCGGCTTAATACTGTGTGTGTTTAATCTGGACTAGGTCCCTGGGTTTTCTGCATTTACGGTTTCCTCGTTAACAAAACTTAAGTGTACTGTGTTATTTCTTTTCGCATGATATTTTGTTATATAATTGAAATATCACAGGTTGTGCGTTGAATCGATCAATTGGGAAATCCAACCTTTGGTTGTTGATTGAAATTGATTGATCCCTGAACATTGGTCTTTGGTACTGTTCAAGTAATTTCTCTTGTATTCAATTAGACTCGCAGATTTCTATTTGCTCGAGTAAGTATTGAATCAAGAAAGTAAGATATAACTCTTTGATACTTTTATTAAGATTGAGTCTGACTGACTAGTTGATTCTCTTAAAAGTATATTGGAGTTTGTCCATACAAATTTCTAAGCGAAATATTGGGTTTGTTGTTATACCCCCGCTTTTTCACGTGGAATAACAGCTAGATCAGTGTTATCCCCTAAATTCCTTATATCACTGGATACAAAAGTTCCCGCCTACCAGATTCTATTCACCTAAACCGCCTAGTAGTAGATCACTCAAGGTGTAATTTAGTCGAATGCCTTATCTTTTGTGAATTTATAGGTTTATCCTACTAGTTAGACTCTTAAATTAAGGTCCACTTTTTACTGTTGTCTATACACACAATCGCTCCACAGAATCCCTCGGCAAGGTTTTGTGTTCTCTACTTGTATACAATTTATTCGACGATTACTTATCTCCTAACTCAATACTAGCAATAGATTGAATCAACAAATCAATTTAGTTGGCCACCTAAACAATCTATCAATCAATCAATCATAAATATTCATTATAGTATAAACATACGATAATCATATGAAGAACTTCAAAGTATATTAATTTAATAACTCAAATCTTGTTTACAACTTAGAATTCATCCTCAATCAATAGGTGTTTAGCTACTCATGGATGTAGAAACATCCATGTTATACATATAAGAAAAGTTTAGAGATATCATTACGATTGATGAATCGCTCCGAAACCCTAGCTTTCACTATGTGTGATGTTTCTTCTCTCCAAGACTTACAATTTCGTGACCTCTTGATGATATTTCATTCATGACCTAATACATCTTTTATAGGATTACATTGCTTGGCCTTCAAGTATTTAGTTCAGTTCAAGAACCAAATCCGAAAATACGAAATAATGACCCCAAACGTGACCTTAGGCCTTCCAAGGTATGCATACCCGTACGCATAATTAAAATTCAGTTAAAATCCAGGTAAAATAGTATGCATACCCGTATACATATTGAAAATTCGTTCCCAAGGTATGCATACCCGTATGCATACTTGCTTGTCTTCGATATTGGATAAAAAGCTTGTTTTGGCCACTACTTCTTCGTCTGAACTCGGAATAACCTCATTCTTTTTGAATTCTTTTCCTATTTCAATTATATTCAAGATGGTGATGATAAATCCTTAATTTGAATGAGTTAAGATCAGTCTTTGGCCCGTCTCTTGATTTTGAGCGTTTTGCTCCTTTTCGTCGCACTTCTTCCACTTCTCTTGGACTTGGGCACTTGGATACTTGTAATACTTCTCTTCCTAGATATTTTCAGCAATTTGTATCTCCATTTTGGATGATTCACCTAATAAAGGCAAATAAGAGAAAACAAGAGTAATAATACGAAAATATGCAAGAATAATAGCTAAAACAAGTATGGAATGGACACTAAAATCATATGAATTATGCACTTATCAATATACCAACCCAAAAGATGTATTTTCTATCTTTAGGTTCAAGGGTTTCTCCCCACCAAAACTTTCAGAGATGAGAATCCATTTGTTTACAAAGGTATTTAG
Organism: Papaver armeniacum; assembly: GCA_023531295.1. NCBI lineage: Eukaryota > Viridiplantae > Streptophyta > Magnoliopsida > Ranunculales > Papaveraceae > Papaver > Papaver armeniacum. Next base: position 45,915 of record JAJJWW010012101.1, read on the forward strand.
GAATAAGGAAAGCTCCCATTTGGAAAAGGGGAATAGCTTGACCAATATGTTTAATTAGAGTAGTTCTAGTAGCTTGAGACAGGAGCTTATGAACCAGATAGTAATTATGCCATAAATGGCTTGAAGGATACACATATGGGCTTGACTTTTAGAAGCTTGAAACACTGTAGGTGTGCCAAGATACTTTTCTCTTAAATCCCTGTTTTGAATATCCAGAATTGGATAGTTGAGCCTTCCTATGTTCAGGAATTTTCCTACTAAAGAGGATTCCATATTTATCAAAGTTTATTTCTTGACCAGAGGCCAAACAATATTTTTGGAGATATTCTTTGATAGTTTGAAAATCCTTAATAGTGGCTTTAGAAAAAAAGGAGGGAATCATCAGCAAATAGAAGGTGTGTCATACATGGAGCATCTTTACACACTTTTGCCTTCAACCAGTCCATTTTTAGAGAGGGTATCAATGTAAGATGATAGAGCCTCAGAGAAAATAATATAAAGGTATGGGGATAAGGGGTCTCCTTACCTCAGACCTCATTCTGGTTTGAAAAAACCAGTAGGCTACCATTGAGGAGGATAGAGTAAGAAATAGAAGAAACACATTGGTTAATGAGTTTTATCCAATGATCATACATCCCCGTATTTTTTTTTAAACATTTTCAAGAAAAGGCCACTCCATCTTATCATAAGCTTTGGACATATCAAACTTAATGGTAGCAATGCCTTCAGTTTTGTCATTGTGATTGACAGCATATATAGCCTCATTAGCTAGAAGGATATTATTAGAAATACTCCTCTTAGGTATAAAGGCACTTTGATTTTGGGAAATTATGTTATTCATAAAAGTCTTTAATCTATTGGCTAAGGTTTTGGAAATGATTTTATAAATGAAATTACACAGACCTATAGGTCTATACTGAGAAACCAATTCAATAAGAGGAACTTTGGGGATAAGGCCAATATCAATATGGTTAAAAACTTTTGTTATATTCCTAGTTCTAAAACAAGTTTGTGTCATATCAATGACAACCTCCCCAACAATATCCCAATGCTTTTGATAAAAAAAGCCTAGTGAAACCATCAGGTCTTGGAGCCTTTTCCCTCCCATTTGGAAAACAACATTTTTGATCTCCTCTGGGGAGAGGGGAGAGTTTAGATAAGCATTATCAGTTTCAGTAAACTTGACAGGAAGATCTTGAAGGATTTCATCCTGAAATTGTTGGGGATGGGAAAATAAAGAGTTTTGAAGTAATTTATAAAGGAAGTGCCAATACTATTTTTATCAGTTAAAATAGTATCAGAAGAGTCCTTAATCCAGCTAATATCATTTCTTTTTCTTCTAAAGAGACTAACTCTATGGAAATAGGGTGAGTTTCTGTCACATTCCATAAGCCAGACCTCTCTAGACTTGTCCTTATAATAGAGTTCCTCTAAATTTTATAGATACTCTAATCTAGATCTAAGTCTAGCTATGGAGCTAGAATTAGTAGGGTTGGAAGTTTGGATTTCAACTAACTCCTCCCTGGTAGTAGATATATTGGTTTGAAGATTACCAAAGGAGGATTTATTCCAATCTCTAAGACCTTTCTTGGTATTAAGAAGTTTATCTTAAAGCTTATAGGCAGGGGAACCAATCACATTGACAGACCAAGAATTAGCTATAATATCTTTACAAGTGGGATCTTCAATCCACATATCCATGAAATTGAATGGTCTAGGCATGCAAATGTCTTCAAAGTTAAAACCTATATGCATGGGGAAGTGATCAGAAGAGTCTCTAGGAATATTATTGACACAGAGTTTAGGAAATAAAACCTCAGCAGATTGATTAATAAGACATATATATAATCTTTCAAGAATAATATCAGGACCCCGTTGCATATTGTACCAAGTAAACCTAGGACCAGAAATACCAGGATCATGCAAATTAAACACAGAACAAAAATTTCTAAGTATTCAAAATCAGAGTCATCAACTTATAGGCCACCATTCTTATCCCAGTACCCAAGAGAGCATTAAAATCTCCTACAAAGAAAAATGGGTCATCTAATGGTGTTGGAGATAATTGGCATTGATTTTCCCAAAATGCTTGTCTTATATTACAATTAGGTTCACCATATATGAACTGTATGTGACAAAGTTTGGAGTGTATGATGTCTGTGGATGTGACATAGATACCCCTCAAGCTGGATGAAATAATATTCAGATGGATTTCTTTTTTTCAGGCAAGGGCAAGACCACCACTCCTCCCAATATTTGGGACATTAAAAGTGCAGGGAAAACCCATATTCCTTAATCTTCTAGCAGCCAAATATTTATTCATTTTTGTCTCCGATAGAAAAATGACATCAGGGTTTATGTTTCTACATAGCAGGCTAAGTTCTTTATTAGCAGTTTTCTTTCCAAATCCTCTAATATTTTAGCAAACCATGTTAACATTATTGACAAGAAAATGATTGATAGGACTAGAAGTATTAAACGGGTCAATAATAGGAGGAGAAGGATTTGAGTTTACTTGAGTAGTGGAAGAAGAACCACCATCAAGAGTTGAGCCACTAGAACCACCAATTTGAGTAGTCTCCTGGGTATGAAGAGAATTATTGCGGACATAATCATTGCTTGGAATATCATCAGTAGGTATATTATAGCTACCATAAGGTTCAACCAGAGAATGGGTATTGAGAGTACAGTTGGAGAAGTTAATGGAAGGGAGATCTCCTAATTTGGTGATAGGGGGACAAAGTTTTGAGTAATCAAGTTCAGAGTTATCATATTGATTTGGTATAACCACAATGCTATTTACTTGCTCTAGTACGTTTTCTCAAGTCAGCTCTGGAATTGATCTTCTCTAGTAATGGTAGATGTTTGGTCGAAACAGCCGCCATTTTGAACCTTCTAGATGAGTTAGTGGTCCAGGACCGGACCCCTATTTGATGATTTAGGGTTAACACTAGAAGTTTCCACTGTAAAATTTTGGGTAGTAACTTGCTTGAAGATAACTGGGAGACCATTATTCAAATGAGTTAAGCTTTGCTGGACCGACCCAACATCAAAGATCTTTAAGGCAGTAGAGCGATTAAATGGACCCATTTGGAGATTATTTTCTAAGCCTTTTTGAGACACATTATCAGTACTGTGAGCTAAGTCTTTAGCTTTTTCTTTGGTGTTAATATGGTTATCGATAGTGTCATCTTGAGTTTTTGGCACTACTTCATTAGTATACATGATAGCATATTTGATCACCATGCTGGTAGTAGGAGAAGATTGTCGAGCCTCTGATTGTTTGGGCATCATTAGCCTCAAAACTGCTGGGAGGACATATTTTGAGATAGAAGCAGACGACTCTTGAAGTAGCTCTTGTTTGGATTTACAGGCTAGACAGTTGATATCTTTATGATCTAAAACACGAAAAGAAGTGCAGAAATGCCTGGGAACTTAATAGTATCTGCACTCAATAAGAAAAGGTTGAGCTCTCCCTGAAGTGAAGAGAGGGATTCCTGTTGGTAGGGCTTTCTGAACAACAACTCTAACATAAACTTTAACATTCTTCTTTAAAGGATGATTCCCATAGGGTGTTTGAGCCTCTACTAATTCCTCAAGCTTGAAGGTGAGTTTTTAGAGATCCTCAAACTCGGTGCACTCCTTTGGGATGTTGCATAAGATGAGCCAAAATAATTCTTCATCAAAAGAGACTTGATGATTTGATGGAAAGCCATTAGGGGGAATAACTTTGAGAACCATTAAATATCCACAAGCATACCAAGGTCTCTGCTCATTAACTCTGTTGAAATCATTTTCAACCAAAAATCTGATAAGGACCTTATTTTTCAATCCATTGAAAGTAGTAACAGAAGGTGTTTGTGATAACGTCCATTAGTTACAGATATAGTAACGAATAGAAGAAGTAGGCTAGGGATGAGACTTTCACAATAAATGTATCCAACCATACATCATTTCCAGTTGTTATCTCTGCTAAGATGACTATTTTGTCGATGAATACTGGCTCAGTTAAAGATGAAGGTAAAGTAAGTTTTTCTGTCATTCGGGTGGTGAGGTTTTGAATTTCAAGGTTTTTAGGTGTGATGGTATCCTCAGGTGAAGATGGTTCCATATAGAGTATAATAATGATGGTGATGATAAAAATTTTATCAGACTAGGATGGTGATATGAGCCTATCATACAGATGTGAAGATACAGCCAAAAGATGTCATCTAAGGTGGACTGATCCTTAAAATGGGAACTCTGAGAGAGTTGAAAGTAGTCTGAAAAGTAAATGGATGGAGAATGATATAGTTTTATGTAAGCTTCCCGGTTTTTGTATTTAAACAAAAAGCCCTTATCAGAGATACTAGATAACTTAGTATCCTTTTTTGGAGCAGCAGAAATAATCGTAGGCTTCAATGTCACGCGAGACTTGTAGCAAGGATCCAGATTAAGGGTATATCCAAACAAATCACTTAGCTTTTTTCTCTTTATGTATTGGCTATACATGAGCATGATGAATAGAAGGGTTGGTGAATATTTAAGAGGTTTGTCTTGGCATAGTTGGTAAACAAGAGTATCATTGCACAACATTCCAAATGTCATAAACACTGTTGAGTGTGGTAAAAAAGAGGAATGGTAAATGTAGGAATTAGGTTCAGTGGGGTGATTATTAGAATTATTGGTGTTGAGAAAAAAGATTTTTTTTTTTATATATAATAAGAAATAATGTTGGTCTGAGCGGTGTGAGGAATAACCCAACTACTGATCGTACTCCAATTAGCAATGGTGTCTCTTAATAGGTGCTGCTTGCACTGAATCTGCATAAAACCAACATTTTTAATTAAAACCCAAATAAACTCTTCAAATTAGGTGTCCTAAAGTTACATCTCTTTATGGCAGTCCCAACTGGATTTAAGGCAAATGAAGCGTCTAAAATTAGACTTTGAAAATAGGGTTTAGAGTAATGATGGTATATAAAGAGTTGCGCATGGCATTGAAGTGGCGTGAATAGCCAAGCGACAAGACGCTTGACCAAATGCCATAAACGGCCATTTATGGCTAATCTACCACCATTATTTAAAGGGGACAGGGTGATAAACAGATTATTAAACCAAATTAAAACAAAAATAAAGATCAGAGAAAGAGAGGTTAAGGAATAGAGAGATGACAGGTATTGCAAGCAGTTCTGCCGGTGGAAATATCCGAGAATCATCACCCGATTCCGCTGCAATGCGACATGCAAAGAGTGTAATTGAGGCTTTAACAAGTTTAGAGATGGAGAGTTTGATCGCTTTTCTGAATCTTGAGAAGACCAAGAAGAAAGAACAAGAAGAGAGAGAAGAATTTCAAAGATTAAGGATTAAAAATGATGAGGAGTTTTAGTTGTGGATGAGAAAGTTAGATGTTGTTGATGCACGTTGACACAGGGAGAGACTTCAGCGACAAGGTGAATGGAAGTGTTCATGGAATAAAACTCGCAGTGCGACTGAAAGTGATAGTGAAGAAGAAGAAGAAGAAGAAGAAGAAGAAGAAGATGAGGAGAACAATGATGATTCGATGAAGAAAGATGAGAGAGCAAGAGAAGCAGAGAGGAAGATGAATAAGAAAAGGCAATAGTTTGAGGTGTGATGTACAAGTGTTATCTCGCCGAAAAGAAGAACAACCCTCACAAGTTTCCTCTAACCATGTAAGAACCCTTGAATGTAGATTCTGACAGAGAGGAGATTCCTGGGTTAGACATCGATGGAGATCCAGTGTTTGCCGGTGAGATGGAGGCATGCGGTGAGGAGGAATAAGAGGAAGAGGAGACCGAAGATGAGGATCTCCAGGGTCCCTATACATCTTCAGACAATGATGATGGTACAAGTGCATACTATGAAGAGGATGAGTTAGACTACAATAGTAACAATGATGGCGATTCTTGGTGATTGCCTTGTAAGTACTGTCAAATCCCTTAGAACTAGAGTAATGTAATGTTTTAATTACTATTTATCTTGTGCATCTTCGTGAAAACTTGTGGGGATATTGATGGTGTTAGAGCACTGCTCGGTCGAACTCGCAATCATTGCTATCTCAAGCTTGTTTGTCATTGTTAGTGATCAAAACTATAAGTCTTGATTTCTAGTCTACTTATAGTAATGTCTCAGACTAGGATAGATTATGTAGTTGAGCATTAGACTTCACGGTGTTCATCAATTGAAGACGAAGAGCTACTTAGGGGAGCTTGTGGAACTTCATCAACAAAAGGTATGTGGAGACTAAAACTCATATATCACTTGAAAAGTCTATTTCTACTCTATCTTCTATATTGAGAGAAAAGTCATATTACTTTATAGTATTCGGTTATGCACATTTGAGATTTCGAGCTGAGTTTAACTCACTTACATATTTCTCGAAATATTTGTCGGTAAGCTTTCGCTTCAACCTAGTTCATCTTATATTATTGACGAAAGTCAAAAGATGATCATGTGAAAATCGCCGAGTAACAACTTACATGGTTTGTGTGATACAATCATTTTGTGTAGACTTGGAATGTTTCGTTATGATTATTTCAATAACTTGAAAATTGCTTTGATGCTAATAGTGTGTGAAAACAGCTATTGTCATCCTCTAAGAAAGTTTCAATGATTGAAATAGAGTTTAGAACTATTGGATTATGAACATAGTATGCATTCTTGCATGTATATGATCCGTGACCGGAACTATAGTATGCATACCCATATGCGTACTTGTAGTTGTAGAATTCCGGGTACCAAGTACACATACTAGTACGCGTACTTGCGTAAGGTATAGGTCCGGGAATTTCTGCTGGGTTTTGGAAGTGTATTAAGGTATGCGTACCAGTTTGCATACTGGCGAACCCAAACTCAGTCCGGGTACTTAGGTATGTGTACCCGTATGCATACTTAAGTGGTTAAAGTTCTAAAATTGGTTTACTCATGAAATAATACATTTATATATTAAGGAATGCATTCTTTGCAAACCGTGGCTATAATATTCATGAATTGATTCGAGTGAATCAAACCGATTTTGCTTCAATTGTGTTCTTGTATACTTTTATGAGAATATACCAATTGAACAACTCTATAACTAGTTTCATATGAGTCATTTGAACTAGTTGTGGTTAAGATGAATAAGGTTGATATGAGATTGTTCACATCTAACCCCGGTTAACTACTGTTTAGCCAACATGGTGTACACGTTTAGGTACGGTTGCTCAAACCTAAATGAGGGTACATTTCATTTGTGTATATCAAGCTAATTTCGATCTAACAGTTGAAAGATATTAGCTTGAGTCTAATCAGGTTTTCATCTAACGGTGAATATTGAATGCTTTGTTACCAAGGTAACTTAGATTACAAACCCTGATTTGAAAACTATATAAGGGAGAACTCTAGCAACTGGGAAACCTAATCCCCACACCTCCTGTGTGATACTAGTTGCGACTAGAGTCGATTCTCCTTTAACATTAGGTTTTTTCACGAAACCCTGTAGGTTAACGACATAAAGACTTTATTGGGATTGTGAAGCCAGACCCAACTATTTTCTCTGTAATTGCATGTTTTAATCTTACTTCCTTTATCGTTATTGAGTATTATCTCTTTGCTAAGATTTGCTTGAGATTTATCTCCGATAGGTAAGATTAAAAGTAGTCACAAACATCTTCATCTCATCATTTGTGATTCCACAATATCTTGTTTCGTTACCATACGATTAAGATTATTGTGAGGTGATTGATAATACCAGGTTGTTCTTCGGGAGTATAAGTCCGGTTTATCAATTGGTTCCTGTGCACTTTGATTTATCAAAAGACGGAACAAAACTCGTAGGTATTTCCGTGGGAGACAGATTTATCTATTCCAATAAACTTTTCTATGTGAGACAGATTTGTTTATCAAGTCTTCGACTTTGGGTCGTAGAACTCTTGGTTGTGGGTGAGATCAGCTAAGGGAATCAAGTGCGTAGAATCCTGCTGGGGTTCAGAGATGTCAGGAGTGCAATTGTACCTTGATTAGTGTGAGATTGATTAGGGATCAACTACATTCCAGTCCGAAGTTCACTTGTAGTAGGCTAGTGTCTGTAGCCGCTTAATACAGTGTGGTGTTCAAAGCTGGACTAGGTCCCGGGGTTTTTTATGCATTTGCGGTTTTCCTCGTTAACAAAATTTTGGTGTCTGTGTTATTTCTTTTCCACATTCTATTTTTTTATATAATAGAAATATCACAGGTTGTGCGTTAAGATCAATTAATTAGATAATCCAACCTTTGGTTGTTGATATAAATTGATTGCCACTTGAACATTGGTCTTTGGTACTGTTCAAGTTGTTTCACATAATAATTAGGCTCGCGGATTTCTATATGTTTGATTTGTTGATTGCATTGTGAAACAGAGATATAAAACTCTTTGATGTACTTTTCTCTAGATTGAGTCCGACTGTCCAGTTGATTCTCTTGAAAGTATATTGGAGTTTGTCTATTCAGATCGCTGAACGAAATATTGGGTGTGGTTGTTAGACCCCCGCTTTTTCAGTTGGTATCAGAGTAGGAAAACACGTTTAAAGACCTCATAAGTATGTGTTTGTAGCGATCTGAATATGGACAGAAGTGCTATCTCTATAAAGCCTTCGATTGATCAAATTAATTATGGTGGAAAATTTTTATGCGTACATTTCTTCAAGCGCGTGAGTTTCAATCATAGGTTTTTGTTGTTAATAGCTATGATCCTCCAGAAGTTACATAAGGCGATGTAACAGTTCCAAAGGATATTGGTAAATATGATGCCGCCGAGATTCTTACTGCAAAGCAAAATTCTTACGGAGTAAATGCTATCATCCATGCCATTACCCCAGAGCTCCAGCATCATGTGACTACTTGCACAAAGTCTAAAGATACTTGAGATATCTTAGAAACAGTACTTGAAGGGAATACCTGTGAAAAGGAATCTAGGGGTCAAAACCTAAATTCTGATTGGGAAAACCTTCATATGGAAGATGAAGACTCATTTGATGAGTTTAATCACAAAGTTTTTGAAATTGTTAATGCATCTTTTGTATTGGGTAATAAGACTATTCCTGAAAAGGACATTGTGATGAAAATTCTCAGATCGTTTTCATCTAGATACGATTCTAAGAAGCATGCCATCGTTGAGGGAAATAATCTTGCAACTTTTTCCAGAAGTACTCTGGTTGGGAAGTTAAATATCTTTGATCATGAGCATACATCCAAATCTGGAAAGGATGTTGCTTTCAAAGCACAAAAGAACACTAAATTACTTGACAAAAGTAAAAGTGTTTGCATCTCTGAAGATGATCTTTATGAGGCTAATTCATCAAATGAAGATCTTGACAAGTCAGTCTCCTTGATCACAAGACAGTTTAGGGATTTTCTTTTGAAGAGAAGTAAACAGTTCTCCAGAGATAAACCTAGGTCATCAGTTAAATCTCATAATCGTGTTCCTCCTAAAAACAAGGATATTGATGAAATCGATGACGATGATATGCCACAGTGCTGGTTTTGGCCATTTTGCAAATGAGTGTCCAAATCGTAAGAAATACACTAAGAACAAAGGTCTTGCTGCAACTCTTGATGAAATGTCTGGCAACTATGATTCTAATGAAGACGAAAAGTCAAGTGTTGCACTTCTTTGTGAAAATATTGATTTTGATAATTGTAGCAATACATACATAAATCTTGATACTCTTTCAGAACAAATCTCAACCGGTCTAGAAGAAAAAAATGGATTTATCTGTTTATGCTGGAAACTTGTTTTCTGGTTTTTCAGGTTCCACTATATATCTAGCTGCTTACACATCTCGGGCATCTGAATCATCTCCCACGTTGACATACTCTTATTGTTCTCTCAAAGGTCATAAACTTCCAAAGTGTTTCAAGTACAAACACAAAGTAAGATACGTCAACAAACTTTAACGAAGAGCGAATCGATTAGCAAACAAGCTTAAACTTGTTCAAAAATTATCAAAGGTATATAAACTCATCTCTTCTTAAAAGAAGTTAGTTTCCAAAGAAAATACTAGATCACTAGAGAGAAAATTATGTTCTAAACATTCTGTGAAAGGGTTCTATGAATTCCTTTCAAAAGGGTTACGGTGGACAGATTATTGTTCACCCCGGCATAACTTAATTGTGTTGGTTGGTGCATCTTGTCTCATGTGCCTGATCAAAGAGACAAGATTGTGCACACCTCTTGCTTTAGGAAAAATAGAAGTGTTTTATTTTTATTTTCTCTAGTTAGTTTTACTTTGCAAGTCTGGAATTCGTCCTTCTTTTCATATCTAATTGATATTGGAAATGACTTCCATGTTTAATAAATGAAAGAGGGTTATTCTCGACAATTCTATCCTCTTTAGGGTTAAGAGTTGAGCGTGCGTGAACTTGTGTGTTTAAAATTTCCATAACCCTACATTCATGTTTCCTCCTCTTGAAACTCTTTTTATCATAAAACTGCTTGTTGAGATTATCTTGTGATTTACTCTCACAATTCCGTACGTATGGATACTCCAAGCATTATGTCTTCTGATGAAAAAGATATTAATATAATTGTTAATCCATCAATCATGAAGGAAAACGATAAATCTTCGTTCCTCCAACTTTGAAAAGAAAAAGAAGGAATGTGAGGAAGCCAAGAGCTGTTCCTTCAAATTCTCAGAAGTTTTCTGGTGTTCTTGAAGAGTTGAAGGAAACAAGGAAGGAGATTCAGCAAATAAAGGCTAATGTTTTGAGAACTCCTGAAATTCAGAAGGCCCTGGTTCGGCATCAGTTCAAAAGGTTTGTTGGAATTGACTCATTTCTTCATGAACCTTATGTTCCCATGGCTGTTAACGACAAGGAGTTCCGGGACGATAAAGAATTTTTCAGAGGTCTCAATGTCTAGGAAACTTCTTATGAGAATTTATTCTTGTGTTTTTAGGAAGGATAACTAGGGTTTGGAATAGCCATTATTGTGAGTACCCATATCTATTGCCAACGTTTTCATCCTGCAATGTTTTTAGATTTATTTATTTAAATTCTAAGTTATTTGGAGGATGATTTTTTCAGTATTAATCTTTGTGGTTTTATATTGCAAATTGTTATAGGATATATTGTTTGCGTCCGTGAATGATGAGTACCAAATAGTGCATATTTCTATACCTTTTTATTGGCAATTAGCTCATCTTTTGCGCTTTAAAATCGTATATTATCCAAAATTATGTATTTTCATTGTTTTCAAGAATAAATACTTGTACTGATTAATTCTGTGTTTTTAGGTACTAAATAACGCTTTGAAGAATTAAGGATCCAAAAGAGTAAAGAATTGGCGACAGTGGAAGAGAGACAACAAAGGATCCCGCTGGAAAGTAGTGAAGAATATTTTCTGCACCTTAGCAGCGAGTGAACAATATCGTTTGCACCTCCTCCGCAAGTGAAGAATCTTGTTTGCAAGACCCAAAAATGGGTATGGGCTTGAAATATTAGTGTGAAGAAGAATTGGGCCTGAGGGGTGAAAGAACCCTAACCCATATCCAAACCCGGTGCATCAATGTTTGATGCAACTGCCTATCACCCAAGCGCCTTATATCTCTTCCCCTTGTACGGACAAAAGCCAAACACTCCTTCACGTCAGTTTCATCTTCTCTCCAAGCTCTGTAGAAACTTCACTTCTCTCCATCAATCAACTCCATCACCGACCACCTCTGAGCTCAGCCACTCTATCATCCACCCTATGCAATCAATCAAGCTTCTAACCTCTTTCTATCTCCATCTTAGCATCTTTCTTATCAAAAACAGTAACCCTAGAAGCTAAGATTGCGAGAGATGGAGTTAGGGTTATCTTCAAATAGCTAAAGAAAACATCAAATCAAGAGTTGCAGAGAAGAAGCAGAGGGGACAAGAAATTCAGGCAATTATGGTGAGTGGGTAGAGATTTATTATTGAATTGAAACCCAATTGGGGATTTTTGTGTATAAATAGGGATGAGAATTGTGATGCACCAAGCAGTAGTTCATGTTTGATTTTATTATCTCCATGATGTTCTAATTTCATAGTTAGGGTTTAGATGAAACCATTAATCCCTTGCTCAGTTAATTCAAGTATTGATATTGTTCTTGTTGTGTTGTAATGTTTTGGATAAATTTAATCTAAGTACGTCAACATTTTGCTCTCACAGTGTATGCCATGTATCCATTGTACTTAGAATACCACTGTGTTGATTATGCTGCGACTCATGCTTAAATAGATTGTTATTGATCCTTAGACTAGTTGTGCTTTAACTAGATAGTTAGTGCTTTGGAAAGATACCTTAGTTGCGATTAGAATATCCTTAAGGATTGTTTAACTATCTAAGTGATTGATCTGCGGTTAGTTTGTTTTGTGAGAGGGCAGCTAATACTAGGGCTAGGAATCATCTTAGTGACACTAAACTATCCTCTTGAAACTGCCCTGGATAGGCGGAAGACCACCGGCATCCATTATAAGGGACTAGAACATTGTAGAGATAGAATTGACTTGGTGTGGGTTAAGAGGTGGATTCGACTGCTCTAGCACCATACTTATCTGCTTGCTAGATTATTTTTGCTTTCAATTTGTTGTTATCTCAGTCACTACCATCATCTAGCCGTATCGGCAACAACCCCCTTTTTTTGTTACTCTTGTTTCAAATCAGTATTAGTAAGAACGTAGCTTCAACTTACACCCACCTTGTCTCTGTGGATCGACCTGTGCTTGCCCTATGTTGTATATCGACACTGTGCACTTGCAGTTAGACATAGTTGTAGGCTTCTTTCAAGTCCTACCAGTGAACCTTGACTGTCCCATATTAGTTCAAAAGTTAACTTTATTATATGTCAGTATGAAAGTATTGATAAAAGATAGAATGAACTTTTGACTACAAAAGTTAAGCCTATTATGCCATTATGCAAATTTTGATGGAAGATAGGATGAACTTTTGTTTACAAAGATTAAGTCTATTATATGTCATTGTGAAAATAGTGATGAAAAATAGAATGAATCTTTGATTATTCCGCAGTATTGGTCCTTCCCTGATCCACATCTTTGTGTATGTACTGTACGGCTCCGTAAGTTCTCTTATGTGAGAATTTCCTATTAAATTAATCATGGGTTCTCTTGTGGTTACTTTAATTGAGATTTTTGGATACAAATTCATGTTTCATGTTATTTGTTAATGTCCAAAGAAATCCTTTTTTTCTTGTAAAAGTAAGGTCGCTCTTGTTGTTCCTTCGGGAATGACATTTTATGAGGGAGAGTTCTTAATTGAACTTATGCTTAATTGCAAAATCTTTGTGGGGAGTGCGGCTTTGGAATATTGTATGAGTTATACACTAAGTTTCGACTATGTGAAATCATCGAAACAAGTTGGTATGTTGTTCTCCATTGGTCATGAAGTATCTCTATGAAAATTTCATGAGGATCCCACTAGTTTTCGTACCTTTGCCAATTTATATTGACAAAGGGGGAGAATTAATATGTAGTTCACACTACAAATATATATGGTTTACGGATCATTATGTAAGGGGGTGTGGTTTTCATTGTGAGATGAAGTATTGACTAAAGGGGAGTGATACATATCACCATAGTATTGTTTTCAAAGTTCTGATACAATTGGAATTTGATGTTGTGTAATAATACTATGACATTGTATAACAATGATTGAGAGCAACTGTTTTCTCATTTTTATAGCTATGGATATTCAACAACTATGATGCTGAGTAGAACACATTTAGAATCATTGGAGTACTTGGAAGTGACGAAAATTTTGAGTAATGTTCAAGAGCCAAGGATATCAAGCATTTGGATGAGAAGCTACAAAGTTTATTTATTTTGTAATCCATATGTATTGATAGTTTTGTCACTAAAATTGACAAAGGGGAGATTGTTGAGAGCCTTTGCTTCGGTCGAAATCGCAAGCGTTCCTATCTCAAGCTTGTTTGTCAATATTAGTGATCCAAACTATAATTCTTGATTTCTAGTCTACTTATAGTGATGTCTCGGACTATGATAGATTGTGTAGTTGATCATTAGACTTCACGGTGTTCATCAATTGAAGAAGAAGAACTACTAAGGAGATATTGTGGAACTTCATCAACAAAAGGTATGTGTAGACTAAAACTCATCTATCACTTGGAAAGTCTATTTCTACTTTATCTCCTATATTGGGACAAATGTCGTATTACTATATAGTATTCGATTATGCACATTTCGGATTTGAGTCGAAGTTTAACTCGCTTACATATTTCTCCAAATATGTGTTGGTAAGCTTTTGCTTCAACTAAGTTCATCTTATATTCTTTACAAAAGTCAAAAGATGATCATATGAAAATCGCCGAGGAACATCTTACATGGTTTGTGTGATACAATCATTTGGTGTAGATTGGGAATGTTTCGTTATGATTAGTTCAATAACTTGAAAATTGCTTCGATGCTAATAGTGTGTGAAAACGGCTATTCTCATCCTCTAAGAAAGTTTCAATGATTGAAAAAGAGTTTAGAACTATTGGATTATGGACATAATATGCATTCTTGCATGTATGTGATCCATGACCGGAACTATTATATGCATACCCGTATGCGTACTTGTAGTTGTGGAATTCCGAGTACCAAGTACACTTACCGGTACACTTACTTAAGTAAGGTATAGGTCCGGGAATTTCTGCTGGGTTTTGGAAGTGTACTAAGGTATGCGCACTCGTTCGCATACTGGCGAACCCAAACTCAGACCGGCTACTTAGGTATGCGTACCCGTATGCATACTTGAGTGGTTAAAGTTCTAAAATCGGTTTACTCCTGAACTAATACATTTATATATTAAGGAATGCATTCTTTGCAAACCGTGACTATAATGTTCATGAATTGATTTGAGTGAATCAAGCCGATTATGCTTCAACTGTGTTCTTGTATACTTCTATGAGAATATAACAATTGAACAACTATATAACTAGTTTCATTTGAGTCATTTGAACTAGTTGTGGTTAAGATGAATAAGGTTGATATGAGAGTGTTCATATATCTAACCTCGGTTAACTACTATTGAGCCAACATGGTGTACACGTTTAGGTACGGTTACTCAAACCTAAATGAGGGTACATTATTTCATTTGTGTATAGCAAGTTAAGTTCGATCTAACAGTTGAAATATATTAGCTTGAGTCTAATCAAGTTTTCATCTAATGGTGAATATTGAATGCTTTGTTACCAAGGTAACTTAGATTGCAAACCCTGATTTGAAAACTATATAAGGGAGTACTCTAGCAACTGGTAAACCTAATCCCCATACCTCCTTTGTGATACTAGTTGCGACTAGAGTCGATTCTCCGTTAACCTTAGGTTTTTTCACGAAACCCTATAGGTTAATGACTTAAAGACTTCAATTGGGATTGTGAAGCCGGACCCAACTATTTTCTCTCAGAATGTGTGTTCGATCTTACTTCTTCTATCGTGATTGAGTATTATCTTTGCTAATATTTGCTTGAGATTTATCTCCGGTAGGTAAGATTAAAAGTAGTCACAAACATCTTCCTCTCATCGTTTGTGATTCCACAATATCTTGTTTCGCTATCATACGATTAAGATTATTGTGAGGTGATTGAAAAATACTAGGACTGTTCTTCGGGAATATAAGTTCGGTTTATCAATTGGTTCCTGTGCACTTTGATTTATCAAAATACGCGACAAAACTCATAGGTATTTCTGTGGGAGACAGATTTATTTATTCCAATAGACTTTTCTGTGTGAGACAGGTTTGTTTATCAAGCCTTCGACTTTGGGTCGTAGCAACTCTTGGTTGTGGGTGAGATCAGCTAAGGGAATCAAGTGCGTAGAATCTGTGGGGTTTAGAGATGTAAGGAGCGCAACTGTATCTTGATCAGTGTGAGATTGATTAGGGCTCAACTACATTCCAGTCCGAAGATCACTTTTAGTAGGCTAGTGTCTGTAGTGGCTTTAAACAGTGTGGTGTTCAAAGCTGGAGTAGGTCCCGGGGTTTTTCTGCATTTGCGGTTTTCCTCGTTAACAAAATTCGGGTGTCTGTGTTATTTCTTTTTGCATTATATTTTTTTATATAATAGAATTATCACATGTTGTGCATTAAGATCAATCAATTAGATAATCCAACCTTTGGTTGCCGATATAAATTGATTGACATTTGAACATTGGTCTTTGGTACCGTTCAAGTTATTTCACATAATAATCAGGCTCGCGGATTTTTATCTGTTTGATTTGATGATTACATTGTGAAACAGAGATATAAAACTCTTTCATATACTTTTATGTAGATTGAGTCTGACTGTCCAGTTGATTCTTTTGAAAGTATATTGGAGTTTTTCTATTCAGATTGCCGAACGAAATATTGGGCGTGGTTGTTAGACCCACGCTTTTTCAGATGGTACTTAGTGGTTCTGAAGAAGTGCATGGAGATTGGGGTTTCAATTTCAGACATTTGGTGGTAGTTTCTTTTGTTGTTTTTTGTTTGATAGATGATGATGGTGAAGGTCTTAGGATGCATAAGGTGATTTTGGGGTTCAGATTGCATCAAGTGCATGGTTTGGATAGCAGTTGGGAAAGTTGAAGTGGTTATGTATGACATGGCTGCAAGTATCGCACAATGATTTCGCATTACAGTGTTGCAGGCCAAGTCAGTACTCCACCGTAATGGCGCAATGCGAAGCCATAATAGCGCAACGCAAGCCATAATAGTGGTATACGGTATAGACTGTCAAGCACTATGATAGTGGCACCCTGCAGGGCTAGTGAAGCGCCAAGGTGGCGCTACACTGTAAAGATATTTGGCTAAGTAATGAAGCTTATTGGCCGACACAATGAAGCTTCATTGAAGGAAAGGCAAGACGAGGCCAAAGTTGTGGATGCAACATGCGATGTTGGCATTTATGCATATCCGTGGAATTGAGTTGGCCCAAACTCAAGGATGATTCAAGAGTGAAGAATAGGACAGGAGTTGGTTTATGGCATTAGTTCAAGGATGGACAAAGCTTTAATAATGCAAACAAGCTAGTAATGCAAGAGTGGCATTTCTATTGTCAAGCAAATTGGCTAAGTGAAGCATATGACGCATAAGCAACGAGAATGAGATTAAGGAGTTGGCCTCGATGATTGAAGCAAAAGGATTGTCCGTGCATTAGCTTAGAGTGATAAGCATACAGGTCCAAGATGGCTGAGCTTTGGAGCGAGGCAGAATTCAATAAAGCACAACAGTGGTGCAATACAGCTCAAGTGACGGTTACGAGTTGGTTACGAGCTTCACAAGCATGCCAATGATGCGTGACGAAGTATAACGGTTATAAAGTGAGTTTATAACCATGTGGGAGTATTCATAATCACCAAGAACAGATGTGGCATCATTTGGCTTGACAACACAAAATGTGGCAGTTGAAAAGCAAGATGGCGGTTAGGTTAACTACCTGATGGGACACATGGATGTCCCATGCGTGTGCAAGTGTTGTGCACGGTTTTGGCTAGTGAGTTTGCTATATAAATAATCCTAAGAAGTGGGAAAATCAGTAGGATTACATAGGAGAAAGTTTTGTAGACATGTAGTCTCATACTTGAGAGAATAAGGCATCATTAAGAGAATGATAGCCTGTTTAGTACATGTGATGGACAAAAGTTTGTAATCTTCCTTTAGTGCAATAAAATGGGTTTGTTGCAGTATACTTTGTGTTCATTGTGTTGCTAATTTGTGTGAGAATTGATTAAGTGCATGACAGAACCTCTTATGCTTATGTGAGCATGAAGAGTTAGAGAGAAAGATGAAAAGACTTCCGTTGTGCAAGCCTTATGAGTGAAGGCAGATGCGTACTTTGATGCAAGTATGCAAGGCTGAATGATTTTGGGTGAAGTTGATTCACTGAACCAAAATCATTGCCGCTCATATCCCATGAAAATTTTAGGGGATTGAATGGGCATGTGACAGCAGGTATCAGAGCTGTGTTAGGGGACACAATTGCTGATTTTTCTCTCTTTTACTCAAGTTGGTGTCATTTGTTTGTAAAATTCAGTGGTGAATTGTTTGGGTTTCACTAGTATGGAAACTAAAAGAAGTTGGTCTTGTTTAGAAAGATCAATTGGAATGAACTTTGAAACTTGAAGTAGCAACAGGCCATGAAAGTTTGTGACAAAGGTGTCAAATTCCAGCCCATAGTGTTAGGGAAACGCGCAAGAATCATTGAAAATCGGGTTTTCAAGTGATGACATGACAAAATTATGGAGTATGCTGACTTATATGGTGCAAGTCAGGTGTTAAAGTCCATGTTTCTCACAAGTATGCGAAGATTAAGCATTTGGAATGCATGTTTTCGTAGTGTTATCAGTAGCGAGTTACACATTACATGTGTGGTAATGAGAATTTTGCGAAAATTCCTTAACTCAAAGATGGTGTTGGCCTTTGCAGTGGAAAAGTAGATGAAGAACATGTCTATGCGATAGATTGAAGGTGTTTTCATCGTAGCCAGTTGATGAAAGATTATAGTTATCTCTCTCTCGAGTGCATGTACCTTGGTGGTAATGCAAAGTATGGTTGCGAACCAGCATGTTTGTGGCAATGTGATGCCATGAAGGAAGAATTGGATGGCCAATTCTTATCTAGCATCAAGCTTATAGAAAGGCTGAAGAAATAAGCGCAAGTTAGGGGAAAACCGATACACCACGGTCATGTGTTTGCAAAGAGTTCTTCGTTGATGCTAGATGCACACAAGGAGTATGCTTGCACCTGGTTTATGAGTGGGATCAATATGCTTGGACAAGGGTGTCCAAAGACCTGCATTTGATCGTAACCACAAGCGGATGTTCTTGTCAGCTGTAAATCAACAATTATCGCTACTAACGCTGATTTTGAAGAAGGGGAAAGACAAGAGTTGCCAGTTGTGCATGGGAAGTAAAAATGAGTTCCAAGTTTGAAGAGGAATGCGTCATTCTTTCTTCATGGAACGTAGGCAGTGGCACCTCATTTGCAAGGATTATGGCCTTGTTTATAACTGTCCAAAGTGTTTATCCGCGGAAGTTAATGAGTGATATAACTTTGCTGAGCTCTATGATGATGCTCAGAATTACCAAGTTAAGTCCGTTCCAGTTGTGCAAAGGTGCACAAGTTTGTGTCAAGATTTGGGTGCTAATTGGCATAGCATGTATGCAACAGTATCATGCGCCAAATGGGATTTGGGCATGGCCAGAATGCGTGATGCGGCTAGAGATGCAAGTTAGGCCAAATTGTGGATGTGGGAAGATAAGGACAAAGTAGTGGTGATGCATAAAGATGGCATGTGGCCATTATTGAAGAAATCTTTATGAAAGCTAAAGCAACATGATGGCATCAGTTTGAAGGAGAATTCAACTAATTGTTAATTATAGTGTGTTTCATTGTGGGAGTGGCATACGAACGTTGATAGTTGGTAGAGTGCATGTGGCAAAGTGAATTCCTACATTGGGGACAATAGGTGCTGTCTCGCTTACTTTGTTGCTTAGAAACGAAGTTGAAGTCAGTATTGCAAGGCTTGTTAGGTCTTACAAGTTGCAATCAATTGGAGCGAGTATTTGTTCAAGTTTGAGTATACTTTCGGTTTGGTTCGAGTGGACCTTGGTGTTGGAATGAAGTCTCTCTATGTAAGGTAGTACTGAATGAGGGTATTTGAAGTAAAAGATCTTGCCTCTTTCGTTCAAAGTAAAGCTAGTTCTCTGAGAAGATGCTACATGGCATATTAATCCAAAATATGCAATAGAAGACGCTGAAAGTGAAAAGAAGCAAATAGAGGAGTTGGTGGCATAGTCGAGTTTGTTGTTGAGAGTTATGTGGAAGTGTGACGGCATATGGTAGCGATAGCATGGAGTAACGCAAAAAAGAATGAAGATATAAGTCCATCAAGTATATGAGTTAAGAGTAACTCATAGATAGGAATAACATGATGTTGTTTTTCCGCTACATTAAAGCATAGCAGATTTGAAAGAGCAAGTGATGCTTAAATTCTTTGGTTTCAAAGCGCGTGAAGAGGATATTTCTTTTAAAGTGACGGAGGAGAGCCCGGGTATCCTAAGTCATGACTATATGAAATTCATGCATTCCAATCAAGGTGTAGCGACAATGCAAGCAAAGAACATCAAGGTGCTGGTTCTTTGGCATACAAATGGTGCAAAGCTAGGAGGCGTAATTTACAATATGATTTGGAGGCCAAATCTAGTGTAAGTTCTATTGTATTGCTGAAGGCAGCGAAGGCTATGGATTGTGGCGCATACCAGAGTGGTATGGAATCATATCATGCATACCTTAAGTCATGGCATGATTTGGCGTAGGCGCATATGATTGAAGAATGAGGCCAAGTCTTGTATAAGTCCTGTTATGTTGCGTGGTGCAACTAAAATCAAGGAATGAAGGCATAAGGCTATGGCAATGATCATTGTGATCAGTTGGGGAGAATCATTACTTTTGTACACTTAGGCACAAATGATTCATGCGAAGTTCGAGCCTAATTCAGAGAATTGGCAAGAAGAATTAATTTCCAGTTTTCATTTGGGTGTTGATATGTGATTGTATTGGAAGTTGAAGCGTAGGCCAACATGACAACAATAGTGCAAGCCAGTAGGATCAATGACAATGAAGTAAGCTAAGTGATGGCATTTAGTACTAGGAATAAAAATTTTGGAAGGAAAAAGGCCAAGCAAAGTTTGCTGATTTCTGAGAAAGGCTCAGAAGCGTACAAGGCCAGAGAACAAGTATAACGAGTATGCTTTGTTGCGTTCAACGAGGGCGTTGAACGGATTAGGTTGGGGAGGTCTATGACATGGATGCAAGTGTCGCACAATGATTACGCATTACAGTTTTGCAGGCCAAGTCAGTACTCCGCCGTAATGGCGCAACGCGAAGCCATAATAGCGCAACGCATGCCATAATAGCGGTATACGGTATAGACTGTCAAGCACTAAGATAGTGGCACCCTGTAGGGCCAGTGAAGCGCCAAGGTGGTGCTAGACTGTAAAGATATTTGTCTAAGTAATGAAGCTTATTGGCCGACACAATGAAGCTTCATTGAAGGAAAGGCAAGACGAGGCCAAAGTTGATAGATGCAACATGCAATGTTGGCATTTATGCATATCCGTGGAATTGAGTTGGCCAAAAACTCAAGGATGATGCAAGAGTGAAGAATAGGCGAGTGAGCTGGTCTATGTCATTAGTTCAAAGGCTGTCCAAAGCTTGAATAATGCAAACAAGCTAGTAATGCAAGAGTGGCATTGCTATTGTCAAGCAAATTGGCTAAGTGAATCATATGACGATAAGCAACCATAATGAGCTTAAGGAGTTGGCCTCGATGATTGAAGCACAAGGATTGTTCGTCCATTATCTTAAAGTGATAAGCATGCAGGTCCAAGATGGCTGAGCTTTGGAGCGAGGCAGAATTCAATAAAGCACAACAGTGGTGCAATACGGATCAAGTGACGATTCACGAGTTGGTTACGAGCTTCACAAGCATGCCAATGACGCGCGATTTGAAGTAGAACGGTTATAAAGTGAGTTTATAACCATCCGGGGAGTATTCATAACCACCAAGAACATATGTGGCATCATTTGGATTGACAACACAAAATGTGGCAGTTGAAAAGCAAGCTGGCGGTTAGGAAAACTACCTCATGGGAAAATGGTTGTCCCATGTGTGTGCAAGTGTTGTGCACGGTTTTGGCTAGGGAGTTTGTTATATAAATAATCCTAAGGAGTGGGAAAATCAGTAGGTTTACATAGGAGAAAGTTTTGTAGACATGTAGTCTCATACTTGAGAGAATAAGGCATCATTAAGAGAATGATGGCATGTTTAGTCCATGTGATGGACAGAAGTTTTTAATCTTCCTTTAGTGCAATAAAATGAGTTTGTTGCAGTATACTTTGTGTTCATTGTGTTGCTGATTTGTGTGAAAATTGATTAAGTGCATGGCAGAACCTCTTATGCTTATGGGAGCATGAAGAGTTAGAGAGAAAGAAGAAAAGACTTCCGTTGTGCAATTCCTTATGAGTGAAGGCAGATGCGTACTTTGATGCAATTATGCAAGGCTGAATGATTTTGGGTGAAGTTGATTCACTGAACCACAATCATTGCCGGTCATGTTCCATGAAAATTTTAGGAGATTAAATGGGCATGTGACATTATGATAGGTGAACCTTTTATGTCAGGTAGATTCGTAATGTTGCATCTTTGATTTTTGGTTGTATAAAGAAAGTTGTAATAGCACTGATAGCCTGTCGGATGTTTTGATTAGTATTTTGCTTGCTTTTTCTGTCTTGGATGTAATTAAACCAATTGTGTTCTTCCAGTTGTTTGAAATTTCGGTGATATTAACCTTTATGGTGAAAGCAGGTTTGAAATTGCTTGCCAGTTTTCTTACTCTTTTGATTTGTTAGTAAAGAATTGATTACAATAGATGTACAAACAGGTAATGTTCTTGATGAAGAACTTGATGAGTGCCAAATATTGCATATTTCTACATCTATTTATTGGCATTTAACTCATCTTTTGTGTTCATAAATCAGATATTATCCCAGATTCTGTGTTTTCTTTGTTTTCAAGAATAAATATTTGTACTAATTAATTTTGTGTTTTTAGGTAATAAATAAAGCTCGGAGAAATTGAGGAGCCAAAAGAGCAGAAAATTGGAGGCAAGCGTCTATGGAGCAGAAAGCCTGAGCCCGCGCGCGCATCAGTTGCAACCCAACAAGTAGCAACTCATTAACAATACATGGGCCCAAGCTATCCAAGACCCGCAACCCGGATCCGAGCCCGTCCACTCCAAGCCGTTGAGATCTCGCCCAGCTGCATCCTACGGTCGCTCCATCACTCACATCATTTCTCGATGCCTCCGCTCAACACCAAATTACCCCAATCCTCCCTCGGCCGTTCAGATCTCGCCCAGCTGCATCCAACGCTCGCTACATCATTCCCATCAATCCTTGCTGTGCCCGCTTCACACCCTAGTTCCCTACACCTATACCCAGTCGACCTAACCCATTTCTCTCTTCATCTTCTCTTTCTTCCATACCTCCAAGAGAAACCATCCCCCTTCACCTCCTTCACCCATGCTCATGGCGAGCCATCACTACCACCTCCATCATCACCTTACGACGACAATGACCTCACCAAAAGCGCATGCGGCGCATTCGCCTTCACCTCCCCTCTAGGTTTAGTTATCTCTCTTTTAGCTTCTCCATAACCCTAGAAGCTAATTTAAAGATAACTAGAACTAGGGTTTTCACCAACAACCCGCATGGTCGATTCGAGACGATTGACGGAGGAGACGGATTGAGCGACGTGGGTGAGAGAGTATTTTCTGTTTTTTGTTTTTGGAGAAATTTAGGGTTTTGAATTGCATGTATAAATAGGTTTAAGGGGTGTGTGAAAAACCTTATGCTCAGGCTGTGAGCACCACTCTAGTTTAATTTTTTATTTTTTAGCTTAATTATGTTCTAAATACTTTTGCTAGGATTTCAATGAAACCCTAACTCCATGTTGTGATTTCAATTTGTGTTTGAGTTATTCTTGAGTGCTTAATTTATCGGATATCCTCAATTCTAATACCTCAATACCTGCTCTCACAATGAATGCCTTGTATTCATTGTAGTTAGGATAACATTGTGTTGAGTGTGTTTGACTCATGTTTTAAGTATTATTGCTAATTCTCTTGACTAGTTGTGCTTAATTAGACAACTAGTGCTCTAGGTTAGTGCCTTAGGCGATAATTGAGTTATCATTAGGTGAAACTCCTTAGACAAGTGGTGGAATTGACACACTGCCCTTATCTGTCACATGAACAAGAACAACTCAACTTAGTTGAACCCACAATAGGAATTATAGGTGGATTTGATAATCCTAGCACCCAATTCTTCTCACTATTAGTATTTCAATTTTATTCCACTGTCATAACCTCAATTTAGTCGTATCGACAAAACAACCAAAACCTTTGTGTTACACTTCCTTGATAGAAATTCGGTAGAGCAAAGCCATTAGATCACTTCTACAAAGACCACAAGTCTCGTGGTTCGACCCGTACTTGCCACTCCTCCAACAGCGCCGTGCACTTGCGGTTATAACATGTAGGCATTAAAATAGACCATCTTCTCAGCCTACCAAGTTTTTGGCGCCGCTGCTGGGGACTTGGCGTGTGCTGTGCTGATCCTTGGCTAGCATTTCACTGAATTTTCTCCCTGTATATACTCACCTTGCATTTTTAATTTTAGCCCTGTAGTAGTGTAACTCAGTTCGATTTTTTTTTACATCTTTTCACCTGTTATTGCATCTGTTACTGCATCTGTACATTGTCTCATTGGTTACTTTGCATCTCTGCACCATTACCTTGTGGTGTAGTTTAGTGTACTTATTAGCATCTTTGCATCACCACTATTATCATCGTGGCTTATTAGTCTGTTGCTCTTGCATTTCTAGCTGTAATTTCTTTCAGTCGGTTAGTCACTTCATAGTAAAATAGCATTCTGTAGCTTAGTGTACTCCATCTGTTATAAAATTTTGCAATTGGTGCATCTCAGTGCACCTTGTCTCACTCCATTGTGTCACTCCATTGTAGCTTAGGTGCTCCATCCTTCATCACTCTTGTTCACTTGCCTGGTCCATGGTGTCACTGCACCTTGCTGTCATTATTGTAATCTTGTGGCTCAAATTGTACCTTAGGCATAGCTCTGAATTTTGTCATTATAGCATTAGTGCTCTCTGGCTTTAACTGTGCGAACTTTGGGTATCTGAAGTGCTTTGTTGAGTTAGCAGGTACCTGCTGTGCTGCTGTACAACTCAAAGCAAGGAAGGATAAAGGCACAGGACAGTGTGGAATTGCCTAAACCCAGTTAATACTGGTGGTATTGTGTCTCAACCTTCCTTACATGAATGAATGAATGATTGTTTGTTTGTTTGTTTGATCTTGTGCACAAAACCTGTGAGCCATCCATTCCCCTGTGGTAACCTGTGTTGTGTTGAATGCCAGACCTCACTCACCTGTTGAATTAGATACCTTGCCAAGCATTACCTTGACTGCATGATAGCCCTGCTCCCTTGCTAACCCCTGAAGCTACAAGTTTGAGCTACCTTTGTGTTGTGTGCATGAGCTGTAATTTCTTAGCTTGGATAGCCAACTGAGGGAGTGATATCTCATGCCCTGTATCCTTATGCATGTTTTAAACTTGTGCTAGACCTTGACTCTGTCAACCATTAGCTAATCTGTGCATCTGAGCATTTGTAAACCTGCAATCTGTGGTGCATGAAATTGTGAGCATTGAAGTCATACGACCCTGCTGTCTGCACACCCCGAATGGTGTTAAAACATACAAAGCCCCGTCGGACCTTTCCTTACTCTTTGTCAACCAACTCTAGGAAAGTTTGTGTTTACTCCAGCCCTGTCATTTGTGAGTTTGAGCCACAAACGGGATAACCCCGAGTCCGAGTTTGACATCAACTCAGTTGACATCAACCAAGTGAGTTGATGCCACAAACTCTCTTTGAGCCAACCACTTCCACTGTGTGACCCGAGCGAGTATGTATTGTTCATAAACCGATTCATTTGCACATCATCAGTAAAGTCCATACTTATATTGAGCTAATCGATAGACCGCTAACCTTGCTAGCCCCGAAGCTACAAGTTTGAAATCTTGTGAGACCTCTCACATACTTTGTGCATAATCCTTGAATTTTGAGCACAACTGGCCTTGCTAAGCATGCTGTAAAGTGCAGGCTTTGTGTATTTGCTGATTAAGCTGCATCTGTGAAGTCTCCTATCTTTATTGTGCTGAAATGTTAACTCCATGATGTTGAATTGTTGTGCTAATTTGTGATGAATAGATGATGCTGTGAAGGGTATAACCTGTTGACCCTGCATATTTGTGCATGAGCCCTGAAAACTTGAGGTCAACCAAGCCATTTGACACTCTGTGACATAGCAAATCGTTGTGTAGTGCTTAAGTGACCATCTGCTATTGCATCCCTTGCCACTATGCATCTGTGAACTAGCATCTATAAGTTGTTTATGATCCTGTGATACTTGAATGAGTAGAGAGTAGCAGAATTTGCTTGAGTTTTAACTTGTTTTTCAAACAACACAACCCTGCACATGCTTCACCCTGAGTGAGCACAACCTTTCCCCTGTGCACCTCCCACAGTTTTGTTGATTTTCTTTTGCACTAGCCAATCACGGGCTGTCTTTGTGTCAATTCTGTGTGAGTTTGTAATTGCTCCTAATTTGTGTTGTGTCTTCTGTTTTGAGAGTTTGCTCAAGCTGTGTATTTGCTCAGCTGTGCTGTGCAAAACCAACCAGCACATAACCTGTGTGGTGCTCATTTGCAATCTGTGCTCTGCCAGAGCTGTGTACAAGTCTAGCATCATTCTGCAACCTCTGCATAAGCCAGTGCTGTGTTGATAGCACAAGTTGCACTGATCTGTGCAACAAACTGGGTTCCCTAAACTGAACCAAATAGGCTTTGCAATCAACCCGGACTCTGCACACAACCCTCAGCCCACATAACTTGGCCTGCATAGCTGGGCCGTTCAGCTGCTGGGCTGCATAAAAACCAAACCCAACACCACATGACCTGGGCTCTGTGAGTAAACCAGCCCACTTAAACCAAACTTGTTCTCTGCAACCAAATCAAGCCCACATCCGGGTCATTGCAATCAATGTCTGGGTTTCACATAACCTGGGCTGCAACCAAACTAAAACCCACAAAACCAAAACTGAACCCAGTTCCACTGGGCTGTACATTTCCCACAATAAACCAAATTCCACTTAAACCAAAGAAGCCCACAAAAACCAATCTAAGCCCACAAAAACCAATCTAAACCCACACAAACCAAACTGAGCCCACATCAGCTGGGCTTTGCATAGCCACTGGGCTGTGCATTTTTGCATAACTTGGGCTTGCATCTGGACTTAGTATACTTGATGTGTGCTAGGCTATAATGCTTCTCTTTGAGCCCAAATTGAGTTGCTAGATCATGTCAGGATTTTGGTCTGCAACTGGAGATACAAACAAATCCATTAGAAAGCTTGCTTATGGGCATGCCTCACAGTATGAACTCCCCACAGTCCATGATGATTTTAAGGAATATTATGAGCCTTATCAGGGCCCTGACCTTGAATACTCATACCCTAATCATTATGACCACATGTATCATCAACCACCATGGGAGGATGAGCAATTCTATCCTCCAATGAACCCATGTATGCACTCAGTGGAAGAAAACCTCATAGAACAAAACAATGCTAGGTTTGAATTGAATGCAATGCATGATCATCCATATAGCAACATGTCTGAATTTCCCTTCTCTAGTGAACCTCATGCACAACCATGCAGTGAATATCCATATGAGGCATGCATACCCACTATTGAAGACTCTCCTTCCATTGAACAATGTTACTTGTTTTTAAAGATGAACATGATTCATTTAGAAAAAGAAGAATGGAGGGAAGTTCATGATGGGATGATTGTTGTCCCTAATAAAGAAAATCTTGAAAATAGTGTTTCTCTTCCTACTCATGCAACTAACACTGAATATGAACCTAATCTAGAGGAAAATGAGTACACTAGAAATGCTACAATTTTGAATAGGGAAATACAATTTTGTTATGATGATGATGATGATGATGAATATGAAGAGCATGTGTATTTTGAAAATGTAGTGGAATCTTTAGGTTCAGAGACATTAAGTGTCTCTTCTGTGAACCCTATGAATGATGCTTCTTCTAATATTCATACATGTGATCTTTGATTTGAAACTTTGTGCAGTTGTCTGTGAAAGTGAGCATGCTATATCACCTGTTTCTTCTGATTATGTCATACATGAGAATGAACTTTTGAGTAATGATGATTATGACATGGAGATTGATGAATTGTTCTATGCAGGTGAACATGATTTACCTTCTTCTGACCTTAGGAAAGTATTTGATGGTGCAAATGATCTTATACATGAAAACAACTTAGATGTACCTAATCTCTCTCCTAAGGCACAGATTGAATCCCTTCCACCAAACCTAGATGTAGTTTGTAACAAAATTGCAAAACCAACTTTTCTGAAAATGCCTAATTTAGGCCTAGAGCTTTGTGCTTCCCAAGTCCTCTTGGACTATTTTGCATCAAAGTATAACACTTTTGAGCCACAGTTGGAATGTGTATATCTGCCTGTTCTTAGCAAAACTCATTTTGAGTTGGACCTTTTGCATGATGTACCTTTAAAATTGCAAGATTTTGTGCTCAACAACACATCTGTTGACAAGTTTAGGTTTGGGGGTAACTTGTTCACGTCTGCAATCTTTCCGCACTCTCTGTTATATCCGTAAGGCTGTTGATGTTTGTACATATTGTCTTTTGGGTTGATCCTCAACTCTTTAGATTGTTGGTGTATGGTGAATTTTCATTGTATATAATCCAGTAGGACTTGTTAAATTTTTCTTTTCTTGAATCGGTTGAGTCTTCTTGTACATATATTGTGCTAATCCGATATGATCTCCACTGAGAATGTTGGATTCTAGCCTTGAAAAATGAAGCTCTAACCTTGCTTCCGCCGACATCCGGTAATCTATTCCCTTTTCTCTTTTCAGCATAGTGCTCATGGTATGTGACTGTTTAAAATTTTATCATCTGTTGACACATTGAGGACAATGTTTGATTTAGGTTTGGGGGTGCATTTGCATATAGAGTTTTTAGTCTTTTTGTTTTACTTCATCTAAAAAAAAAAAAAAAAAAAGAAAAAAAAAATCAAAAATTTTTGCAAATAAAAACCTCCAACTTTTAGAGATTTTAGAGTCACTAGCATGCTTCTAGCTATGTTTACATAGAGAGTCGACCGAAATAACAGAACTTGGAAGTCTTTGGAGAACACAATCAGGTTTCTTAGTTGATTAGAGCGTTAAAGTTGGATTTAACCATAGGAGGGCAAATTAGGTGTTGTTTAGATATTCGGTAGTAGAATTGTGATCACCCATAGTGGAGACTACCCATTTTACATCAAGTGAGGCACCAACCTTCATTTTTTTGCAACTTTCTAGAAAAGCTGTTAGAGTGTGTGTCACCATACGTCAATTCTGGGTAGGAATGGTGAGCTACCCAACTTCGCAACACTTTTAGCACTATTTTTGATCTCTTGAGTGCTAATTTTTGTCAATCATGAGGGTGACGTTTAAAGATGAAAACTCCTTCTAAATATCAATTTGCAGTTAGCATCACTCTCTCTCTCAATCAACAGACCCATAGAAACACATCATCGTCAGCAAGCGAAGCAACATCAGAATATTTGAAGAAAAGTTGATATAGTCCAAGGTTTACGTGCAAAGAAAAGAAAAGAAGATGAGAATTAATGAAGTTTGTGAAAAATTGAGTTTTATTGTAATTTTTATGTCAAAAAAAAAAATGTTGTATTATTATTTTCATTTCATGTACTTAAAAAAAAAATTAAAGTTGCGTGATCAAGCATCACCTAAACTCATGCACGGACAATTCTCAAGCATCAAACATCGAAACCAGCTCCTTAAGCTCACTCTAGTTGCTCATGCGTCATATGTACTTCACTTTGCCAATTAGCTTGACAACAACAATGCAACTCTTGCATTGCTAGCTTGTTTGCATTATTCAAGCTTTGGCCAACCTTGAATATATGCCATAGACCATCCCTTAGTCTATTCTTCATTCTTGCATCCTCCTTGAGCTTGGGCTAACTCAATTCCATGGATATGCATCGATGCCAACATCGCATGTTGCATCTGCTACTTTGGCCATGTCTTGCCTTTCCTTGATGAAGCTTCATTGTGTCGGCCAATAAGCTTCATCACTTAGCCTAAATGTGTTTACAATGTAATGCTGCACTTGCACTACATTGGCCCTGTGGGTTTATGTCATTCTTAACACTTGCCAATCTATACCGTAATACCGCTATTATGGCTAGCGTTGCGCTATTATAGCTTCCGTTGCGCTATTATGGCTTCGCATTGCACCATTACGGCGGAACTCTGACTTGGCCTGCAACTCTGTAACGCGTGATCATTATGCGTCACTTGTAGCACCGTTATAGACCTCCCCCACCTAATCCGTTCAACGTCCTCGTTGGACGCGACACAGTATGAACACCATACTTGTCTTAGTTTTGCTTCACTTGCTTTCAGAACCTTTTCTGAAAATCGGTAACTACTTTTGGCTAACCTTTGCCAATGGTCCCCTCCGTTGCATCCGCATCACTTAGCTTTGTTGCTTTGCCATTGATCTCATCTCTTTGAGCCACATCTCGGCGTTGTGCACTACGCTTATGCTGCTACTCAAATTATGCATCAATACTCAAATGCAAATTTGAATTTGTTCTTAGCCAATTCTCCTTAGCTTGAATTTCGCCTTGAATCATTTACGCCTAAGTGTACGCACTGAATGATTCTTTTCCTACTGATCACCACGATCATTGCCATCGCTTCCCGACTTTGCCTCTTACATCTCACTCAACGTGACAAGGACTTGTAAACGACTTGGCCTTGGTTTCAATCAATTTTGCTGGCAACCCGCCTTTGAACTGTTGTTCTCCGCGATCCTCATCAAGCACGTCACAAAGTAACCGGGGTTCTTCTTTGCATTAGACACCCGCATTCCCTACTTCATGCCTCGCCAAACTCTGACTATGCAAATATCATTCAAGAACTCATTTCTATGAATGTAGCCATCAAGTATAAGCTCTATACTTATGCCATCTTGCATACCCGTACTTAAAATGGTGAGTTTTCCTTGCTCAACTTCCATGCAAAGAAAACTATTGAGTTGCATGACCCATTTAAAAGACATGGCTAACTATCTCTTGGACATAACATTAGCTAACCCTTTAGCTGTCCATACGCTATGCTTTCAAAGCCAATATGTCTCCAAATACTTCTTTGTGCATTGCTAATTGCCCGAAGTGTGTGTCTTTCTCTAAGGCCATGAGTTCTACCTAACTCATGCTTTGTTGATAAAATGATTTCTAACTGCCGTATTGCTTGCACGTCGCCGCCCCATCCGCCATCGTGCCATTTCGCAATATCCCAAACAAGAACATCACTTCTTTATCAACTAGGACCCTGTCCTATGCTTTGCTTATTAGCTTTCAACTTGTCTTGTCATTGCATACGTTAGGCTAAGTATGCTACTTGCAAGATCTCCCATGAACTAGCTTTACATCGTAAATAGAGAGGCAAAACTTTATAAACGAAAACACCCTCGTTCATTACTTGCTCTTACATGACAATACCATGTACCATTACATGATTGATCCACTTGATCACGTTTTGGAAAGCTAAAACTTCATTAACAAAGCAACTTGCTTACACCAAAGCAAAGTATATACAAACTTGAAGACTAAAAGTCTGCATAACCAAACTCTACACACGAGTTTGCAACATAAAACAACTCAAGCTACATAAAACAAGGCCAAAAACACTCCTGTTTTGGCATTCAAAGTGTTGTCAATGGAGACAGCAACACTTACTTGTTTCTAGCTTAGTTTCTCTTGTCGAAGTTAGCGACCACTTCGCTGCGAGGTCTCTTCCTGAACCCTCACTTGGCCTTCGCGAGTCTTGCTAGAATGATTCCCATAATCATCCCCAACCGATACATTGAGTTGCGCCTTGAGTGGACAACTTCAGCGAAGTGTAAACCTTTGCAAATGAAACATCCCCTATACTTTAGGGATGAAGGAGCAGTTCCTCTTCCTTAGGTTCATGCTTGCGCATCGCCACATGATTTTTCCTTTCCTTTGGCTTTTCCTTGCAGCCTTTGCACATCTTGATCGTTGTGCTATTGGCAAGCTCTCTTACCGTCTGCATAGCCATCTGGATACTCAGCACTTTGCGCTTCTTAAGTTCAGCAATCACACTTGAACTTGCGCCGACCTTAAATGGAACATCCGATCTTCGTCACTCATGCCACGCGTCTCTTGCACCAATGCAAAGAAGTTTTCAACATAGGCCTGTGGTGTACCCGTCATTTTCAGCCTACGTAAACTTTCTCTTGCATACCAAGCACCATTGCTTGGCCGTAACCGACATCTGAGTCCCTCTTTCATGTCATTCCATGACATAGGATTGGCATAACTAGCAGCTTCATCTTCTTGCAAAGATAGTTCTCCACCAAACCTTTGCATCACCACCAAGGTAATTGCCTGCAGAGTTACTTTTGTCCTTCCCCAGTTCCATTCGCTTTCCAAAGTATGCCTCAACGTCATACAAGAAATTCTCAATTTCTCTAGCATTTTGGAACCTGCGTAAATTCTTGGCTCGGAGACTCGAGAGAGAGCTTTCTCCATGCACGTTCGCCCCTACAAACATGCCGTTACTTGATTAACCCGCCAATGCTTGCCACTTCCTCGACATTTGTTTCGCATGGCTTGTTAGTATGGTCTTTATGTCACTGAATTGCACCTTCAATTCGGTCACTCAAAGATTGGTTTCGCAATTCAAAAGGGTTGCATCGGACACCTTGTCTTCTACAAAGACTTACCCCGCCATCGAATTCTTTAAACCAATCGATGTTCTTCCTTCAAGTATGTCTAGCCTGCCTTTATCTTGAAGCAAGAGGATTTTCAATGCCATCTAGATCAAGTCAATGGTTAAATCGCCAAGATCACCATACTCCTCAAGTTGATCGAACGAACCCGGTAGTTCTTCGTCAATCACATCATGCCATTAGAACTCATTTCTAATGCAAACTCTGAAAAATAACTCGCTACTTACTTGCTCACAGGAAAATAGCTTTAGAGAGAAAGAAGTACTAGTGTATTATCCAACAAATACACTCGAACTGTGTACCAAACACAGCTCTGATACCCGAATTGTCACACCTCCAAAATGCCTTTGCAAATTTCTGCGAAAGTGTAACCCGGCAGCACAAGTGGTAGTGGGATTAGGTGTTGTCAAGTTGACAATGGGATTTGGGCATGGCCAGGATGCATAATGCGTGAAGAAATGCAAGTTAGGCAAATTGTGGATGCGGGAAAGATAAGGACAAGGTAGTGGTGATGCATAAAGATGGCATGTGGCCATTATTGAAGAAATCTTCATGAAAGCTAAAGCAACATGATAGCATCAGTTGGAAGAGTGCATGTGGCAAAGTGAATTGCTACATTGGGAACAGTAGGTGTTGTCTCGCTTCCTTTGTTGCTTATAAGTGAAGTTGAAGTCAGTATTGCAAGGCTTGTTAGGTCTTACAAGTTGCAATCAGTTGGTCTTGAGTATTTGCTCAAGTTTGAGTATACTTTCGGTTTAGGTCGAGTGGACCTTGGTGTTGGAATGAAGTCTCTCTATATAAGGTAGTAGTGAATGAGGGTATTTGAAGTGAAAGATCTTGCCTCTTTTGTTCAAAGTAAAGCTAGTTCGCGTGGAAGATGCTACATAGCATATTAAGCCAAAATATGCAATAGAAGACGCTGAAAGTGAAAGAAGCAAATAGAAGAGTTGGTGGCATAGTCGAGTTTGCTGTTGAGAGTTATGTGGAAGTGCGAAGGCAATTGGCAGCGAAGGCATGGAGTAACGCACAAGAATGAAGATGTAAGTCCATCAAGTACATGAGTTAAGAGTAACTCATTGTTAGGAAGAACATAATCTTTGTTTTCCGCTACATTAAAGCGTAGCGATTTGAAAGAGCAAGTGATGCTTAAATTCTTTGGTTTCAAAGGCGCGTGAAGAGGATGCCTGGCCCAGAGAGGCGTTGTGATGTCACAGGTATCCTAAGTCATGACTATACCGAGTCATGCATTTCAATCATGATGTTGCGACAATGCAAGCAAAGAACTGACAAGGTGCAAGTTCTTTGGCATACAAATGATGCAAGTCCAAGAAGGTGAAGTTTACAACATGATTTGGAGGCCAAATTTAAAGTAAGTTACATTGCATTGTCAAGACAGCAAAGGCTATGGATTGTGGCGCATACAGTGGTATGGAATCATAGCATGCATACCTTAAGGCATGGCATGATTTGGCGTAGGCGCATATGATTGAAGAATGAGGCCAAGTCTTGTATAAGTCCGTTATGTTGCGTGGTGCAACTAAAGTGGAAAGTGAAGGCATAAGACTATGGCAATGATCAATGTGATCAATTGGGAAGAATCATTACTTGTGTACACTTAGGCACAAATGATTCATGTGAAGTTCAAGCTCAATTCAGGAGTTGGCAAGAGGAATTTCCAAGTTGCATTTGGGTGTTGATATGCGATTGTAGTGAGAGTTAGAACGTCGATCAACGTGACAACAACAATACAAGTCGGTAGGATCAATGGCAAGGCGATAAGCTAAGTGATGGCATTTGGTACTAGGCATAGAAGTTTTGGCAAGGTTAAAGGCCAAACAAAGTTTCTTGATTTACGAGAAGGGCTCGTGGAGTGTACAAGGCCGGAGAACAAGTATAACGAGTATACTTTGTTGCGTCAACGAGGCGTTGAACGGATTAGGTGGGGAGGTCTATTACGCAGTCTTGCAAGTGATGCAAGATGATTGCGCGTCACGAGTTGCGTGCCAAGTCGGAGTTCCATTTGTAATAGTGCAATCGAAGCTATAATAGCGCAACGCAAGCCATAATAAGCGATATTCTTGAATAGACTGGCAAGTTTCAAGAATGGCATAAACCCACAGGGCCAATGTAATGCAAGTGCAGCATTACATTGTAAACACATTTGGCTAAGTGATGAAGCTTATTGGCCGACACAATGGCTAAGTGCGAGTTGGCTGAGATTGTGCTGTGGAGCATAATTGCCATTGTCAAGTTGGTGTTGCATTTGGGAAGTGCGAACCTGTGACAATTCGGGTATCAGAGCCCTGGTTAAGGGTCTCTCTCTGTTCACGTTGGATTATAAGGCTGATTGAAGTTGTTGTTGTTCTATGTTTGGCTGTAAATTGTATTTGAAGTGAAGGATCCACACAGAAAGTACAAGGCATGCAAAGGATGGGGCGAAGATCAGACCAAAGAGTTGCATTAAAGGTATGCGAGTCGTTAATTCAAGAGTCTACAAGCGATAATCATGCACGAAGGATGTCCTCGGAAACAACTTGATGAGGGTGAAACGAGTTGTTCTACATATCGAAGCGCACCAAGGGTACAGGAGACGCTGCGCAAGTGTTGATGAGAAACAACACGATGTTGGGAAGGCTCGGCATGATGTTGGTAGTGGCCAACATCGCAACATCGATCATTTGCTAGGGGAGCAAAGCACACCCGAGAGAAGAAAATGTCTTACGGGTGATGTACATTGATGTGAAGATCAATGGAGAATGGGTATTAGCGATGGCTGATACCGGTGCATGAAGTCTTTCATTCATCCAAACGTTGCCATGGCATTCAACTTAACTTGATTACTAGCGCGGCTAGCACCATCAAAAAGCGTTAACGCAGAACCACAAGCCGGTCGAGGGAAAGTTCGCAATGCGGATGTGCAAGTTGGAGAATGGAAAGGAAAACTAGATTTGTTAGTTATGGTCATGGATGATTTTGACTCGATTTTGGGCATGGATTTCTTTTGCGCGGCGAAGGCGTCGCCATTACCTCATAGAAATGGGATATTGATACGGCACCCTCAATACCCATGTTTTGTCTCTATGGTGAGGCAAAGTGAACCGGACAAGACACTTAAGCCATGTTTGTCTGCGGTTCGGGTGAACGATGGTATGCGCCAAGGCTTGGCTACTTTCCTATGCGTGTTTGTAGAGATCAAACCGGGAAAGGTAGTAGAAGTAGAGGATGGAATAGCTGAGGTCTTAGAAGAGTTTGCGGACACAATGCCCGCAGAAGCGCCTAAGACGCTACCACCGCGGCAGTAGGATCGATCATATGATAGAGGCCGGGTGCCGGGGCGAGGCCGCCGCACAAGCGCCATATCGTATGTCACCGCTAGAACTTGAGGAGACGCGTAAGCATTTCCGA
The DNA here is from genome assembly GCA_023531295.1 of Papaver armeniacum. Classification (NCBI taxonomy): domain Eukaryota; kingdom Viridiplantae; phylum Streptophyta; class Magnoliopsida; order Ranunculales; family Papaveraceae; genus Papaver; species Papaver armeniacum. The sequence continues at coordinate 81,806 of JAJJWW010012101.1, forward strand.
GTTGTTGGAGGCGGGATACATACAACCGTCTAAAGCTCCATTTGGTGCTCGGTTTGTTCCAAAAGAAGCAAGATGGCTCGCCGTATGTGTGTTGATTATAGGGCTTTGAACAAACTAGCGTGAAGAACAAGTACCCAATTCGCTAAATGAGACTTGTTTGATCGGTTAATAAAGCTAAATTCTTCACCAAATTGGATTTGCGTTGAGTTATTACCAAGTGCGCATAAGCGAAGGCGATGAACCAAAGACTGCAATGGTAACAAGGTATGGCTCTTTTGAATACCGTGTTATGCCATTCGGCTTGACGAATGCTCCAGCAACATTTTGCAACCTGATGAATGATGTGTTTGTGTCAATTGGATAAGACGGAAAGGAGAAACACAGCAGGATTGCTACAACCTTTGCCAATTCCAGACAAGCCATGGCAGTGCTTGTCGATGGACTTTATTAACGGGCTGCCAAAGGTGCAAGGCTTTAGCTCGATAATGGTAAATCGTTGATCGCCAAGTATGCTACATTCATTCCCGCCCCCATTCTTGCAATGCGGACGTTGCGGCGGAGCTGTTCTTCAAGAATGTAGTGAAGTATTGGGGAATTCCTCAAGATATTGTGAGTGATAGGGACTCACGGTTTCTGACAAAGTGATTTGGACTGCCTTGTTTGGAATGCTTGGTTCCGAACTAAAGTTTTCTACTAGCAATCACCCCCAAACCGATGGTCAGACGGAGCGGATAAATGCATTGCTAGAAGAGTATTTGCGTCACTATGTGACTGCAAACCGTGGAAATTGGGTGGCGTTGATGGATACGGCCCAATTTTGTTACAATTTGCACAAGAGTTCAGCTACGGAGCCGAGTCCTTTCGAGTTAGCTACGGGCCAGCAGCCATTAACCCTCATGAGGTGCCAAAGGCTAAGAAGCAAGGTTCCGCCTGGCGACTTATCGTTATGCAAGGTCAAAAAAGAGATGATCGAGCAAGCGCGTGATAGTTTATCAAAGGCGCAAAGACGAATGAAGAAGTATCTTGATTTGCATCGCAGAGATGTAGAGTTTGAGGTGGAAGACATGGTGTTGCTAAAGCTAACACCCCAGATTTGGAAGAAGATTTCTAGCAAGACAGTGCATAGAGGCCTAATTCCAAGATATGATGGTCCCTTCAAAGTGATTAAAAGAGTTGGTAAGGTGGCTTACGAGACTTGAGTTGCGGACAAAGTTGAAAGTGCATCCCACTTTTCATGTCGGCTTTTTGAAGAAATACCATCCCGATTTGTTGGACACTTCGAGACAACAGCGACGTGCACCACCGATGTCGGATCACACCGATAAGCAAGTTGAGGCAATACTTGATGATCGAGTTATGGGGCAAAGCAAGAAGAATAGGAGAACTTATTTTCTAATTAAGTGGCAAGGGTTGCCAGGACTCGAGGCTTCTTGGGAGAAGGATACTACATTGTGGCAATTTGAAGAACAAATTCAGGCTTACCTACGGCAAAAGGAATCGACGAGGGCGTCGAGTTCAGCTGGTGGGGGAGGTCTATAACAGTGTTGTCAAGTGGCCAAGTGATGATGCACAAGGATGGTGCATCACCAGTGGATTGGCCAAAGTGTCAGAGGTGCAAGTACGAAGCCATAATGGTGCAACTAGGCCATAATGGTGCAACGAAGCCATAATGGCGCAACGAGGCCATAATAGCGGTATTCAGTACAAGTGCACGTCTGAGTTGCAGCAAGAGGATGGCATGTGCCAAACAGGGTTTGGACATGGCCAAGGATGCGAGATTAGCATCAAGAGATGCCAAAAGAGTTTGGCATGTTACCTGTATGCATGAGGCGTGCAGGCATGCAAGCAAGACTTGCATTAGCACACTTGCATCATTGAGAGAATGATGTACAGCCGTGATGGCGCAATATTTGGCTGGCAGCGGCGTCAACTGGCAACAGGGCAAGTTGAGGCAATACTTGATGATCGAGTTATGGGGCAAAGCAAGAAGAATAGGAGAACTTATTTTCTAATTAAGTGGCAAGGGTTGCCGGACTCAGAGGCTTCTTGGGAGAAGGATACTACATTGTGGCAATTTGAAGAACAAATTCGGAGCTTACCTACGGCAAAAAGGAATCGACGAGGGGGCGTCGAGTTCAGGCTGGTGGGGGAGGTCTATAACGATCTTTGTCAAGTGGCCAAGTGATGATGCACAAGGATGGTGCATCACCAGTGGATTGGCCAAAGTGTCGAGGTGCAAGTACGAAGCCATAATGGTGCAACCAGGCCATAATGGTGCAACGAAGCCATAATGGCTAACGAGGCCATAATAGCGGTATTCGGTACAAGTGCACGTCTCGAGTTGCGTAAAAGAAGAGGATGGCATGTGCCAAACAGGGTTTGGACATGGCCAAGGATGCGAGATTAGCATCAAGAGATGCCAAAAGAGTTTGGCATGTTACTGTATGCATGAGGCGTGCGAGCATGCAAGCAAGACTTGCATTAGCACACTTGCATCATTGAGAGAATGATGTACAGCCGTGATGGCGCAATATTTGGGGGCGATGGCGTCAACTGGCAACAGGGCAAGATGACATGTGCGGGGCACATGGCCTTGATGGTTTAGAGTTGGTTACATGAGAGTGGGTTTACTTTATGCTTTCTAACTGATGGGAAGGACCTGTTTGGCTGAGCGAACGGTTTGGCAAAGGTTAGCATAGTTAGCTAACTGCCACATGTAAAGTAAAGCAGAATCGCTTGCACGATTAGTTGTAGATAGCTTTTTGTAAGGCTATATAAGCTCGATCTTGTGAAGGGATTGGGTAATCCGGGAACAAGAAGAGTGTGTAACCCTAAGTGTGCAATAAATAAAAAAAAAAAAAGGCTAAGGCCTGATTTAAAGAAAAGTTCTTTGGTGCATATTTCCCTTTGGTTTGGCTTAATTGTTTATGCATCAAGCGGAGTGTGTGCATCTGGTTGAAGGCTTGGAAGATTTGTGAGCGAACCTCTGTTTAGTATGGGTGAATAGAGAATTAGTCAAGAAGTTGAAGTATTGGCTAAGTGCGAGTTGGGTGAGATTGGCTGTGGAGCATAATTGCCATTGTCAAGTTGGTGTTGCATTTGGGAAGTTGGTGTCAGAATTGTGCGTTGAGTTGGCCACTGATACAACAAGTGTGCAATACGGCTCAAGTGACGGTTATAAGTTGGTTATTGGCTTCACAAGTGTGCCAAAGGTGCGAGACAAGTTAGAAGGCTTATGAAATGAGTTCATAGCCTTAATAGAGTGTTCATAACCACCAAGAACAGGTGTGGCATCTGTTGGCTTGACAACACAAAAGGTGGCGATTGGAAAAGCAAGTCTGGCGGTTATGGAAACTACGATGGGACACATGGCTGTTCCATGCGTGTGCAAGTGTTGTGCACGGTTTTGGCCATTGTAACTACTGTATAAATAGTCCTAAGGAGTGGGAAAAATCAGTAGGCTACATAGGAGAGAGTTAGTCTCATGTAGAGAGAGTTTTAGGCATTCACCAAGAGGGTGAATGGCTTCGTTTTTGGTCCATGTGATGGACGAGTTTTGTAATCTTCCTTTAGTGCAATAAAATGGGTTTGTTGCAGTATATCTTTGTGTTCATTATGTTGCTGATGTTGTGTGAGAATTGTTCAAGTACATGGCAGAACCTCTTATGCTTATGGGGGCATGAAGAGTTAGAGAGAAAGAAGATGAAGACTTCCGTTGTGCAAAGCCTTTAGAGTGAAGGTAGACGCATACTTTGATGCAAGTATGCAAGGCTGAGTACTTGTGGGTGATGTTGAGTCACTGAACCACAGAGTATTGCCGGTCATGTCCCATGAAAATTTTAGGCGATTAAATGGGCGTGTGACAGCGGGTATCAGAGCTGTGTTAGGGGACACTGATTCTTTGATTTTCTCTCTTTTACTCAAGTTAATGTCATTTGTTTGTCAAATTCAGTGAAGAATTATTTGGGTTTCACTAGTATGGAGACTAGAAGAAGTTTTTCTTGTGTGGAAAGATCAATTGGAAGGTACTTTGAAGCTTGTAGTAGCAGCAGGCCATGAAAGTTTATGACAAAGGTGTCAAAATTCCACCCAAAGTGTTAGGCGAACACACAAGAGTCATTGAAAACTGGGTTTTCAAGTGATTGCATGACAAAACTAAGGAGTATGCTGACTTCTATGGTGCAAGTCAGGTGTTTAAAGTCCATGTTTCTCACAAGTATGCGAAGATTATGCATTTGGAATGCATTGTTTCGTAGTGTTATCGATGCTTGCAGTACATTACATGTGTGGTAATGGGAATTTTAGGGGAAATTCCTGAATACAAAGAAGTTGATGGCCTTTGCAGTGGCAAAGTAGATGAAGAACATGTCTATGTGATAGATTGAAGGTGTTTTCATCATAGCCAGTTGATAGAAGATTATAGTTATCTCTCTCGAATGCATGTACCTTGGTGGTAATGCAAAGTCTGGATGCGAACCAGCATTTTTGTGGCAATGTGATGCCATAAAAGAAGAATTGGATGGCCAATTCTTATCTAGCATAAAGCTTATAGAAAGGCCGAAGACAGAAGCGCAAGTTAGGGGAAAACCGATACACCACGGTCTTGCGTTTGCAAAGAGTTCTTCGTTGATGCTAGATGCGCACAAGGAGAGTGTGCTTGCACTGGTTTATGAGTGGGATCATTATGCTTGGACAAGGGTGTCCAAAGACCTGCATTTGATCATAACCACAAGCGGATGTTCTTGTCAACTACAAATCAATATTGTTACTCAAGTTGATTTTGGTGAAGGAAAGACAAGAGTTGCCGGTTATTGCATGGGCGGTAAAAATGAGTTCCAAGTTTGAAGAAGAATGCGGCATTCTTGCTTTAGGGAACGTGGCGGTGGCGCCTCATTTGCAAGGATTATGACCTTGTTAAGATTTGTCCAAAATGTTTATCCGCGGAAGTCATTGAGTGATATGACTTTCTTTGAGCTCTATGGTGATGCTCCAGAATCACCAAGTTAAGTCCGTTCCAGTTGTGCTTGTTGTGCCATACTGGATTCTGTCTTGCGCCAACGTTCAGCCCTCTTGGCCCTGCATGATTATCATTCTAAACTCATGCACGAACATTCCTTAAGATTCAAACATTGATGCCAGCTCCTTAAGCTCACTCTAGTTACTCATGCGTCATATATGCTTCACTTCGCCAATTTGCTTGACAATAGTAATGCTACTCTTGCATTACTAGCTTGTTTGCATTGTTCAAGCTTTGGCTGACCCTTGAACTAATGCCATAGACCAACTCTTAGTCTATTCTTGCATCCTCCTTGAGCTTGGGCCAACTCAATTCCATGGATATGCATCGATGCCAACATCGCATGTTGATCATCACTTTGGCCATGTCTTGCCAAACCTTCAAATGAAGCTTCATTGTGTCAGCCAATAAGCTTCATTACTTAGCCAAATGTGTTTACAATGTAATCTTGCACTTGCATTACATCGCCCCGTGGGTTTATGCCATTCTTGACACTTGCTGAGGTCTATTCAAGAATACCGCTATTATGGCTTGCGTTGCGCTATTATAGCTTCGCATTGCACTATTACGGCGGAACTCCGACTTGGCCTCGCAACTTCGTGACGCGCAATCATCTTGCATCACTTGCAGCACTGTAATAGACCTCCCCCACCTAATCCGTTCAACGCCCTCGTTGAACGCAACAAAGTATACTCGTTATACTTGTTCTCTGGCCTTGTACACTCCTGAGCCCTTCTCAGAAATCAGCAAAATTTGTTTGGCCTTTAACCTTGCCAAAACTTCTATGCCTAGTACCAAATGCCATCACTTAGCTTACTGCATTTCCATTGATCCTACTGACTTGTATTGTTGTTGTCACGTTGATCAGACGTTCTAACTCTCACTACAATCGCATATCAACACCCAAATGCAACTTGGAAATTCCTCTTGCCAACTCCCTGAATTGAGCTTGAACTTCACATGAATCATTTGTGCCTAAGTGTACACAAGTAATGATTCTTCCCAATTGATCACATTGATCATTGCCATAGTCTTATGCCTTCACTTTCCGACTTTAGTTGCACCACGCAACATAACAGGACTTATACAAGACTTGGCCTCATTCTTCAATCATATGCGCCTACGCCAAATCATGCCATGCCTTAAGGTATGCATGCTATGATTCCATACCACTCGGTATGCGCCACAATCCATAGCCTTTGCTTTGTCTTCAAGAATGCAATGTAACTTACTTTAAATTTGGCCTCCAAATCATGTTGTAAACTTCACCTTCTTGGACTTGCATCATTTGTATGCCAAAGAACTTGCACCTTGTCTGTTCTTTGCTTGCATTGTCGCAACATCATGATTGAAATGCATGACTCTGGTATAGTCATGACTTAGGATACCCGTGACATCACAACGCCTCTTTGGGCCGGGCATCCTCTTCACGCGCCTTTGAAACCAAAGACTTTAAGCATCACTTGCTCTTTCAAACTGCTACGCTTTAATGTAGCGGAAAAACAACATCATGTCCTTCCTAACTATGAGTTACTCTTAACTCATATACTTGATGGACTTACATCTTCATTCTTGCTGCGTTACTCCATGCATTCGCTGCCAAATGCCTTCGCACGTCCACATAACTCTCAACAGAAAACTCGACTATGCCACCAACTCCTATATTTGCTTCTTTCACTTTCAACGTCTTCTATTGCATATTTTGGCTTAATATGCTATGTAGCATCTTCCACACGAACTAGCTTTACTTTGAACGAAAGAGGCAAGATCTTTCACTTCAAATACCCTCATTCACTACTACCTTACATAGAGAGACTTCATTCCAACACCAAGGTCCACTCGACCTAAACTGAAAGTATACTCAAACTTGAGCAAATATCATCGCTAACCGATTGCAACTTGTAAGACCTAACAAGCCTTGCATACGGACTTCAACTTCGCTTATAAGCAACAAAGGAAGCGAGACAACACCTCATCGTTCCCAATGTAGCAATTCACTTTGCCACATGCACTCTTCCAACTGATGCTATCATGTTGCTTTAGCTTTCATGAAGATTTCTTTAATAATGGCCACATGCCATCTTTATGCATCACCACTACCTTGTCCTTATCTTTCCCGCATCCACAATTTGCCTAACTTGCATTTCTTCACGCATTATGCATCCTGGCCATGCCCAAATCCCATTTGGCGCATGCTACTGTTGCATACATGCCATGAGTTTATTACGGTATATGCCATGATCTTAAAAAGGAGGGCGTTGGCATAACTTAGTTTAGCGGGTTCGCTATTATTTAGCCAAATGCTCCAAGCAATTTTTCGCGAAGGAATAACCCGGCAACACAGTGGTTCAGTGATCTCTTATCACCCACTCGTATTTCAGCCTTATAAGATTGCACCAATGCAATCAGCCAACTCTACCAAGAGTATGCAACGGAAGTCTTACTCGGATTTTCTCTACCAAACAATGTAGCCCATACTACAAAGGGGTTCTTGCCATGTTTATGCTTCACAGAGTTTGGGGGAGTATAATCAAATCAACAGGAAACCAAAGCCAAACGTATAAGCCAACAAACTCACTTTTATAAGCTTAAGGAAGATACAAAAACGTCCAACCAATGGACTTACAAGCTTATTCTCTAAGCCTACAAAGAAACTCACTCTCTACTGCAAAATGGTTCTCAACACTTGAACTATTGAACAACTCGATTTGTGTAGCTTCTCGGCTATTTATAATGCCAAGAAGCCAAGGCCAATCCGTATGCAACTCATGTTGCACGCCCCATGAACGACCATCTGTCCATGGGCAGTTTTAACCGCTTGATTCCTCCTTTTTAATCGCTATCTTTGGTGCTGGCTTGCACAAGGGCGCACACACTGTCTTCAACGGTTAGGATATGCCAAACTCGGTTATAAAGCACTTTATAACCGTCTCTAACTTGCTCTTCGACTTTGGCATGCGTGTGATGCATCCACTCTACGCATCCGGCACTTGCACTCAAGTTCCGCAACATCGCATCATGCAACTCAGCCTTGCACTTCCGCCAAATACCGCTATTATGGCTCGCGTTGCGCTATTATAGCTTGCATTGCACCATTATAGCTGCGTTGCACTATTATGGCTTGTATCACAAGAATTAGCTCATTTGGATGCCAACATCCAAATAGTATGCCAACTGAATCTTGACTTGCTTAATACCATCTTCATGCTTCATATGCATCACTTGCATCTCTTTTGGTGAGCAACTATCACCAATGGCGTGTTTGGCATCACCATTGATGCACTTGCACAGTCCAAGCCTTGGCCAAAGCTTAGAACCATGCCAAAGTCATCCCATGACTTTGCATCTCATCCTTTATTCCTTCCTTGAGCTTGGCTAACTCTGAATAAGGATATGCAACACTATCGCATAATGTTGCCAATGCCAAGTAACCTTTCTTGTCTCAGCCATCTTGGCGCTACATCGTCGGATTGTGCAGCTCCATCTGCCAGGTTACATATTCCGTAACGCACAATGATTTTTGCGTCACCACTTCAGTGGACCTGGTCATAGACCTCCCCACCCAATCATTCAACGTCCTCGTTGAACGCAACATCGCGGTTCGGTCTCTCTTGAACTTTCCTTTTGGCCTTGCACGCATCCGAACCACCTTGAAAAACAAGAACTTTGTTTAGCCTTTAACCTTGCCAAAACTTCTTTGCCTAGTGCTTTACGCCGCCACTTAGTTTGTTTGCCTTGCCATTGAGCCTGTGGATTCCGGCTTCATTGGTGCATCGTCGACTATGCTTGATCTCAACCTCATTCACATCTCAACACCCAAATGCTACTTGTAACTGTCGCTTTTGCCTCTTGCATCAACACAAATTCTTCTTTTAAGCCATTCGTGCCTAAGTGTACACTTCAAACAGCTAACATATCATCTTGATATGCATAACTTAGCTTACTTGCCTTCAATTCCAGTGACATTGCACCTTTGCAATTCAACAGGGCTTACTGTAATCTAAGTATTCTTCAATCTCTTGCAACACTCTTGTGCAAATTGATCAAATGCATGACATTAGCCATGACTTAAGAAACCCGTGACATCACAACGTCTCTCCCTAGAGACCGATTTCTCTTCACGCGCCCTTGAAACTAACAAGGCCTCACTTGTTTTTTCAAGTCACTACGCTTTAATGTAGCGGAAAAACAACATCATGTTCTTCCTACCTATGAGTTGCTCTCAACTCATATGCTTGATGGACTTACATCTTCATTCTTGTGCGTTACTCCATGCTATCGTTGCCAAATACCTGCCGCACTTCTACATAACTCTCCCAACAAACAAACTTGCCTATGCCACCAACTTCACTTCTTTGCTTGGTTTTGCTTTCGAAGCGTTTCTTATTGCATACCTTGGCTAAGTATACTGCAAGTGCTTCCCCAATGAACTTAGTTTTACATTAAGCAAAAAGAGACAAGGTTTTTGCTTAAACACCTCCTTCATTCATTACACTAGCCTTACATAAGAAACATAGGGACCATTCCCATTACACCATCGGCCAACACTCGGCCCTTCTTTACCGAAAGCAAATACATTACCAAAGCAAATACACCAAATGAAAGTGTGCTATCTTCAAAGACCGTAAGATTAGCAACACCCAACTTAACTTAAAAACGAAACAAAGAAAGATAATATGCCAAAGTCTCCATACTTCAGCAACCTTGCAGGTTCAGGCACTTGCAAACAAAGACCGCAATGCCCCTGCTCCATACATGCGCTAATTACGGCGAATAAGGGACACTAAGATCCATAGGACATCCAAATTCCATGTGAATCTCAGCTAAGCTTTCTTGAACGATCGGACAGGGCAAACTCACTTGCCTTCCCCATGTCACACTTCATATCAACCTCGGACTAACTTTCCTTACACCCTTCACGAAACAAGGTGCACTCGGACTTTGTATGAAAATCCCGCCAAGGTGAGGCATCACTGTTGCCTCTGCTTCTTTGAAAAAGTTGTTACCAAGGATCATCTCAAAGTCATTGAGATGCATCACCATTACACTGACCTGACCACGCCATTCTCCCACTTCAACATTTGCCACTGCCATCCCCTTTGATTGGCTTAGCTATATCATTCTTGTCTTCATGCGGTGACCGCTTGATACACTTCCAAACCCAAGTACTCTGCCAATGACAAGCTCATAACAAGATGCGACGCTTTTGATCCGCCATGCCCCGAGAGACGATGGTTGTGTATGCCAACTTTCACATAAACTAGGCCGCGCCACCACTCATGCCGTCTTTGTCACTCAGCTGCTTGTGCTACTATGTTGCATAGTTGAATAGGATTTACATGCTCCACTTGATCAGCTTCTTCTTTGTCACCACTACACTCGGTGTGATTGCGGACAATTTTTCTTTCTTTGGACAATCACGCGCAAGGTGAGGACCCTTGCATAAGAAACGACCACCGAACTTTGTTCTTCATAGCCAAACTATCATCCCTTTGATAGCTCTTCTCTTTGGCCTCGAAACCTTTCTTATCCTTGTCCTTATTCTTCCGGTTTTCTTGTCCTTGCCCTTCTTATTAGCATCGGTTGAGGTATTAAGCCGACCTAAAATCAAGCAAAAGGTGTCCACGATTGCAATGGCCGAAGGTAGGTCTTTGGCACCTTGCCTTCGCACTTCGGCCCGAGCCCATGCTTGCAAAACCGGATGTAAAATTGAACAACTTATCTTCCTCGGACATGTTGCGAATATCTAGCATCGAGATGAAAACTCTTTCACGTATTCCCGTGGTGTACGGTATGCCTCGGCTTACGCAAGTTCTCTCGGCTAACCAAGCCGCATTGCTTGGCAAGAATTGACTCTTCAATTCATCTCTCATGACATCCCATGTCACGATACTTGGACGACCCGGCGGTAAGGTCATCATCCTGTTCTAGTTCTCCACCATAATTTCGCATCACCCTCAGTACATGCTAACGAGAGTAACCTTTTGTTCTTCCGGGTTACGGCGGCCTTGAAGTATTGGTCCATGTCCCACATGAAATTCTCCAATGCCTTCGCATCTCTTGCGCCTTAAAAACCTTAGGTTCCGGGACTTTAATCTTCGTAAAGTCACCGCCACTACCACTGCGGCAGAGCTTGATCTGCACCAATTACACTCACCATTCGCCTCAAGACACCAATCTCATCGTTAGTTCTTTCAAGGCATCGTGAACATGGTCTTAACAAACATCGATTTGGCCTTCCAAATCACTATGCTTATCGGTTGCTCCTTGGTTTGACTCCATCATTCCAAAGCAACATACTCATCAAGAGCCGAATGCGAGCCATAACCGTTGCTTTATAATTGGCATCGTTAGGATGGCGCACCTCTCCACCAATCCTATCTTCCAAGTTAGCAATCCTATCAGGTCAAGGTATCTGTAGAACTCTTCTTACCGGCCATTATCTCTTGCACCAACAACAACGAACTCGAGCAAAACAGAGAAAATCTTCCACACAAAGCTAAAACAGAGCAACCTTCCGCTCGATACCCGTATTGTCACGCCTTCAAATGCTCCAAGCAATTTTTAGCGAAGGAATAACCTGCCAAGAACACGGTGGTTCGGTGATCTCTTATCACCCACTGTATTTCGACCTTATAAGATTGCACCAATGCAATCGACCAACTCTACCAAGAGTATGCAACGGAAGTCTTACTTGGATTTTCTCTACCAAACAATGTAGCCCATACTACAAAGGGTTCTTGCCATGTTTATGCTTCACAGAGTTTGGGGAGTATAATCAAATCAACAGAAACCAAAGCCAAACGTATAAGCCAACAAACTCACTTTTATTAGCTTAAGGGAAGATACAAAAACGTCCAACCAATGGACTTACAAGCTTATTCTCTAAGCCCTACAAGCAAACTCACTCTCTACCGCAAAATGGTTCCTCAACACTTGAACTATTGAACAACTACGATTTGTGTAGCCTGCGGCTATTTATAATGCCAAGAAGCCAAGGCCAATCCGTATGCAACTCTGTTGCACGCCCCATGAACAGCCATCTGTCCATGGGCAGTTCCCTAACCGCCAGTTCCTCCTTTTTAAGATCATGAAGGTGATGGTATGGCCAACTTCCCAAATGAGGGCACTGACACCAACATAAATAGCCAACATATTATACTCCTTAGTTTATTTTATGTGTCTAGTTACCACCAAGTTATTATTATTAAAAAAAAAAAAAAAAAAAAAAAAAAGAAAAATGTTTGTCAAGTTTTTGTGAAGTTCGGAAGTTCATCATCAACAATTGAAGACCGAAGATTTAAGACGTTTCTATGAATGCTGAGAGAGAGAGTGATATTAATTGTCGATCGGGTGAGAAGGTAAGTGAGTACTCCCACCCTTGCTAATGGTTGATTTCCTTTCTTAGAGATCATCGAAAAAGATTCTTTTTGTCCACACTTCTATGGAGTCTCCGAATTTATTTCGGAAGGTTATCCTTCTTTCTACAACGTGTGCGGGATTTTCTCTCTTTATTCCCACTGCGCACACATGAGAGACTAAAAAAGCGATCTTTTTGAGTGCAATTATCATAAAACCCTATTAGTGAGGCGAAGTCGAGGCTTATGATCACAATCGAATCCGAATTCTTTCATATGGTATGGTTACTTCTCGCAAAGACTTAAGGATGAGAATGCGTTCTTTGGTAGTTCTAACTTCGTGTTACTAGCATGCAGAAACTCTATGTCCTCATAGCTCCTTGGATGCTTGAGACTCTTTTACACTCGAAGTTGGAGAAGGGTTTGTGGGTACACCTCCGGTAAACCCTCACGAGACTACAACTCGTCCACTAGGGACACCTAGGGGTTTAAAGGCTTAGTGCATACGCTAAATGCATTCGAGACTGCGACGGGGGTATAGTTAGGATTTCTTCAATTCTGTTTCACTTGAGGACAAGTAAAATTCGGGTTTGGGGGTATTTGATGAGTGCCAAATATTGCATATTTCTACATCTATTTATTGGCATTTAACTCATATTTTGTGTTCATAAATCGAGATATTATCCCAGTTATTCATGTGTTTTCTTTGTTTTCAAGAATAAATATTTGTACTAATTAATTTTGTGTTTTTAGGTAATAAATAAAGCTCGGAGAAATTGAGGAACCAAAAGAGCAGAAAATTGGAGGCAAGCGTCTATGGAGCAGAAAGCCTGAGCCCGCGCGCGCATCAGTTGCAACCCAACAAGTAGCAACTCATTAAAAATACATGGGCCCAAGCTATCCAAGACCCGCAACCCGGATCCGAGCCCGTCCACTCCAAGCCGTTGAGATCTCGCCCAGCTGCATCCTACGGTCGCTCCATCACTCACATCATTTCTCGATGCCTCCGCTCAACACCAAATCACCCCAATCCTCCCTCGGCCGTTCAGATATCCCCCAGCTGCATCCAACGCTCGCTGCATCATTCCCATCAATCCTTGCTGTGCCCGCTTCACACCCTAGTTCCCTACACCTATACCCAGTCGACCTAACCCATTTCTCTCTTCATCTTCTCTTTCTTCTCCATACCTCCAGCAGAGAAACCATCCCCCTTCACCTCCTTCACCCATGCTCATGGCAGAGCCATCACTACCACCTCCATCATCACCTTACACGACAACGGCCTCACCAAACGCGCATGCGATCGCCTTCACCTCCCTCTAGGTTTAGTTATCTCTCTTTAGCTTCTCCATAACCCTAGAAGCTAATTTAAAGATAACTAGAACTAGGGTTTTCACCAACAACCCGCATGGTCGATTCGAGAGACGATTGACAGAGGAGACAGCGGATTGAGCAACGTGGGTGAGAGAGTATTTTCTGTTTTTCTGTTTTGGAGAAATTTAGGGTTTTTGAATTTCATGTATAAATAGGTTTAAGGGGTGTGTGAAAAACCTTATGCCTGGGCTAGCCAGAGCACCACTCTAGTTTAATTTGTTATTTTTAGCTTAATTATGTTCTAAATACTTTTGCTAGGATTTCAATGAAACCCTAACTCCATGTTGTGATTTCAACTGTGTTTGAGTTATTCTTGAGTGCTTAATTTATCGATATCCTCAATTCTAATACCTCAATACCTCGCTCTCACAATGAATTCCTTGTATCCATTGTAGTTAGGATAACATTGTGTTGAGTGTGTTTCACTCATATTTTAAGTATTATTGCTAATTCTCTTGACTAGTTGTGCTTAATTAGACAACCAGGTGCTCTAGGTTAGTGCCTTAGCCGATAATTGAGTTATCATTAGGTGAAACTCCTTAGACAAGTGGTGGAATTGACACACTTCGCCCTTATCATCACGGGAACAAGAACAACTCAACTTAGTTGAACCCACAATAGGAATTATAGGTGGATTTGATAATCCTAGCACCCAATTCTTCTCCTTTGTTAGTTTTTCAATTTTATTCCACTGTCATAACCTCAATTTAGTCGTATCGACAAAACAACCAAAACCTTTGTGTTACACTTCCTTGATAGAAATTCAGTAGAGCAAAGCCATTAGATCACTTCTACAACACCACAAGTCTCTGTGGTTCGACCCGAACTTGCCACGCCTCCAACAGGCGCCGTGCACTTGCGGTTATAACATGTAGGAATTAAAATAGACCATGTTCTCAGCCTACCAGAACTCTAATATTCCAATGATTGTTGAGTAAAGATAGAAAGAAGTGATTGAATTGAGCTTGCTAGGATGAACACTGAATTGCATCGGGAAAAACTTTCATACGTCACAATGACAGATCAGAACTCAAGAGAGATGTCTTGTTGACTCTATCTCAACAACATTTAGGTTTGTTTCCCTTGAAAAGAATACATGAATGTATAATGTTTCTAGTCTTGAGTTTATTATGTGCACTTATTTAATGCTTTTGTTTCTCTGCTTGATAATGCCAGTATATTGATGGTTAATATGAGTTTCTGTATTGCTTACAAGACTTTTAAGAGGATCAAAGATGAAAAGATGTGGCAAAAAACTGTACTTTGATTACTCACAAATACTCGTCAAAGGAAAAGCTTACCTAGGAAGCCTCATGTTTCTGATCAAGGTTCTGTTGATCACTTGGGGTCAAACTTTTTTAGGTTCACAAGGTTTTGTAATCCGAAATCCGTCAAGGTTACCAGGTCCGGGTCTAGTTGGATCAGCTCACATATTAATATTATGTTATCCGAATTATGATGAATTTCAATCGTTATGACTAGAATTGATTTTTCTAAGGAGTTTTGGTGTTATGTTTTCAAGGTGTCCAGATACCCCTTTTCTTTTGCTGAAGTTTTAGAGGAAATCTCTCTTGGTTTTCTGTTTTTTCTCGAGCAATGAAATGGATCATAAAATCTACTACTACCTTGGCCAACTTGTTTGAATTCTTGATTCATCTTGACACCCAATTTTTGCAACCGAGAAATGGTTTCTTTGGACACAATTTCCTTCCCTCACTAGAGCATTCATGAAATTCGAGATAGACTATGCCCAAAATGGGCACAACCGGAAGAGCTTCGCAACATCCTTGGAGATGTCATGCGTGGTGGTTATCGAAAATATTAATCAAATGCCGAGTTGTTCAATACATCGTGTTCACTGACTAACAAGTAGTCATGTAATCGCTCACTAAGTAAACATTCATTAATCCTAATTACACCTATATCTATCCATGATGTCTATTTTATCTTAATTTATCACATTTCTTATCGAGGTTTTCATTCATACGAGGAATTGTTGGAAAACAAGGGTTTCTAAATAAGGTTATAAGACTTTGAAACCATATACGCTACTGTAGAGGGTGAAATTTAGATGAGGAGAAAAATTATGATTTCAAGACCAGAGGAAAAATGGCAATTTTGTAACCAGGGGGTGCGTCATCATCCTGAGCCAATAGTTATCTTGCAAGTTAAGTAAAACTAAAATGGGAGAAGACTGAACGCAAAAAAAAAAAAAAAAAAAAAAAAAAAAACTGTGAAGATAAGTTCGATCCTCATTGCCAAAAGACAAGCTCATCCCTATAGATCAAAACTCAATTTTCACGAGAGAGAC
This sequence comes from Papaver armeniacum, assembly GCA_023531295.1. Lineage (NCBI taxonomy): Eukaryota > Viridiplantae > Streptophyta > Magnoliopsida > Ranunculales > Papaveraceae > Papaver > Papaver armeniacum. The sequence goes on from JAJJWW010012101.1 coordinate 97,866, forward strand.
TTAGCCCTTGGTCTTCAAGGCACTTTCAACCAATATTATACGTCTCCGTAAGACACTGCTGGTCGTGATACCGTGACTCCTAGATTACATCCTCAATGGGATACTACTAGTCACGTACACTTTGTGGACTAGTAAAACATCCATGAAAGTCTTATGAACCAGAGCGGTCATGATTTTAGTATATCTTCTCGAGAAGTAGCTGGTCGTGATGCCATGATTCATAATATACGTCCTCGGCGAGACATTTCTGGTCATGTAGGATCTGTAGACTCATAAAAAAACCACAACTGACTTATGAACCAGAGTGGAGACATTCATCTCCCAGGAGCATGGATCGCCTCTATTTGATACCATAGAGTAATTTATGGTAAATTATCACAAGATATCGAGTGGTCATAATCTAGGACCGAATCGTGAGACTTATTGAAGCCTCTTGGATAATTCATAGAACATCCCCATGAGATACATATCTGCCTCTGGGCCTTACGACAGACTCCCAGAACATCCTCTCGAGATACAACTGTTCATGTTGCCCGTACTGTACGGACACACTCGTAATTGACTCCTAGCGCATGCCTGCAATATATATTTTTCAAAGACAAGTGAGCCAAGGTATCGTAGAGATTTTATTAGGCATGCAAGCCTCCCTATTTGTCTCAAACATGTCCTAGCTGACTCCTAAGAGACTCCATCTCATAAGCTAAGCCTCAACCGGCCTCATGCTAATCTGAGATGAACCGTTTCATATGAAGAGTCATGTACAAGCACAAGATTCAAGCACAAGCCTTACAAGGGCACATTCCTCTTTCTCAGCGTCTCAAACACATTCACGGCGAGTAAATTGAGTCTAAACAGTACATGTTTGTTCAAAAACGTGGATTCAATCCCTTGATCTCCTCATTCTCGACAAAGGGATCCACATGCAAGATTTCAAACTCCAGATGACATATGTGACCATCCATGAAGAGATAGAGCTGATTCTCAGTTCCTCTCACACTTTACATAGATCTATGAGGCATTCCTTGCCTATTCACTTGACCCATCCTAGTCACACTCACAAATATAATAATACTTCTTTATCTTGACCAACATCATCTATAGAGAATTTATCCATCTCAACACATCATCATAAAGGTTGACTCATCCACGCACAAACGGGGGGATATTAACCAAGGTTTTGGTCTGGAAGTTTACGCAAAAGACAGCAAAAGCGGTGGAATAAGAGGATAAACTTATTCTAGTTTATCCCTAGCTATTCCTCAAAAGACGGAAAAGTGCTCCGCAGGACATGCAATCCCTATTTTCACCCACAAGAGATTATAGAATTCAGTTATAAATAGGTTCTCTATTTCTCCAAGCTAACACGCAACTTTCCCGTGAACTTTCAGTTGTTTTCCGATTTCTCTTTTCATTCTGCTTCCCTCCCTAAGACCATCTTTAATCTATCATGTGACTGAAGCAGCTTTTTAACGGACACTATATATGGTTTAGGTGAAGAATGTTCACACTCAACCTCCCGTAGCTCACTTTCAAAACCCTAGGATATATCCCACTTTTATCCTTTCGCCGATTTTAGGTAACTATAACTACATAATTTAGTTCCGCAACCTTTTAAGCAAAAAGATTGTTCTTAACTTTACAATCCAATTAGGGTTTCTCCATTATCTTTTGAATCGGTTTAAGAATAATAATACTAAATAAAATTGTGAGCGAGATACAACATAGAAAGTGTACATTTTTATTGATCAAGTGTTCTATTTACAAGATGAGCCTTTCGGACTATACATAAAATATAATTTTCACATTAAAGACATGTTTAATGAGGGACCACTTATACCAACATGATGACGACGTCATGGTCTATTCAAAATTTGCTTTCCCTCCAAGTAACTTCCACTACCTGAACTTGGTTCTTTCTCTTACATCATCATCTTATCTCTAATTCTTGAGTTTTAGGTATTAATGCTCGATAGCTGCAGGTCATGTCTTGATTTCTTGCTCCAGAACTCAGTGAAAACGAAGGTGTACCAAAATACACCACCACTTTTGTTAGAGCACTGCTCGGTGGAACTCGCATGCGTTGCTATCTCAAGCATGTTTGTCAATGTTAGTGATCAAAACTATAAGTCTTGATTTCTAGCCGATTTATAGATGTCTCGGACTAGGACATAGATTGTGTAGTTGAGCTTAGTTTTCACGGCGTTGATCATTTGAAGACGAAGAACTACTAAGGGGAGCTTATGGAACTTCATCGACAAAAGGTATGTGGAGACTTAAACTCATCTATCCCTTGGAAAGTGTATTTGTACTATATCTCCTATATTCAGACATAAGTCGTATTACAATATAGTTTTCTATATACACATTTGAGATTTCGAGCTGAGTTTATCTCGCTTACATATTTCTCGAAATATGTGTTGGCAAGCTTTCGCTTCGATCAAGTTCATCTTATATTATGTGAAAATTGCTGAGTAACATCTTACATGGTTTATGTGATACAATCATTAAGTGTTGTATTGGAATGTTTCATAATGATTATTTTAATAACTTGAAAATTTATTTGATGTTAATAGTGTGTGAAAATGGCTATTGTTGGATATGTCATGGTGTGCACTCTTGCACATATGTAATCCATGTCCGGGAAACAGAATATGCGCACCCGTCTGCGTACCTGTTGGTTTGAGAAATCCGGGAACCTAAGTATGAGTACCCATTTGCGTACTGGCGTAAAGTTTCATGTCCGAGAATTTCTGCTGGGATTTGAAGTTCGTGTACCCGTTTGCGTACTGGCGGAACTCAATCTTAGTCCGGGTATTTCAAGTATGCGTACATGTTTGCATACTTGAAGGTTAAAGTTCTAAAATCGGTTTTAAACATGAACATAAACATTTATATAATAAGGAATGCAATCTTTGCAAACCGTGGCTATAATGTTCATGATTGATTCGAGTGAATCAAACCGATTTTTCTTCAATTGTGTTCTTATATAATTCTATGAGAATATAGCAATTGAACAACTCTTTAACTAGTTTCATTTGAGTCATTTGAAATAGTTATGGTTAAGATGAGAAAGGTTGATATGAGAGTAATCATATGGCTAACCTTGGTTATCTATTTGTGAACCAACATGGTGTACACGTTTGGGTACGGTTACATAAACCCAAATGAGGGTACATTTTATTTGTCTGTAACAAGCTAAGTTTGATCTAACAGTTGAAAGATATTAGCTTGGTTGAATCAGGTTTTTCATCTAACGGTGAATATTGAATGCTTTGTTACCAAGGTAACTTGGATTGCAAACCCTGATTTGAAAACTATATAAAGGAGAACTCTAGCAACTGGGAAACCTAATCCCCACACCTCATGTGTTACTAGTTGCATCAACTAGAGTCGATTCTCCTTTAACCTTAGCTTTCTATCGAGACCCTGTAGGTTAACTTCTTCAAAGACTTCATTGGGATTGTGAAGTCAGACCCAACTATTTTCTTTGTAGGTGCGTGTTCTGATCTTTCCCAATTCTATCGTATTGAGTACAATTGAAATAATCGACTCGATATTAATTTCTCCGATAGGCAAGATAAAAAAAATCACAAACATCTTCGGTATTTCTGTGGGAGACAGATTTATTCAATCTATAGACTTTTCTATGTGAGACAGATTTGTTTATCAAGTATTCGACTTAGGGTTGTAGCAACTCTTAGTTGTGGGTGAGATCAACTAAGGGAATCAAGTGCGTAGTATCCTGATGGGATCAGAGACGTAAGGAAGGCAAATGTACCTTGAATCAGTGTGAGATTTATTAGGGTTCAACTACAGTCCAGTCTGAATTTAATTAGTAGTAGGCTAGAGTCTGTAGCGGCTTAATACAGTATGGTGTTCAATCTGGACTAGGTCCCGAGGTTTTTCTGCATTTGCGGTTTCCTCGTTAACAAAATTCTGGTGTCTGTGTTATTTCTTTTCCGCATTATATTTTTGTTATATAATTGAAATATCACAGGTTGTGAGTTAAGATCAATCAATTAGAATATCCAACCTTTGGTTGTTGATTTACATTGATTGACACTTGAAAATTGGTCTTTGGTACCGTTCAAGTTGTTTCACATAATAATCAGGCTCATGGATTCTATCTCGTTTGATTTGCTGATTACATTGTGAAACGAGAGATATTAAGCTCTTTGATATACTTTACTCTAGATTGAGTCCATTTGTCTAGTTGAATCTCTAGAAAGTGTATTGGAGTAAATCCTCTCTCAGTTGCCAAACGAATTGTTGGGTGTGGTTGATAGACCCCCGCATTTTCAATTGGTATCAGAGAAGGCAAACACATTAAAGACCTCATAAGTCTGTGTTTGTAGCGATCTGATATGGACAAGAATATCTCTGATCACGCATCACCAGCATGCGGACATTCCAACTTGGTCAAGTGTCCTGATTCCGCTGAGAATTCTGCTTCGACGTATTCTTCTAAATCCTCATTTAATTGGGAAGCTCGTATTGATGAACAGTTAGATGAACTTTCTGATGAAAGTGATTCAGAAGAAAGACAACATGTCAAAGAAGAAGTCTCGCAGTACATCATCCTCTTTGATCATCTTCTAAAGAAAAATAAGTTAACATCCCGCTTTGACTGAATTTTTGACTCCTCTCTGCATTGAAAACAGAAAATTAAGAAAACTCTTTAAGGGATATGATTCTTGGTATAACTTATTACAAGCTACTCATAAAGATCGTAACGAAGATATATGTTCAAAGAAATCTGAATGTGATGATCTTCGTAGAAATATCTTTATGTTGAAAGAAAGTCTTGCAGAAATTAAAGAAAGATATGTCTCTCAACAAGATTGTTTTAATGTCAAAGAAAAAGCTTTTCTCACTCGATAAAAACTATTGGAGACTGATCTTAGTGCTGCTATTGAAAAGGTCAAAACTTTAGAACATAATTTGAAAAAAATCAATTCTAGCTCTACAAAACTATCTTCTATGCTTGGGGCATGTAAAGAACATCGTTATACACGTGGTCTGGGCTATAAAGGTATAGAGGCTCCAAGCAATGACAAGGTGAATTTTGTTAAAGCAAGAGACCTTCTTCAGTCTACAGTTGCTGATGTATCTGTAAATAATGTACGTCAGCCTACAAGGAAGACTCGGTTGAGAATGAATAAAAACCTTCCTGTCAACTGCTTCTATTGCGGAAAGAAAGGTCACATTGAAAGTTGATGTCGTCTTCGTCTACGGAATGAAAAGCTTCACAACATTCTCATGAGAATGTCTAAAAAAGTTATCAAACATGTTCCTCAGTGTTCAGTTAGAAATTCATTCCACAATCAAGAAAAGCGCCCCAATGGGCCATTTCTGATTATGAACATAACATCTTTTCCACTTACAATGGTAAAAGGAACAATGTTATATGGATGACTGATAATTCTGAAAGACCTGTAAGGAGAAAAATAAATCGAAGAAAGAAAAATTCTTCAAAACCCTCTCTTTCCCTCAATGATGATCTTGCTTCTAAAATAAGTGTTCCTGATTACATCCACATCAATAATCGTGTTTCGGAACTCAATACCGGTATCAACGGTATCAAGCGCAATATCAAGAAGGCGAGGAAAGCATCTAATTCAGGTAACACTTATCTTTCTCCTGATAATTCTTTTGAAAATGTGCATAAGAATTCAGTTATAAGTCAGGATAGTACAAAGGAGTGTGTCAATATCACTGATGAACTTCATGTTCATCAACATATAACTTATGTGTATCCTCTCTATGGACCAATGAGAAGATACACATAACCCTCAAAGAAGATACCTTCTTCTTGACAAATGGTCTGTGTTGTATTGTGATGTCATTGATCTCTTTTCTTGTATTGTGCTCTGAACAGTTTTGTTTTAAATTATTTATCTAATGCCTTCTTAATATACACTAGTTTTTCTTCATAGAATGACATTCGAGTCACTTTGTATCAAAGATTCTTGTCATTAACTCAAAACTTGTTTGCTCCATCGGTTAACCGACCTCGCCTTGGGTCTTAACCATTAATCTGTGCACCCGGTCCGTTACCAAACGTATCAAGAAACCCTAGGTTTCTCTTGTGTAAATTATCCTTTAAATATGTATCAATGGTTAATCTTACTTTTTTTTCCTTCAATAATCGTGTTTCAAAACTTGATGATATAACATCAAAGAGATACAACCATTAATTTCGGAACTTGAAGATTAACCATCCCTGTTATTTGCTTTAAAGAAATTGATCATGAAAAAGATCTTCCAATCCAGATGTCTCTTCAATTGGTTGGAAATCTTCTTCAAGATTTTTAGGTCGTGTGTGAAAATCTTGAGATTGCATCAAAGAACCTAGTTGTAAAGACCCTCAAGCTCGTCAACACTATTAGACCGGTCAAGTGTTGATTTAGTCGATAATGACTCGATTAGTTAATATGAACGTTAATTATTAGGAACTAATTTAACAACTAACTAGATACAAAATTAGTATCGATAGATAGATCTCGTAAAGTTACGCGGAATGGACTACTCGATCGTGCCATTCAGATATCAGATGAAGGAGAAATCATCAGATTTGTTTGAAGGGAAAAATAGTATTTGTCATCTAGACCGAGTGGCTGCCCGTATCATTTTTCTGGGTGACTTTGTAAGTTTTGGTCGGCCTTATCTCTTCATCAAAACCCGATCGAAAAATTCATTCATTCTTCTTCTTTCTTCTTCTCTTTCATTCATCTCTGTTTCTCTACGACTGTTAAATATGAGTGTTGATATTAGGGTTCTGCGATCGAAATAAGTCAAGACTTATCATGAATTAAGTGATGGTGGTGTTGTTGTTTCTGTTTGAGCTTAGGAAGAGGTTGAATTGAGAAATCAGTGAGTTAGGGTTTTCTGAATTGGATTATCTTTAGAGTTTGCGTAGGACGAGGATGATATCGAGTAGTAACAACTGAAGATTAAGAGGGTTGTTGATGAATTGATGAGATGAAAAAGTTCTGGTGAAGAATCATAAGAAAGGTAATTTAAATTGGTTTAACTAGGGTTTCATCTATTCGAATATGTGTAGGGATTGAGAAATCTTTATTGGGTTTGTTTTGAATTGAAATTATGAAGATTTAATTTTGGTTAATTGTGATATGTAGAGTCACAAGTTAGTTTTCCTTATGTTCTTCCCCAAATTAAGAACTAGGGCTTCTGAGTTTGAAACAACAGAGATATGGGTGATGAAATTGAACTGGGTTTGAATGTTATTGTGTTGTGATGAAGGACAGTGCAGTTAAGGGTATGGGAGAATGTTGGTAATGGTGTTGAACTAATATATTTCAGGGAATGGAGTTGCCTGAGTTGGTAGTATTGTTGTTAAAGAGGAACTGAAAAGAGATTCAGTTGAAGAAGTAATATAACTGAAAAGAGGGTTAGTGGTTTTAATGTTAAGAGAGTGTATGCAATTCTAGTGTTATTGCACAATTATGGATTTGTCAGCGTTGGTTCTCACAGATGCAGGATTGGTTGGAATTGGAGTTTGTTGTGCAGGTATGAACTGGTGGTGCTGAGGTGATGACTTGCAGGTGGAGTTGAGTCATGTAGTGGTGGTTGTATAATGGTTGGGAGTTATAGGGGTGGTATGTGTTGATAATGATTATAGCGTGGCAGGTGAAGTGTAATCATAATAAGAGTTACCAATGATGCTGCTGTGGTAGTTAGGATGATGGAGAATGTATGAACAATTTGTTGTAATCGGAAAGGTGGTAAAGAAGATTAGTTGTCTTTCTGAGTTAGGATTGAAGAGAATTGAAGGTTGTTGTTCCGTGGTTGATTTCTTATAGGGGTTACCTGAAGTTATAGGTGGTATGCATTTTTTTTAAGTTCAGAGTTTGGATATGGTAATGGTACTGAGTTAGTAGTATGAGGTGATGAATCGATATGGAAGTTGGTTTGGTTACAACTGTGAGGTTTGGGGTATGGAGTCATTGTAACTGAGTCTGATAATGATGTTGAAGTGAGTTACAGGGAAGTGGTCTTAGTGATTGAGTTAGTGAGCTTGTATAACAGGATAGTTGCAACTGAAGTTGAATTGGTAATGTAGAAAGACTGTAGCTTAGCACTGCGATTGCTGGTAAAGCTTAAATTGCAATTGTATTTCAAATTGTAAAATTCCTTTATAATGATTAGTTTGTGGTTAGATCAAATGAATAGATTTAAGTTGAACTAGGACTAGTGTTACAGTTGTGTGAGAATATTTGGCATGTGTTGTGGCTCAGGCCAGTATCCTTTATGTCAGTTAGATGTCTAACTGATTCGACTCACTTGACCTAGATCATCCGACTGAGCTAACTCAGTCTAAAGCAGTTTCAACTCACTGAGTTGACTCGTGTGACCATTTGACCAAGACATTGACCTGAGTTTTGACGTTGACCGTGAGATGACCCCGTTGACCATTAATTGGATTGTTAATTGACCCTAGTGGACCATGCCTTATGTAATGGGCTTATTTAGTGGATTTGGGCTTAGGATTAGTTATCCTACTTTTATGTTTTGGACCTATTGTGGTCTGAATTAGTCTTTGGATTATTCTACAAGGTTGTAAATATTCATAAGACTTGGCTAATGGATTATAGAACCAATCTAATTAAATTAGTAACTCTTAGATATGCTCAAGATAGAGAATGAAAAGGTTTAAAGTCACAAATGGGCTTAGAACCATCAGATAGATTTGTATAATTCTTGCGTGAGCATTTTGGTTAGTTTCTTAGACTTCTTGTGTGATTAACAGTTAGTCTTTATTAACAACGATCGAATCAAAGGATAAACCAGTGGACCGTGGATCTCAAGGTAGGCGAGGCTTGTCATCAAAAGAGGTGGGAATCGACAACGAACTCTCTTGTATTCATTATTGTTTTACAAATCAATATTTGTGTTGTGAAATTCATGCATATCTTTGTATGCTTTGTGTGGTATGAGATGTGTGCCGACACAATATCCAGTATTTTATGGCTAGGGCGATACACCGCAATATTACATGGCCAAAATTATCTTCCTTTATATCTTATTCTATGGCTAGGGCGATACACCGCAGTATTACCTAATCGGTGTGGAATTGGCATCAATATTACTCTTCCCATGTGCGGCAACACACATCTCATACATGGATGTTTACTATTATTTATGGATGTCTTTGAAGAAGTTTCTACATTATGTTTTATTGCCTTTCTTTGTATTATCGACTTCCTATAAAACCTGCATTGTCTTCGAATCATATTAATGTTTACTTGAAAGCTAGTTGTTATTCCTACGGGGCACCACTTTTAGGGATGATATGCTCACCCTTTCTCACTTTCAGTTTCATAGACAGATCAGAGTTGCGCAGCGGAAGTTTTGTGGTGTTGAGTCTTCCGTTGTGTATATTTCGTTGTATATTGTATTTGCATACCAAATGACTATTGTATATGTATCATTTGAGATGAGCACTTGTTATATATTTCTGAGCGGGGTGAGTTTTGGGTTAAGTTTTTGTAGCAGATTTCTAAATTGAATGTTTAAGTAAATGATTTAGATTCTTAGTGCCTCTTTATTTAGCTAATCTCTTGGATTAGTCAGCTGCTAGCTTAGGGAGCGCTACAAGTTGGTATCATAGCTCATTATTAGATATTATATGAGGAAAGATAGGAATAGCCAGTGCCAATTAGTGAACTAGATTAGTTTAGAATTGAGTTGGGTTGTGAGATAAATTTTAATCACTAAAAACTTATCAATAATTAAAAGATTTATTTAATTGATTGATTTGTTTGTTTGATTGTTTGTGTATGTAATGAAGTAAAAATTATAGGGTACACCAACAACTTTAGCTAATAAGGATTTGAGAATAATTAATCTAAAAAGTATGAACACGTAGACAATCTAATACTGTAAAAATAGTGAGATTAATATTCTTGATAAATCTTGAAAGTCACATAGATACTTATTTAATACTTTGACTTATACGTAGAGTAAACAAATTATAATTACATAAATGTTAATAATATTTTCGGGACTTAATAATAATTGTAAGAGTAGTTAGAATAATAGTTTAGCAATCAATGTTAGTAATACAAATGTAATAGTAATAATAACTTTAATAAAATAATGTTAGCACTTATCAATTAGTATCATATTGAATTTAACTTAACTAAAATTTCATTAAGGATATATAACGATAAAAATAATAACTATAATTAAATAGCTACGGAAATTTAAATGCTTATCTATGATTAAGTTTTCTAAATTAAACTAATGAAAAATTAGAGATATATGTTTTGTAATTAAGCTAGATGGTTAATATAATATTTATTAGGCGCTAGACATATAATATACAAAATAAAAAGACTCAACTTGTTAATACTTTTGTACCAAAATTATTTTAATTTAACAAATGACTCGGTAAATCTTTGACATGAAACAAATATACACGAAGTAGTAATAATAGAATTCTGATGTTTAGTGTAATATTAGAATTAATTAAAAGAAAATAAATATTTACAAGATTAAAGCTTAATAAAATTAAATTAAGTATCATTACCAAGTAGTTATTCTTGCGATATTTTAGTTACGCTAGTAATCAAATAGGAAAAATTGATAAAACAATAGTGAAAATGATGATATAATTAAGATAATAACTTTTGATAAGATAAGAAAATAATAATACTATATAATATTAATTATTATAAAATTTAGAGTTACTGTAAATATGAGTTGGATAATAATTCTAGGAAAGTATTAGCAACATGTAATTTTTATGAATAGTATAACTTAGGGACCACTTAACAATAATATAAAATTTAAGAAAATAAAGTTAGATCAGATCAAATCTAGTATTAATAATAAAACTAAACTTGACATTATGATTAATTACGATTAACTTTTGTCTACCTAAGAAATAAGAAATAAATATACTAGTACGACCGTTGCCACGGTGGAAATGCCGACCGAAGAAGAATCTGAAGATGGGGTTTGTCTACGGTTACTTTCGTCCCGTTTCAGAAAAAGTGATACTTTCACCAGTTTGAGAAAAGTGATACTTTGCACAAGATTTCGAGAAAAAGTGATACTTTCTCCCCGTTTCAGAAAAAGTGATACTTTTTCTGAAACGGAATGAAAGTTTCATTTTTTCCGAAACAGAGCGAAAGTATCACTTTTTCCGAAACGGAGTGAAAGTATCACTTTTCCTAAAACGGGATATGCAAGTATCACTTTTACTGAAACAGAAAATTAATCGATCCATAAATCAAAATATGGTTGCATGATGTGTTGTGCATCCTTTGTGGTGGTTTGCATGGCTATACATTCAATTTTCGAGAATTGTGCCTAAAATGAAAGTATCATTTTTCTTGAAACGGAGGGAGTACATCGTTTTATTAATTGCAACGGAAAATTAGTTGATGTATAAATCAAAATTTTTCTACATAAAGTATTATGCATCCTTTGTGGTGGTTTGCATAATGGATATACATTTAATTTTCTAAAATTGTGCCTAAAATGATAAATATCTTCGAATTTTTCGCAAAAACTTTAAATTTAATATTGTTGTTTGTACTCGTTGCGTAGAGTTTTTTATAACCTTTCCAACGAGATAAATTTTGTAAAATTCCAAGGCACAGATTTCTAGATATGTTATATTAAAGTTTGGTTGCCAATTATACCCCTGAAAAGATAGGATACATACGGAGTTATAGTAATTGGACTAAAAGGGAGGGACATTTTTGGTTTTTCGGCCCTAACCATTTTCAATCTTTTTGTGGTAATTGATCACTTAGATTTTACAAAAAGTGGCCATATAAAGGTCCTCCCTCGCTTCGCTCGGTCGGCCCAACTAGTAATAATAAAATATTAATACCAATCAATTACGAAAAATTGTTAACGGTTATTTACTTACATCAAGTCACATAATGAAATAAACAAATAGATACATCGAAAATAATATGAATAATAAAAGTCTAGAGACTAATTAATCTTAATAAATTAATGCTTAGTTAATCCAGCACTGGGGAATAGTGAAGGTTGTGTTTTCCTAGTTCGTAGGAATGCATTGTTGGGACTGGCCAACCTTGACAGGGCAACTGCATTCAGAGATGACCGATCATAGAAGTATCATTCATAAATTAATTTAGAAAACCAATAGATGGAAGTTCACTTAGAAAGATTCATAGGAATCTCCCTTGTGATTAGAGACAGATATTTTATAAAATAGAAATCAGTGTGAGGAGCTTAGAAACTAAGAGTTATAGTTTTCCATTATAGAAATTAATATAAGAAACCTAGACTTCCCAATTTGATAGAACTTAATTAAATCAGCGTAATTGAACCTAGAGCTACAAATTTTAAATTTTAGTTGTAGAGCCATATAGGTTTATGTTATGTTTTATGTTGTTTGCGCTTAGAAAAGTTATGGGATTATTCTTTGAGGTGGGGAGTTTTCGAGACTATAAGGCAGTTCGATTTTCGATGACGAAAATGAATAAGGTGGGGAGAATGTAAAGACCCTCAAGCTCGTTAACGCTATTAGACCGGTCAAGTGTTGATTTAGTCGATAATGACTCGATTAGTTAATACGAACGTTAATTATTAGGAACTAATTTATCATCTAGACCGAGTGCCTGCCCGTATCATATTTTTGGGTGCCTTTGTAAGTTTTGGCCGGCCTTATCTTCACCAAAACCCGATCGAAGAATTCATTCATTCTTCTTATTTCTTATTCTGTTTCCTTCTTCTCTGTTTCTCTGCGACTGTTAAATATGAGTGTTGATATTAGGGTTCTGCGATCGAAATAAGTCGAGACTGATCATGAATTAAGTGATGGTGGTGGTGTTGTTTCAGTTTAAGCTTAGGAAGAGGTTGAATCGAGAAATCAGTGAGTTAGGGTTTTCTGAATTGGATTATCTTCTGAGTTTGCGTAGGACGAGGATGATATCGAGTAGTAACAACTGAAGATTAAGAGGGTTGTTGATGAATTAATGAGATGAAAAAGTTCTGGTGAAGAATCATAAGAAAGGTAATTTAAATTGGTTTAACTAGGGTTTCATTTATTCGAATTTGTGTAGGGATTGAGAAATCTTTGTAGGGTTTGTTTTGAATTGAAATTATGAAGATTTAATTTTGGTTAATTGTGATATGGAGAGTCACAAGTTATTTTTCCTTATGTTCTTCCCCAAATTAAAAACTAGGGTTTCTGAGTTTGAAACAACAGAGATATGGGTGATGAAATTGAACTGGGTTTGAATGTTATTGTGTTGTGATGAAGGACAGTGCAGTTAAGGGTATGGGAGAATGTTGGTAATGGTGTTGAACTAATATATTTCAGGGAATGGAGTTGCCTGAGTTGGTAGTATTGTTGTTCAAGAGTAACTGAAAAGAGATTCAGTTGAAGAAGTAATATAACTGAAAAGAGGGTTAGTGGTTTGAATGTTAAGAGAGTGTATGCAATTCTAGTGTTATTGCACAATTATGGATCTGTCAGTGTTGGTGTTCACAGATGCAGGATTGGTTGGAATTGGGGTTTGTTGTGCAGGTATGAACTGGTGGTGCTGAGGTGATGACTTGCAGGTGGAGTTGAGTCATGTAGTGGTGGTTGTATAATGGTTGGGGGTTACACGGTTGGTATGGGTTGATAATGATTATAACGTGGCAGGTGAAGTGTAATCACAATGAGAGTTACAAATGATGCTGTTGTGGTAGTTAGGATGATGGAGAATGTATGAACAGTTTGTTGTAGTCGGAAAGGTGGTAAAGAAGATTGGTTGTCTTTCTGATTTAGGATTGAAGAGAGTTGAAGGTTGTTGTTCCGTGGTTGATTTCTTATAGGGGTTATCTGAAGTTGTAGGTGGTATGCATTTTTTGTTAAGTTCAGAGTTTGGAGATGGTAATGGTACTGAGTTAGTAGTATGAGGTGATGAATCGATATGGAAGTTGGTTTGGTTACAACTGTAAGGTTTGGGGTTATGGAGTCATTGTAACTGAGTCCGATAATGATGTTGAAGTGAGTTACAGGGAAGTGGTCTTAGTGATTGAGTTAGTGAGCTTGTATAACAGGATAGTTGCAACTGAAGTTGAATTGGTAATGTAGAAAGACTGTGGCTTAGCACTGCGATTGCAGGTAAAGCTTAAATTGCAATTGTATTTCAAATTGTAAACTTCTTTTATAATGATTAGTTTGTGGTTAGATCAAATGAATAGATTTAAGTTGAACTAGGACTAGTGTTGCAGTTGTGTGAGAATATTTGGCCTGTGTTGTGGCTCAGGCCAGTATCCTTTATGTCAGTTAGATGTCTGACTGATTCGACTCACTTGACTTAGATCATCCGACTGAGCTAACTCAGTCTAAAGCAGTTTCAACTCACTGAGTTGATTCGTGTGACCATTTGACCAAGAAATTGACCTGAGTTTTGACGTTGACCGTGAGATGACCCCTTTGACCGTTAGTTGGATTGTTAATTGACCCTAGTGGACCAGGCCTTATGTAATGCCTTATTTAGTGGATTTGGGCTTAGGATTAGTTATCCTACTTTTATGTTTTGGACCTCTTGTGGTCTGAATTAGTCTTTGGCTTATTCTACAAGGTTGTAAATATTCATAAGACTTGGCTAATGGATTATAGAACCAATCTAATTAAATTAGTAACTCTTAGATATGCTAAAGATAGAGAATGAAAAGGTTTAAAGTCACAAATGGGCTTAGAATCATCGAGATAGATTTGTATAATTCTTGTATGAGCATTTTGGTTAGTTTCTTAGACTTCTTGTGTGATTAACAGTTAGTCTTTATTAACAACGATCGAATCAAAGGATGAACCAGTGGACCATGGATCTCAAGGTAGCCGTGGCCTGTCATCAAAAGAGGTGGGAATCGATAACGAACTCTCTTGTATTCATTATTGTTTTACAAATCAATATTTGTGTTGTGAAATTCATGCATATCTTTGTATGCTTTGTGTGGTATGAGATGTGTCCGAGCACAATATCCAAAGATTCTATGGCTAGGGCGATACAAGTAATATTACATGGCCAAAATTATCTTCCTTTATATCTTATTCTATGGTTAGGGCGTGCAAGGTATTACCTAATCGGTGTGGAATTGGCATCAATATTACTCTTCCCATGTGCGGCAACACATATCTCATACATGGATGTTCACTGTTATTTATGGATGTCTTTGAAGAAGTTTCTACATTATGTTTTATGGTCTTTATTTGTATTATCGACTTCCGATAAAACCTGCATTGTCTTCGAATCATATTTATGTTTACTTGAAAGCTAGTTGTTATTCCTACGGGGAACCCCTTTTAGGGATGATGTGCTCACCCTTTCCCACTTTCAGTTTCAGAGACAGATCAGAGTTGCGCAGCGGAAGTTTTGTGGCGTTGAGTCTTCCATTGTGTATATTTCGTTGTATATTGTATTTGCAAACCAAATGACTATTGTATATCTATCACTTTAGAGGAGCACTTGTTATATATTTCTGAGCGGGGTGAGTTTTGGGTTAAGTTTCTGTAGCAGATTTATAAATTAAATGTTTAAGTAAATGATTTAGATTCTTAGTGCCTCTTTATTTAGCTAATCTATTGGATTAGTCAGTTGCTAGCTTAGGGGGCGCTACACTAGTGTTTTTGAAGAAGGAGCTAAAGAAAGAAACTGATGAACTCGCCCTTGTCCGTTCCATGGTTGCGGATCTCGTATGAGTTGTTTTTATGTCTAGTAAATCTTCTTATGATAATTTAATTCTTGTGTTTTTTGAAGAATAACTAGGGTTTGGAATAGCCATTATTGTGAGTACACATAGCTATGTCCAACGTTTTCATATTCATGTTTTTAGATTTGTTTATTTAAATTCTAAGATTTTTTTTGGAAGATGATTTTTGCAATATTAATCTTTATGATTTTATATATTGCAAATTGTTATGGGATATGTTGTTTACGTCCATGAACCTGTGATTGTCCCATACTTGTTCAAAATTTATCTCTATTATGTCGGTATGAAAGTGTTGATGGTAGTTTTTAACTTAGGGGTAAAATCGTAAAACCCTAGTCAGACAGTGATGTTACAGGACTTAAACGCATTTATTAAACCCTTTAATATGTCTGCGAGAAAATTACCAGGGTACCTTTTTTTCTAATTAAATACTAATTAGGGTTTCGATAGGCCAAAACCCTAATTCCCACGCCACATGTGCCAATGGCAAACCGTGCCGGCCACACCTGCCGCGCCAAGGCTTGGCAACCATGCTAGCCGCACCTCTGTGCCAATGGCAAACCGTGCCAGCCACACCTACCGCGCCAAGGCATGCCAACCATGCTAGCCGCACCCATGTGCCAATGGAAAACCGTGCCAGCCATACCCACCACGCCAAGGCATGCCAACCATGCTAGCCGCACCCCCGTGCCAACGGCAAGCCAAACCGCAACAGCCCACACCCACGCCCAAGGCATGACAACCATGCTAGCCGTACCCCCGTGCCAATAGCAAAGCGTGCCCGACCACACCTACAGCGCCAAAGGCATGCCAACCGGGCTTACAGTTCTACACGCCATGAACAACGGTTGCCAAAACAAAGGCTCGCAACAATCAACGACCATCTTTCTATCACGGGAGCAAATCTGGCCAGTCAAGGTTACAGGACAACACATGGTAACCTTTGACCCAAAAACCTAGCTTGGTCATGCCAAACCCTTGGCCCCACATGCCAAGCCAAACCACACCTTGCCTTAACCCTATCCATGCTAGCCGCACCATGCGATCATGGCATGCCAAGCCCTTGGCCCTGTCATGCCAAGCCAAACCATTCACGCCAAACCCTTGGCCCCACCATGCCAAGCCAAACCGCACCTTTCCTTGGCCCTATCCATGCTGGCCGCACCATGCGCCCACGACATGCCAAACCCTTGGCCCCACCATGCCAATCCAAACCACACCTTGACTTGGACCTAGACATGCTAGCCGCGCCATGTGCCAACGACATGCCAAACCATTGGCCCCACCATGCCAAGCCAAACCGCACCATGCCAAACGCACCTAGCCACGCCACCATGTTGGCCTTCCATACACGGCTACCAAAACGAAGGCGTGCGACAATCAACGATCCTCCTTCAATCCCAAGAGCAAATCCTAGCCATCCGAGGTTACCGAGACAACGCATGGTAACCTTTGGCCCGAAAACCTAAGTTTGGCCACGCCAAACCATGCCATGCCAACGGCATGCCAACCTAGCCGCACCACCATGCTGGCCTACCCTACGCGGCTACCAAAACGAAGGCGTGCGACAATCAACGGTCCCCCTTTAATCCCAGGAGCAAATCCTAGCCATCCAAGGTTACCATACAACGCCACGGTAACCTTTGGAACGAATACTTAAGTTTTGCCAAGCTAAACCATGCCATGCCAACGACATGGCAACCTAGCGGCGCCACCATGCTGGCCTTCCCTACGCGGCTACCAAAACGAAGGCGTGCGACAATCAACGGTCCCCCTTCAATCCTAGGAGCAAATCCTAGCCATCCAAGGTTACCAGACAACGCATGGTAACCTTTGGCTCGAAAACCTTAGTTTGGCCATGCCAAACCATGCCATGCCAACGGCATGCCAACCTAAGCCAGCGCCACCATCTTCGGCCTTCCCTACGCGGCTACCAAAACGAAGGCGTGCGACAATCAACGGTTGCCCTTCAATCCCAGAGCAAATCCTAGCCGTCTAAGGTTACCAGACAACACATGGTAACCTTTGACCCAAAACCCTAGTTTGGTCACGCCAACCTAGCCGCACCGCCATGCCAATGGCATGCCAACCTAGCCGCGCCACGCTGGCCTTCCCTATGCGGCCACCAACAAACGAAAGCGTGCGACGATCAACGTCTACCTTTCCTCTTAAGATACAAAATCTCGACCGTCGAAGGTCACCAAGCTAGCAAGTCTCCCAAGCTCGACTTTCCAGGCAACAAAAATATACTACATGTTTTCTACAAAAAACATTCGAGACATCAACACATATGAAAAACTGGGGGATCCTCTTTGGGTATTGGTTTGGCGGTCTACAGCGTGCGGCGTACACTACGTCCGTCATAAGGAAGTGTCATAAGGATGAGGCGGTTAGTAAATACAGGGAGTTAATGGTGAAACGCTCTTTTATGGGACATTAATTCCATGCGTTAACCGTTTTATGGAACATCAATTCCATGCATTAACGGTTTTATGGAACATCAATTCCATGCGTTAACTGTTACCACCTCCTCCCATTTACTCACCCATTTTTCCATTCCTTAATGAGACTAGAGTACGTTTCACTTCGACTTGTATAAATAGGTCTTACCTATTTCCACCGAACAACAAGTTCAGTCAGGAGCATACACCACTCAGAAAACGTTTACTAGCTTACCTATCTGTTAGCTTCCCACTTTCTGATACAAGTCGTAACACAACTACTCTTCCAGAATTACTATTCTGGTCTCATCACTTTCCTTACTTCCCTCCCCAAAACCAACCCATTCTCCTCCACTTTGTGACCGAAGAAAGTCTGGAACGACCATTTCTTGGTTTAGGCCGGACTTGTACAGATTGATCTCTCGAATATAAAGTACTCCCTTGCAGTACATTGTTTAGAGTTTAAATTCGTTTCTCACCCACACACCGAAATTACCGAAATCAGCATAAACCATTTTTCACCCACAAACAGAAAGTATTGATAAAAGATAGAATGAACTTTTGACAAAAATCTTTTATGTCATTATTTGATGGAAGAAAGGATAAAACTTTTGTTTACAAGGATTATGTCTATTGTATGTCATTGTGCAAATAGTGATGTAAAATAGAATGAATCCTTGTGTATTCCATGGTATTGGTCGATCTCCGATCCACATTTTTGTGCACATACTGTGTTGCTCCGTAAGTTCTCTTATGTCGAGTATGACCAATTGATATTGATCATTTTTTGGTGGTTAATTCAATTGAGTTTTTTGGATACAAATTCATGTTTTCATGTGATTTGGTTACGTCCAAAGAAATACTTCTTTTCTTGTAAAAGCAAGGTCACCTTTTTTGTTCTTTCGGGAATGACATTTTATGGGGGATAGTTCTTAATTGAACTTGTGCTTAATTGCCAAATCTTTGCGGGGAGTGCGGCTGTGGAATATTATTGTGAAAAGGCAAGGGTACCCAAATACACCTCAAGCTAAAACTTTTCCTACCTATAAGTCCTTTCTCCGAAAATGATTGTCTATGGAATGAGTCGAGACAATGCAACTAATCGGTTCACACTTCGTGTGATCGTCTACGGATACGAGATCGACACAATACAAAAACGAAGTATGTTTACTTGATAAAAAGGTTCGGACTTAACCAAACACAATAGGATTGCTTATTAACGTTTGTGTAATTTACTTTAATTATAATAAAACAATTATAATGCGGAAAATAAAAGTAAATGACACAACAAGATTTTGTTAACGAGGAAACCACAAATGCAGAAAAACCCCAGGACCTTGTCCAGAATTGAATACTCTCAGGATTAAGCCGCTACACAAAATTAAACTAACTTCGTATAGTTGAGACCAAACAACTAAACCTATGGTTCACCTAGTTCTGTCTGTATTCCCGCGCCTCCAACTTATGAATAAGTCACGTAATTGGAACAATTCCTTTGGTTCGTATTCCAAACAGTAAAGGAACAACAAATTTGTTTGGTATCAACTCTTTTCAACCAAGTGATGTGAGTTCGACAAAGGCTCTTCTGTTAGTCTCAATAAAATCCTTCATCAGATTCTTAGATCTATCTTATGTTCAACTACCAAAGGTAATTGTTAAGATTTTCAATCAATTTTTTTAATCACAAAGAATTGTATTGATGCCGATCTACACAACTAATCAATCCAATCTATCACAAGGATAAACCTATTATAGTTGGATCCTCTTATACCGAAACAAGTATTGTCCACACCAAAGATTATGAACCCCAAATAAGAAATCCTCAATATCTTCTTTGTTTTCAAATCTTCTTAGATCTTCAATAAACACCCTGCACACAACAACTTGAATCTCCTATGATCAATATCACGCACGTAAGCGAAGTGCAGTTAATAATGGATTATCACAAGATCGTCTTTAGAACTAACAACGGTCTAAAGATCCCTGTCGAAACTTCGATCTAGTTTGAGTGAATCTTATATCAGAAGAGAAGATTCTCAAGCATAAACAAACTAGGTGCAATCAAAGTTCAACCACCGTTAGTCAATCAAATCAATCGAAAATACAAGATAAACCGCAATTATCTAGTTTCCCACCAACGGTACTAATAGAGCTTCTCAATCCCAAAAAAGACTTTAAACTGAGCGTCCGTAAGAGATTTTGCCTATAGGTTACTCTCCTCTCCGAATAGGCGTCTACATCAATAACAACACAACCGAGGAAGTTTTCTGTTACGAAGGATTAGTTTGCTAGAAATGAAAATTTCAAGTATTTATAGACAAGGAAGTTTGGACACCAAGGAATTTCCAAAACCGAAAATATTCCCAAAGATATTCAATATATTCCAAATTCGGTTTCCATAATTCCTGGAAATGCTCTGTCCAAAATATTGACTGAAAATCTCTTTGGGAAATCTCCACTAGTAAATGCACATTACTAATTCTCGTTTTCCTAAAATAAAATTAAAAACCTTAAATAATAGATTCTAAACTTATTTATATTTCGATCCTGGGATTTCCTTCCTGTAGCTATTAAGGAATAACTTTGAACAATAAAAGATAAACATTACTGCACGTGTTCAAAGTATGCCGACATCTTTACTTTGTAAGTCCTCTTTCATACTTACAACCTTGAAACCGATTTGCCACACTTCCAAACAAGTTTAGAATTGGTTCATCTGACTTTCAAGAACTATGCGATTGATCAAGAGACACTCAATCACAAATCATGGGTTTAACGGTTCTACCAAAACAAGTTTCGGTTCTACCTCCATGTGAGTACTGTGCATAGTCACACTAGCTTCCCAAAATTCGGTTGACTAGGTACTAGGATCGGTTCCCCAAAAATATATGGTATCTAACTTATATGTGTTGCACATGTCTATAGGATCGGTTCCCCTTTTCCTAAAAACGTGTTGCACATGTTCATAGGATCGGTTCCCCTTTCTACTAAAAACTTGCTGCACCTCATACAAGGATCGATTCCCCTTTGTGATGTGTTGCACCTCTTCATAGGATCGGTTCCCCTTTGCCCAGAGTAGGTCAAACACAAATCACAAACTCGATCATACCATCTCAGGTGATTACTTAAGATCGGTTTCACTAATAAAAGTCATACAATACATAAGTCAGGCCTTCGTGAATAGTTTTACCAAGAACACAAACAAGTCATGAGCGGTTATACTAAATCACACATATTGGTTGTTCACAAGATATGCAATGAATAACAATACCAATAACGCCTGGCGATTTTCTTTTCGATTCATAAACAAGTTTATGAACTTACTTCCTTAAAACACATGTATAAACATTGTTTCCTAGGATGAAATCCTCACCTCATACCCATACATAATCACAATAGCATTTAAACGATTACGTCGATGTCTTATCTACAAAGTTTAATGGTTAAACAATAAACCTCGTATTGTATTCCTTAATACTATGTCTATCTAGAGTGTTCATGCTTGTGATTTTGTTTTTCAATATGCACGACTTGAAAGATACGTTAGGGAATGTAACAGTTCAAGTCAAAAATCACTAACCTCAAGTGGAAGGATAATGTTGTCGTTGTATCTTCTTACTTCTTCACTTATTCAAGTCTTCGAAATACTTGTACTGTCTCATATCCTAATACTTTCAAGCTAACCTATACGAAGTTGAATCTAGTACAAAATCAAGTGACTCTTAACATAAGTTTTGATTCACTAAAATATGACAACCAAACTTGACATACCAACGCTTGGTGGGTTCAACCGAGCTATGCTCTAACATACAGGGGTTATCTTGTATCTTTATAAACTCCTTGATGAATGCATTTAGCTTCGTCTTTATGATTGTATATAAATAAGTTGGTATGCTATTCTCTTTTGGTCATGAAGTATCTCTATGAAAATTTCATGAGGATCCCACTAGTTTTCGTACCTTTGCCAATTTATATTGACAAAAAGGAGGAGAATTAATGTGTAGTTTCACACTAGAAAGACATATGGTTTACGGATCATTATGTAAGGGGGAGTGGTTTTCATGTTGAGATGAAGTATTGAATAAGGGGGAGTGATACATATCACCATAGTATTGTTGTCAAAGTTGTGATACAATTGAACTTTGATGTTGTGCAATAATATTATGACCCTGTATAACAATGATAGAGATCATTTGTTTTCTCATTGTTATCGCTACGGATCTTCAACAACTATGATGCTGAGTTGAACACGTTTAGAATCATGGAGTACTTGGAAGTGACGAAGTTTTCGAGTCGTGTTGAAGATGCCAAGGAATTCAAGCATTTGGATGAGAAGTTACAAAGTTATTTATTTTGTATTTCATATGTATTGATAGTTTTGTCACTAAAATTGACAAATGAGGAGATTTTTAGAACACTGCTCGGTCGAATTCGCATGCGTTTCTATCTCAAGCATGTTTGTCAATGTTAATGATCAAAACTATAAGTCTTGATTTCTAGCCTATATATAGATGTCTCGGACTAGGACATAGATTGTGTATTTGAGCTTAGTTTTCACGGCGTTCATCATTTGAAGACGAAGAACTACTAAGGGGAGCTTGTGGAACTTCATCGACAAAAGGTATGTGAAGACTTAAACTCACCTATCACTTGGAAACTTTATTTCTACTCTATCTCCTATATTGAGACATAAGTCGTATTACGATATAGTTTTCTATATACACATTTGAGATTTCGAAAGTGAGTTTATCTCGCTTATATATTTCTCGAAATATGTGTTGGCAAGCTTTCTCTTCGACCAAGTTCATCTTATATCATGTGAAATTTGATGAGTAACATCTTACATGGTTTGTGTGATACAATCATTTGGTGTTGTTTTGGAAGGTTTCGTAATGATTATTTCAATAACTTGAAAATTGCTTTGATGCTAATAATGTGTGAAAACAGCTATTGTCATCCTCTAAGAAAGTTTCAATGATTTAAATAAGATTTTAGAACACTTAACCATTATTGGATATGTCATGGTGTGCACTCTTGCACATATGTAATCCATGTCCTTGAACCATAGTATGCGCACACGTTTGCGTACCTGTTGGTTTAAGAAATCCGGGAACCTAAGTATGCGTACTCGTTTGCGTACTAGCGTACAGGTTCATTTCCGAGAATTTCTGCCGGGATTTGAAGTTCATGTACCCGTTTGCGTACTGGCGGAACTCAATCTTAGTCCTGGTATTTCAAGTATGCGTACCCGTTTGCATACTTGAAGGTTAAAGTTCTAAAATCGATTTTAAACATGAATATAAGCATTTATATAATAAGGAATGTAATCTTTGCAAACCATGGCTATAATATTCATGATTGATTCGAGTGAATCAAACCGATTTTGCTTCAATTATGTTCTTGTATAATTCTATGAGAATATAGCAATTGAACAACTCTTTAACTAGTTTCATTTGAGTCATTTGAACTATAGTATGGTTAAGATGAATAAGGTTGATATGAGAGAAATCATATGGCTAACCTCGGTTATCTATTTGTGAACCAACATGGTGTACATGTTTGGGTACGGTTACATAAACCCAAATGAGGGTACATTTCATTTGTGTGTAACAAGCGAAGTTCGATCTAACGGTTGAAAGATATTAGCTTTGTTGAATCAGGTTTTTCATCTAACGGTGAATATTGAATGCTTTGTTACCAAGGTAACTTGGATTGCAAACCCTGATTTGAAAACTATATAAAGGAGAACTCTAGCAACTGGGAAACCTAATCCCCACACCTCCTGTGTGTTACTAGTTACATCAACTAGAGTCGATTCTCCTTTAACCTTAGGTTTTTATCAAGACCCTGTAGGTTAACTACTTCAAAGACTTCATTGGGATTGTGAAGCCAGACCCAACTATTTTCTTTGTACGTGCGTGTTCTGATCTTTCCGGATTCTATCGTATTGAGTATAATTGAAATAATTGACTCGAGATTAATTTCTTCGTTAGGCATGATAAAAAAATTCACAAACATCTTCGTCTCATCGTTTGTGATTCCACAATATCTTGTTTCGCTAGTCGATTAAGATTATTGTGAGGTGATTGATAATACTAGGATGTTCTTCGGGAATATAAGTCTGGTTTATCAATTGGTTCCTGTTCACCTTGATTTATCAAAAGAAGGAACAAAAACTCTTGGGTATTTCTGTGGGAGACAGATTTATTCAATCTATAGACTTTTCTGTGTGAGACAGATTCTTTTATCAAGTCTTCGACTTTGGGTCGTAGCAACTCTTGGTTGTGGGTGAGATCAACTAAGGGAATCAAGTGCGTAGTATCCTGCTGGGATCAGAGACGTAAGGAACGCAACTGTACCTTGAATCAGTGCGAGATTGATTAGGGTTCAACTACAATCCAGTTCGAAGTTAATTAGTAATAGGCTAGAGTCTGTAGCGGCTTAATACAATGTAGTGTTCAATATGGACTAGGTCCCGAGGTTTTTCTGCATTTGCAGTTTCCTCGTTAACAAAATTCTGGTGTCTGTGTTATTTCTTTTCCGCATTATATTTTTGTTATATAATTGAATATCACAGGTTGTGCGTTAAGATGAATCAATTAGAATATCCAACCTTTGGTTGTTGATTTACATTGATTGACACTTGAACATTGGTCTTTGGTACCTTTCAAGTTGTTTCACATAATAATCAGGCTCGCGGATTTCTATCTGTTTGATTTGTTGATTATATTGTGAAACCAAGATATTAAGCTCTTTGATATACTTTACTCTAGATTGAGTCTAAATGTTAAGTTGATTATATAGAAAGTGTACTGGAGTAAGTCCTCTCAGATTGCCAAACGAATTGTTGGGTGTAGTTGTTAGACCCCCGCATTTTCAACTTTTTTCTTAGGAAATCTGTATGGACAAACTCAATACAACTCCGAGAATCAGACTCAATCAAGGAATATTATTTTAGAGTTATATCTCTATCTCTTGCGATTAGAACGTTTACAGAATCAAATCCGTGAACCTAATCACAAAGACATAACTTGGACAGTACCAAAGACCAATGTCCAAGAATCAATCAAGTCGTATCCAAAAAACTAGGTCAGACGTCTCTACTATGATTGATCAACGCACAACCTGTATTATTTCAATTATAAAGATAAATAATATAATGCGAAAAAATAAATAACACAGACACCAGAAGTTTTGTTAACAAGGAAACCACAAATGCAGAAAAATCCCGGGACCTAGTCCAGATTGAGCACTAAACTGTATTAAGCCTCTACAGACACTAGCCTACTACCAATTAACTTCGGGCTGGAATGTAGTTGAGCCCTAAAAGGTATCCTACTGATTAAGGTACAATCACGCTCCTTACGCCTCTTGAATCCCAACAGGAATCCGCGCAATTGATTCCCTTAGACGACGTCACATCAACTAAGAGTTGCTTCAACTCAATTGAAGACTTTAAACCGAATCTGCCTCCCATAAATTAATCCTATAAAATTGATTTCTTGATTTCGATCTAAACATATGATCAAAATCAAACGTATAATCAAGGTGATGGAAATCGATAACAATTTGAGAAGTCTAACTATCTTGAAATCCGAACTTATGCAACCCATAGTGCAGCCTACATTATTATTCACCTCATAAATATAATACCTATGGAATCAACAAAGTCTGAGACGAAGAGAAATTTAATGATCACTATTGTTGATGGTGGATTTTCATTTAAGGTTAAAATTGTAAAAACCAGAAAATAATGGGCTGACATCTTGTAAAAGATAAAGCCATTAATAAGTGTTGGATACTCCCTCACTTAATTCACCAAGAATGGAGCATGTGGCAACAATCCCATTCTATGGATACACGAAATTCATCCAGGTTGGAGCATGTAGCAACAATCTCATATACCTGTGAATTTCTAGAATTATTAATTAATGCGCAATCGGCCTTGTATTTCTGTACTCATTATCGGTGCGGCATGACGACCGAATGTTACTCTTCTGAGAGAAACACGAACCTCAAGCATTATAATGAAACCATGTACGAAATACCCGTATGGTGACTCTCGGTGTGTTATACTAGCCCGATTGAGCCCCTCTCGGTGTGTTATACTAGCCCGATTGAGCATCAGTCGACCGTATCGGTCCGGATATGATCGCAGATCATCCAACTCCACAAGCATGATTGGATGAACCGAGATCAATTCCATCACCCCAAGCGGTATGGAATACCCCACTGCCCGACCCCGCATGGTCGGCCATTGGCATAGCTTGCCAAAAAACGTTCATACCAAGCGGTATGGATGGAAAACCCTAAATTAGGGTTTGCGACATATTACATGTGTCGCAAAGCAGTCTCAACCATCCATCTTCGGGTATAGATGGAGGGTGTAGATGTAAACTCAAAGGGCCCGAGCATGTCAACACAATCATCGAGGGCCGCCTACACACTTGACCAACCATGCTTGGTCGTAACAAATTCGTGCGCCCAAACAAGGGGTGACGCACGGCTTTGAAATCCGAATTAGGGTTTTGAGCATCACGAGCGTCCATCTTCTCCGACACGAATGGAGGGTCCAAGATTAGATTAGCGAGTCCGGTCATACCGGCATGACCACCGTGGACCCATCTATTCCCTCACCCGATCGGCCAAGGCATATCATGCCTGGATAATTCAAAACGCACGCCCAAACTTGCGTGGTCACACCTCCCAAAACCACAAACTGATCTCGACCGCTCAACTTCGTCGGACGATTTGGATGGCTCAGATCACGTTTTATGGGATATTTAGGTATAGGCGTGAACACCAGCCTACCACCTTCACACCAGGCCAATCGGCCAAGACCGACCAAGATTGGTCGTCTTGGAACGTGTGTTTGAAGTGGGCGTGACGTGCGGCTCTTGCGGCACTGGTTTTCTGTCACAAATCGATCTCGACCACTCAACTTCACAGGATGAATTGAGCGACCCAGATCATACTTTCGTGAGGTAATGGGGTATAGGCGCCTAAACCATCATGCCGTCTACACGCATGTATGGTCGGCTCCAGCCAAAGTTGTATCCCATGCTTGGTTTCGACCAAGTCGAAGAGTGATACTGCGCACCTCTTCAAAACCCTAATTTCATTAACGGTCGCGAGATGAGTGTCTCAAAGATCATCTCATCCGTCCAACTTCACCGACTTGGTTATACAACCCTGGTCGGGAGTTAGTTGGTCGGTGAGGCGTCATTACCCATCACTTTTCCACACCATGATGCGATGCACTGCATAAAATACACACGATACTTCACAAGTATCAACTTCCCGAATAACGCGAGTTATTCAAATTAGCATTACATGCTACCTATCGTGGATCCACGATCCACACGTTCCAGGACATCAATCATGTCACAAATCGGGGGATACATATTGGGGTATTGGTGCGGCGGTTTACGGCGTGCAACGCGCCATCACAAGAACGTGTTAGGAAGTCATGGACGGTAAGAGATGAACAGGAGAAGTGGGCAAGACTGGTCGTGTGGCACCGACACACATCTCCACTACTCCATCACTCCACTTCCTCCACTTCCCACGAGAGACGTGAATGAGGCTCAATGACTTGTATAAATAGGTTCTCCGCCCTAATTCAAAAACAAGGGAAAAAACAACGAGAGGCAAGTGTTAATACAAAAACGTATTCCAACACCCACAAATGACTGCTTGCATCAATCGTAATCCTGCTCATCTTTCTGTTACAAGTCATTCATAGCCAACACCTTCATAATCTCAACACCTTCTTCGTTTCCCTCCATAAGATCAACCCTATCTCCTTCACTTTGTGACCGAAACAAGTCTGGAACGGCCATTTCTTGGTTTAGGCCGGACTTGCACAGATTGACTTCCGAATCTACAAGCACTCACCGCGCAAATGCATTTGTTTAGGGTTTAGATTTATTCCTCATCCAACCACCCCAAATTACCAAATTCAACAGGAGTAGTTTTCACCCATAAATAATTGGTGACCACAGCGGGAGGTTGATCTCTCGGTTGCAAAAAATTGAATTCTCAATTTTTCGGTTTTCATCTCACGATGTATCCTCACTCGGAGACCACAGGTGGTTCAGATATCATGGGAAGTGTAGCTAGAATGCTGGAGGATGTCTTGGAAAATCAAGCCGGTATCGCTAGAAGACGAGCGAGACATTTCGCCTTTTGAATGATATAACAGAGCAATTACAAAAAGGGTCGGCGGGGCATCTACTCAAACGGTGCAAGAAACGGCTGGATCCTTAGTCGAGTCACACCTTTACTAGTGGAGATGCGGAAAGAGCGCATAATCACGGGGGACTCGGAGAGACGAACAACATGGTCCAGTAGACAACGAAGACTCGAGGCAACTCCACGAGAGGAAAAGACTTGTCCGGGGTACCACAACGTCTCTGGGATAAAGAAATGGAGCACTGCGGCTTACGGATCCCTCTTTGGAAGATTTATATCTCAAGACCCTTGTCGAAGATCGGAAGGCTGTTCAATCCGCGTCGACCTTTCAACTAAGTGAAGAAATGCTTGAGGAAGGAGAGATCAATCAAGGAACACGTGAGTACGAGAGGATGGGAACGTTCAATTCGATCACTCGACAATGATATTACAACACCTCCCATCACCGAGAGCCGGAGCGGCCGCAAATCCTTGCATCTCATCAAGTGTAACACCTCGGTAGTCACCGAGTAACAACTTCCACTCCTTCATCGGGAAGAGGAACCAGGAGGGACGATAGGAGGACCATCCCCCATTACCATTGGAGACTTGATGGAGAAGGAAGTTCTTGCTAAGACTCAAACGGATATGGCCGCAACTCGAAAAGAGGTACTCACTTTTCTTAAGACATTAAGCGATCGATTTCCACAAGAGCCGTGACAGCCCCTGGAGCAAAAAGGAACGCATTCAACGCACCGGAGAAGGTACTTCAGCGGCGCGGACCTCCATGGACTTCGATCAAATAAGCGACATCGGATATGAGCGGCCTGTCATGAAGACTCCTACACTGGGGACTGATCCTCACAACGATCCTCCTCAAGTCAATAGTTTCACTATGAACCATAGGCCGGTGAATCGGGAAACGGTTTCTCTAGTGGAAAGTTTATACCTCTCGAAGAATTAGCGCGCGGAGACGTTTTGCTGCAATCAACCAGAGGAAGGTCACGACCGTGCCCTACATGTCACCGCACGCATCAAGGATTCAGAGTTCAAGACGGCCCTTACCTACAAAGGAGCGTCTTCGAATGTGATCACTCTCAAGACTCTCAGGACATCCAAGGTTCTCCCAGGCAAGGTCATATAGAAGCCTACGACAATGATGGATTTCAAGGGAAACCAAACCAGCACATACGGGAGAAGCTCCGCGGAAAGAATCAGACAAGTTCGTTACGTCCCGCTCCCCACGTGGGCGTCAATTCAGGAAGAAGACTTGCTTGCATCATTGAGGTCTAAAACCCACGATACATCTTTGCTGACGAAGCATTCTTCTCTATCCTGTGAAGCCACGACCCACGTTCACACGAAGAGGGAACGAACTTTTGTGACGATTCGTGACCAGAAAGGGAAAACGGTATACCGACACTGCCATTATCAGTTATCAGGGGAGACTGCTACCCAGTCTCTCCACTCAATGGAATGCTACAACAACAACGAACCACAAGAACAAGTGCTAGATGCTCCACAATAGCTGCAAGATGGCACCAACTCCATAACTGATGGGATTGAAATCGTTGGGGAATCTCCTAGGCCTGTCTCTATCAGCTCAACCTTGAGTACGGATAAACGCACGAAGCTCGTGGAACTTCTCAAAGAGTACCAAGACATATTCGCTTGGAGATATGAAGAAATACCGGATTTAGATGAAAATTGGTCACCCATTATCTACATGTCATACCTGGATCCAAGTCGGTTAAACAGTTGCAGTTAGGAAAATGGATAGATCAGGTGCTGCATAGATCTCAGAGACTTGAACAGTCTTTGCTCCAAAAACGATCCTCCTCAACCTAACATCGACATGTTAGTATATGCAACCAGCGGACACGGCACGTTCTCCTCCATGGATGGATGTAGCGGCTACAACCAGATAAGGATGTACGAGCATGACGCAAGTAAGATATCTTTTTGAACTCCTCTCGGAAATTTTTATTATACCATACTGCCATTTAGTTTAAAGAATGCCGGTGCAACGTATCAACGCTCTGGCAATCTTCCACTGGAGTCGATACCTCAAGGGAACAACCTCAAGAAGATAACGATGTCCACGCGTCATATCGAGTAAGATCCGGGCGAGTCACTCTATCAGATAGTGGTCGAACAAGATTCGGGCGAGTCACTTTATCGACAACAGTGGTACACATCTGTCATGCTATATTGGAGAATCTCGTGCTTTTGGTCATCCTCTGAGCTGTTGAACGCTCTTCTACAACAACATATGCCCCGATAGAAAGAACCAGGCCTGTGTAATGAAGAGCCTCATAATGTTCGTAGGTGCATATATCTCACCAACAGGCGATACAACCTTCATCCTTCTACAAGCAGTTCCCTGAAGCACCAAGAGGAAAACTATCGAGATACAACATCCTGCGCGTCCACCAACTCCAACTCCAGTACCAATGCACGACTCCCACAATGATGAAACAACGTCCAAGATATTCCATACCTGGCTCAACAAGAACCACTATGAACAAACCATGTAAACCACGCTTGGGGACTGAGGCTTAGCATGAAGTTCCTTCACCGTCAGTCAAGGAATTCTTCAACATGAGAGAGATGGTCAGTCAAGAAGCATGGAATTCGCAAGGGTAAATCGGGCGAAGAGGAAAACACTTCAACGCTCCCTCTAGCGTATTTGCTTCAATGGTCTATTCAAGAGCCGCCTCAACGCTCTCTCCGGGACCCACGTTCGCGAATCCTTCTTCAACACTCTCCAGGGATCCACCTCAACATTCGCACCAGAAACCACTTTAACATCCTCTCGAGCCATTTCAACACTCAAGCTACATCAATAATCTGCGCTTTGGTCAAGTTATCTTTGATGTACTCATTGCTCAACATATGTCTCATCCATACTTCATGAGGACCCATCGGAGCATGAAAAACCCTGAAGTCGATAGGAGGAGGGTTACCCCGTGGAACAGATATTTTCATATAGTTGGAAGGGCGTTGTGAACAACTCATCATCAATGTTCGACATATCTTTGAAGTTTGTCAACACCTCCCGACTTGGCTTTTGACATTATCCCAGAAGGCATCTCAACGGGAGTTCTTTTCTTCATTCTACAATAAAAGACATGAGTCGGTACTTGTATAAAAACGCGTGAGATGTGTAGTCACACACGTGAGAACACACATTCACGTTGGAGTACACAAGGCTGGTATTGGGTCCAAACACCTAAGTCTTGATCAAGTCACAAGTTCGATATTGCTCAAGCCTCAAGTCCGGTATTGATCAAGTTTCAAGTCCGGTATTGCTCAAGCCTCAAGTCCGGTATTGATTAAGTTTCAAGTCTGGTATTGCTCAAGTCTCAAGTCCGGTGTTGGTCAAGTCACAAGTCCGGTATTGCTCAACTTTCAAGTCCGGTGTTGATCAAGTCACAAGTCCGGTATTGATCAAGTCACAAGTCCGGTATTGCTCAAGTTTCAAGTCTGGTATTGATCAAAGTCACAAGGCTGGCATTCGAATGAAACAGGGCGCACGCGGCGGGCGGTTTTCGGTCGAAACACTGGGTCGACGTTCGATCGAGGCACACGGCGGGTCCCACTTGATCCCGCCCCAGTTGGTCGAAGGCATTCACAGCCGTCCCCAATCAAAGCTCTCTCTCCAGAAGAAGGCGTTTCAGCTCCAACACTTGAACGCTCTCCCGGGCCTGCTCCAGAAGCAGCTTCAACGCTTTCTACATGACCCATATTTACATTTGAGCACACAAGGTTTATTTTTTAAAAAGCAAGCTTGCTCACATCGGGTCCTACGTTCGAGCAAGGCAAACAACAAGGCCATTGTTTGGATAAAACATCAAGTCCGGTGTTTAGTCAAGCTAGCTGGGTCGGTGTTTGGTCGAAGTAGCAAGATGACACTCGAGCAATTACATCAACCGTACGGTCAAAGAAGACGAAGGACATGGCCGGCGTTTGAAACATGTACACGGTGGTCCCGCGGTTGATCGAAGCATGCACATCTGCCCATGTTCGAATCAAGCATGATTACATCGGGTCCGCGTTCAATCAAGCGATTTAAGTGGGAGCCACGATTAACCAAAACAGCACATCAATCCCACGTTCGATCAAGCGGGTGCGGTAGCCCCATGAACGAAACAGGCGTAACGAGTCCATCGAAGCATGCAAGACCGACATCATTCTGGGGAACACTCGCTTTGGACACCTCTTGAACGTGACATGCTCCAAGGACAGGATGACCGTCTCTCCCTGGTAACATCTAACTTTGTCTCATAAGATTTGTCTTTAACTTGTCACCATCTCATGCCTAGCACATAATGGTTACCCCACAATAGTGTAACCATTATGTGCTAGCGTGGGACTTATTGTTGATGGAGGATTTTCATTTAAGGTTAAAATTGTAAAAACCAGGAAAATAATGCTACCGACATCTTGTAAAAGATAAAGCCATTAATAAGTGTTGGATACTCCCTCACTTAATTCACCAAGAATGGAGCATTTGGCAACAATCCCATTCTATGGATACACGAAATTCATCCAGGTTGGAGCATGTAGCAACAATCCCATATACCCCGTGGAATTTCTAGAATTATTAATTAATGCGCAATCAGCCTTGTATTTCGTACTCATTATCGGTGCGGCATGACGGACCGAATGTTACTCTTACTGAGCAACACGAACCTCCAAGCATTATAATGAAACCATGTACAAAATACCCGTACGGGTGACTCTCGGTGTGTTATACTAGCCCGATTGAGCCCTCTCGGTGTGTTATACTAGCCCGATTGATCATCCACCGATCGTATCGGTCCGGATATGATCGCAGATCATCCAACTCCACAAGCATGATTGGATGACCCGGATCAATTCCATCACCCCTAGCGGTATGTGATACCCACCGCCGACCCCCGCATGGTCGGCCATTGGCCTAGCTTGCCAAAAAACGTTCATACCAAGCGGTATGTGATACCCACTCGCCGACCACTGCTCGTGTTTTCCGAGTCAAGAAGATCATATAGGTTTGTCTCTTTTTCCTTTTCGAACCATTGCTTGTTCGCCGTAATGATCAAGTAAATAATCCCTTCATTCTTGCAGAGATACCCTACCGGAACATGTGTCACGGTTATCGATGATGATGATTTAACCAGTCCTCTTCCTTCAAACTCAAACACATTCACCCCTGTGAACCTTGAAGACGCCGACTTGGGTATCTCATCTTATGAATATCCAAATGCAGGTCTTTCATTCGGTGTTCGCATGAAATGTTTATCCTCCAGCTACCGAGATGTCGGTGGATTCTGGTGCGGAAGGAGTTTGTGCCTTTGTACACAAAGTTATGGAGGAAGTACGGCCATATCGCAACCCGAAACGTGGTTCGACACTTTGTTCCTCCGCTTTGGTCACCGCGGTAAACCTGCCTTCTTCCCATGATTGCTGAGATGGAGAGTATTTCTATCCGCAACGTTCTTTGAATCAAGC
The DNA here is from genome assembly GCA_023531295.1 of Papaver armeniacum. Taxonomy (NCBI): domain Eukaryota; kingdom Viridiplantae; phylum Streptophyta; class Magnoliopsida; order Ranunculales; family Papaveraceae; genus Papaver; species Papaver armeniacum. The sequence continues at coordinate 131,687 of JAJJWW010012101.1, forward strand.
CTCGAAAAGTGGGAGAATATGGTATCTACCCGTGAATCCATGGAGTTCAACGTGGGCTAGTTATGCGGCGTCTTGATATCATCAAGGTTGATCGAGTTAGTATCCTTGTAAATGTTGTTCCGCTGCATGAAGGCTATTTTGGAAGAGGAGAAGGCTCGCCGCTGCGGAATCGAGAGAAGGTAGAGCGGTGCATGTGGGACTTGAAGAAAAGAACATGTAGTTGCGAAATCCCACACTACACCCCT